>OX453274.1:14786194-15021194 GCA_949710005.1 Ricordea florida | reverse complement strand
ACTGGTGACTCAAACAGAAAATAAATTAGGAGAATACTACACAGTGCCATATCTGTGACGATGAACTTGGTGGAGACAAAGTATTAGATCACTGCAGCTCATGAGGCTTGAAAATTTATTTGGCTTACCTTCTAGCGAACACAGGAATATTTGCTTAAATATTTTTGAAGTTGGCGTTCTGGGGAGAGCGTGTCTAAGACGTTTCACGGGGATTTGCTGGATATCAAGTATGAGCCACGTGTTGTAAAAGACTTATGTCACATAGTGGACCAAAACCATGACCCCTGTCTCGTTGATATGTATCGCTTGTATATTGGTCTTGTTGAGAATTTTGAGAAAGGTATGGGAGCTTTCTATTTTAAGCCATACGCGAAAAAAAATTCATTAGATAAATGTCCTGTGGGTATAAACAGTTTGAATCAAATTTGGCCAGATATGTGTAAGGTCGCAGGACTGAGGCGCAAAACCGCCCTTTGCCTAGGTGTAACGTGTGCGTCCAGTCTGTTTAATGCAAGGGTTGATAGTAAGTTAGTACGAAATAGAACTGGCCACAGATTGGTGACTTTACTGAAGTATGAGAAAGCGGAGGAAAAAGTTATTTCAGACGTTGGTGCTATTTTATTTTTATTCTGAGCAAGAGACAGTTGTAATTAAGGAAAAAGAGTTCAATTATGCAAATGAATATATGAAATTGAATTGTAATTTAGAAAACAAGAGTTCTCCATTCTTATCTTTTGGGGACTTCAATAACTGCAATGTGACTTTCAATGTCAGCAAATAAATAAACTTGTTTTAATTGTCCCAACAGAGAAAATTATCTGTCGTGATTATCATTTGCTGTCAATAAAGTTGTTTATCGTCATGTGTTTTTCTTGCTTTATCAATATGCAGATTAAGAAAATTTACATCCGTGTTTGAAATTATTTCCAAACGTGCCCATGGTTTTCAAATCGTTTTTCATTGGGTTTCTAAACCCATCCACCTGACCAGGATAAGATGCTCTGGTTGGGTAAGAGCTGCGTGAATAATTAATGCATTTGAGAAATATATGTTCGATACCAGCAATTATCTGAGAGAACATCCATCTGGATTACCAACTGGTGTTAATAAAATGGTCACCGGACTGTTTAAAGATGAGGCTGGTGGTAAGCAAATCGTTGACTTTCTTGGATTGCGAGCAAAACTCTAAGCACAGGATGGATGATGATTCTGAAGAAAAGAAGTGCAAAGGTGTCCGGAAATCTGTAGTTAAAAATTAAAGTAGTTTCGCAGATTACAAAGATTGTTTGTTTAACCAGGAACAGAACATGCGTAAAATGAATGTTACTAGAAGGTGTCATCGCGACGTATACACTGAAAAGGTGAATAAAATAGCTTTATCACATAAAGACGATAAGAGATTTATCTGGAAAGACAAAATTCATATACATATGCATTAGGACATTATGATCTCAACAGCCCCAACGCTCCCTTAATCTCCACCTAATAGCGGGGCTCCGACGCGCGCGAGGCGCGCGTGGGACAGAGCCACATACTCATGGAATATAGTCAACCTCTTTTCTTTTGGTTGTCACGTGACTGACCGAGCGTACTTACGCGTCTACAGATTTTACGGGTAGGGTAGGGGAGACTATCAAAAGGAAGGGAGGGGTATCTCACGCGTGTCTTGGCAAATCCACATTTTTTATATTGGACATTCACAATATGGTCAATTGACAGCTGTCAAAACGGGATAGCCACTGACCAGCATCACATGATCAAATTGTGGGCTCATGTGTTAACTCATCGAGTTCTGGTAGCCCGCGTATTTTTGGCGGGAAATTGTGTTGACGACTGAAAATAAATTTTCAGTTCATTGTCTTTTTTAAACAATATTATTACTCTACACTGTTAAAGTTTTACTAAAGGATAAACGAAACAATTTCTATTGCTATTGTCAACAAACAATAGCAGAGAAAATATAATTTGCAGAACACAGGGTTCAGGTGAAGAGCAACGGGAAAGAGAGCGGAAGAGAATTAACTGGGGAAGAATGAGCGAAGAAGATCGCCAAAGAAGGCGAGCTCGGGAAAGAGAAAGGAGACGAAATTATAGCAAAGAACGCCGAAAAGCAGAAAGAGTCCGGGCTCGAGAAAACTGACAAAATGTTAACGAAGAACGCCGAGAAGGGGAAAGACTCCGTGCTGTGGAAAACAGAAAAAATTGTAGGGAAGAATGCCGAGAAGCGGAAAGACTCTGTGCTGTGGAAAACAGACAAAATTTTAGCAAAGAACGCCGAGAAGGGGAAAGACTCCGTGCTGTGGAAAACAGACAAAACTGTAGCGAAGAATGCCGAGAAGCGGAAAGACTCTGTGCTGTGAAAAACAGACAAAATTTTAGCGAAGAACGCCGAGAAGCGGAAAGACTCTGTGCTGTGGAAAACAGACAAAATTTTAGCGAAGAACGCCGAGAAGCGGAAAGACTATGTGCTGTGGAAAACAGACAAAATTTTAGCGAAGAACGCCGAGAAGCGGAAAGACTCTGTGCTGTGGAAAACAGACAAAATTTTAGCGAAGAACGCCGAGAAGCGGAAAGACTCTGTGCTGTGGAAAACAGACAAAATTGTAGCGAAGAATGTAGAGAAGCGGAAAGACTCTGTGCTGTGGAAAACAGACAAAATTTTAGCGAAGAACGCCGAGATACCCTGCTAAAAGCCATGCAAGGGAGAAACCTCGGCTCGTAGGGTAAAGCAGAGAAGGTATTTTGCTCATGATTATGAATTATAGGATTGAAGGAAACCTTGAAGCTCTTGAGTGCTTAATAATTTTACGATTTCACTTAATAATTCAATTTGAGTGGCATCCATAACTCAATTTAATTATAACATAACAAAAAAGGAAAACATTTACATTTATTTTGCTTCCATGCAGGCTATATACTGTAACTTAGATATCAAGCTAAATTAAGTAAAAAATGCTAGCGGAACTGTCTAAATGTGTTTTTATATAGATAGTTATATCTAAGCCCGTTTGCATACATTTTACCATACCTTGGAGTAAACATTTATTTTACCGAGGTGTGCATTTCCCAGTAGCGTGTACAAATCTTTTAAATACATTTACGCAAAAAGAATGGTTAATTTCATCAGGAATAGAATACAGTACATTGATAATTTGTGTTTTTTTTAGAATATACTCCATGACTTTGTAGGTAGAAAGACCGTACTAATGGCAGACGAAAGTTTTGACAAAAATCATAGCGAGTTAACCGACCTCGACACTAAACTATAGTTAAAAACGTTTGTGAATTCCTTCGCAATATTTTAGAATCACAATAAATGCTTTTACAGTTTAAAGTGAAATGAAAGTACTAAACGGGAGCCCCGCTTTTAGGCTTGGCTAAATCTATATATTATAGAACCTTTACGACTGATCACTATGACTGTGAATTCATCTATCAATGTTAACCTAAATCTTGATGTAGTGGCACGTTATACACAACTTAACCAACAAATAGTCGGTATTAGTTATCGCCACATTGCACGAGGTGTTTGAGTTCCATCCCGAAGAAGGAAGTTTAAAAATCAATGCACTCTTATTATTAACATAGGTGACAATGTTATAAATACTAAAATCTTTACTAATGGAAAGATAGTTAATGTCGGTTGTAAATCTCAACAACATGCCGTAAGCGCCACTAACATACCCCAACGCTCGTTTTGTAATGCATTAACTAATCAATTTAATCCAGATACTGTAAGCGTCTCTTTGATGGACGCGAGCACTAAGTGTGGGTAATACATAAATCGTAACAGCCTTCAGCAGTTAATGGATAATCAGCCGAAAGTCGTTAGGTGCGAATATGACAAAAATAAGTATCCAGGAGTAATTTTAGTAAATCGAACACCGACCCGAGATGTGAAAATCATTGTCTTTCATACAGGTTAAATTAATATCACCTCAGCAAAAACGCATCGACAAGTCGAGCAGGCATACCACTTTATAACTGAAGTTTGTACGAAATATGTCAATCAGCTATTGCTAGTTAGTGAATATCATAATTACAGAACGCTATGAGGCGGTAATTCAGTATCTGGAGACACAACTTGAAGCTTTTCACGTACAAACCCACGTCTAGGTCCGTCCAATAAATAACTAAATACAGATTGACTCGGTTAAACCAGACTCCAAGATGGTCATAAATATCTAAGTTCCATATCTGGGGCAAGTAAATATCTTACTTGAACGCCTGCCCGTAATCTCGTTTCATTGGAGCCGACAGCTCGCTTATAATTAACAGCTTTAATGTCAACCTCCTTCAATCCCAAAGCTTTTATTGGCTCTTTACCAGTTGATCTAGTCGGAGTAGAATTCAACACTTTAATAACTGATGGCAACCTCTTAACCCACACCCGAGGTCGACCTTCACTAATCATTTCTTGAGGATATTGATGACTAAACAGCCTCTCAACCAAAGTTCTATTAGCCCTCTCAACGAAGGCCTGAGCTCTATGGTTTCCGGCTTCACTCCTTTGAATAGTAACGTTATGCAGCTCCATTACCTCCGCCAAGGAGGTTATGTTTTCACGCATGTCTGTCTGTTTGTTTGTTTGTTTGTCTGTCTGTTAATCGTTTTACGCAAAAACTAATCAACGGATTTGCACCAAATTTGGTGGAAAGGTCGCAAATATACCCAGGATCAATCGATTAAAATTTGGGATTTATCCGGACTAAACTCCGGATCTCAGATTCAGATGAGTGTAATATCAGGTGTACATTTGACACAATACATGGTAGAGAGAAAGGTGGCGCGCAAATCCCAAGCGAGAGTTGCCTGCGTGCAGACGTCTCCTATTTTCTTTGTTGTACGCGGATCAAAGGGTAGGGTAGGGTCATGCATGGTGATCTGTTCTTCAGCAAGACTGCAGCGGCCATACATACACTTGGTTTCCAGAAAGGATCTGCATCTCCCCGTTTACTCTTCCTCAAACTTGCAGTCCACAGAACCGCGCTCAAGAGAGGAGCCCTCTTTTGCAGTTCTCCTTCCACCTTGCTAAATGAAAACTTCCTCACGTCTTGTGCCTTAGTTGAACGGAGACAACTCGGGTCTTTGGAAGAACACATATTGGAACATTCCTTGTCAACTTCTTTTTAGAAAGTGCTGTTGCAGATGTTTTCGTAGCATGGGATTTTTCCACGCCGCTGTGGCTATCTGGCCATACTTACCACGACATAACATCTTTCCTAAGCTTTCCAATCCTTCCACGAACGTTTGAATTCTCTTCTCAGGAGAAACAGACTTTTCCGCAGTTAAATCATGTACCTGTACGGCCTTTTTCTTGATAGGAAGCCCTGCCTTATAGGCTTTGGAGCTGTAGCTTTGAAAAATTTCTTCGTCGAGTTCTCTTAAGTTGGTGCGAAGTCCGCGTCGCTTTTGTAGTTTTCTCAGACACTGTTTACAAATATAAAGAAATAATTTCCTCGTTACACGGTAAATTTTCCACGCCCCCGCACAAGATTTCGATCGCTCTACTTTTCGATCGACGAAAAACACAGTACACAATCGCACATGTTTTGATTTATTTTGGTTGGAAAACCCCGCTTACATAAATCATTTCAATCACCGCATACATTATCAGACCACATTCGATAACAACCAATCAGCGCTAAGTCAAAGAATGCGCACTGTGTGTCAGCCTATCACAGCCTGTTCCCAAGATCTTGGGAACCCAGCGGGACGCCGGAACACGATAAGCGACGGTGTTACGCAGACGTCCCTTTTCCGCGTGCAACAAAGGAAATAGGAGACGTCGGCACGCTGGCAAAAGCGAGAGAAGCGAGCGAGGGATATATAATTGATAAAGAATCAAGCAAGTATCCAAAATAGCTGTTATTTGTGGTTCCAAACTCTTAAGACAACAATATGTGGCGGGGCGGAGGTATGCGCTCTACCGAGTGCCCTTCTAGTTAATTTTGTTACTCAGTCATCAAAGAACTCTCTTCCAGGATCAACAATCAAACAGTCATCTGTGCCCATACAAGGAGTAGGAGCATGATTGAAACCCCTCATACTTAATACATTCACGGTACGGGATTTTTAGGAATAATATCTTGACACAGATCGTGCACGAGAAAGACAAAGGCAAGGTGAGTTTATCATCCACTTTATTTGGGCCATTAATGTTTATAATGATTTTACAACGCATAATAAAAGCAAAAATAAAGAACATTTTATACTGACTTATATATACTGAGCTGTACTGTGACAGACTAGACTACACTGAACTTTAATAAGCAAGCTAATCTATACTTAAGAGTTATAATATAGAATGGTATGCAATATGCACTATAGCAAATAAGTGAGTCTAGGTTTGGAATAAAGAGAAATATTGGGCTTAAAATTATGAATAGCAAACACTGATGGAGGGAATGTGAGCGTGTGATTAAGGTATCAGTAAGGGGAAAATTTCCCATTTTACATACTTTTACTTTTTTAAACGGCTGGATAAATCTTAAGGTTATCTTTAAAATTAAAAAAAAACTCCACGAAAAAATATTATATCCGTCGCTAGTTATTGCGCGATAAAGATTTTTTGCACACTAATTACTTAATTGAGAGTTGACAAGTTCTGTCAAATGAATATTAATTGTCGAGGCAAGGTGTCACGTGACACCAATAACATGCTGAGTTTGACACGCGATTTCGCGCGCCATAATCAGTGCACGGATGTCTTCGAGGAAGAACAAGCGATATTGCCCTTTTTCATCGGCTAAAGGAAGGCCAAAGAAGGCAAAAAACACTTTTGACAAAAAGTGGGCCGCTAAATTAGCGGAAAGCGACAAAGGGTTTTATAACAATCAAGAAAAATTACTGGATGAACTCGATCGCGATCACGAGGCCAGCGAGCAAGCCGAAATAAGCGCAAGTCGCCGTAAAATACGATTGCAATAAACTGTCGAAGCAGAGGAATTTGAAGAAGAGAAGTTTACGTTTACGACGTCCGCTCCAGCGTTTCCCTTTGTGCGCTTGCATTTTCTCGGGGATCTACGGGCCTTTGGCATCTTTACTGACATGGCCATAGTTTTGAAGATTAGTAAAGATACCTAAGATTTTATCACCAAACATGTTTACTTGCCTTGGAATTCTGACTTCACACATGAAAAAGCGGTTTATTCCCAGGAAAATAATTTAACGCGTGCCGTCGAGGGAAATTTGTACCTGTTCCATGTTAACTGTCACACTCCTATTGTTATATAGAAAGTTGATTCCTCTGCGGTTTCTCCATTGGTGTGATAATCTCATTACACTTGGATGCCGCCGAATTTTAGTTTTTCTCTGTTTCTCGAAAGTAAAAAATAGGCGAGTTGTACGTGCATTTCGAGTTCCAAGTCGTCAGCCCCTGGATCAAATTGGCTGAAATTTGGGGAGCATGTTGTCAGAATGTTCGAAGACAAAACCGTGTCTGCGAATTCTGATTTTTTTTTCTCATTAAAAAGTTATGCCTTTTTTTCGCTGGCAGTTCAATTTTTTTTCCCTATTCAAACTTTATCCTCTTGTAAAAAAATAACAAACGCATGTGCCAAAAATCTGAGACACGGTTTTTAAGGTCAATGTGTGAAGAAACGGATGCCATGTTAGTTGTTTTCTCCGACCTAATTTTAGCGGGCGTAGAACTTGATTTATAGGTTCGTGAAGCTTTGTTAACATATTCACATTTTCGAAAACCAGTAGATTTTTTACCGTTTGAACCCATCGGGTTATAATCTGTAGTTATTAAGCTTTTAAAAAATATACGGTTTATATGGGTTTTTGTTAAAACCAAGAGCGCTAGAGCGGACCGCGCGTGGATGGTCAAATGGGTTATACTGATACCTTAAGGAGGTAGACAAAGCCTTTCATACTGGTAGGGTGCTCTAGAACGTTCAGCGTCGCCTTTTGTTCCCGTAAAGACCGCATTTCTTCCATGAAGGAGAAAAAAATGTGTCAAAACGGAACTAAAATCGCTTGGGATATCTCCACTTGAGGATTGCTGTTAATACGTAGCTCAATGTATAAAGCACTTAGTAATAATTATGGTAGTAACAATCCTTGACATACAAAAAAACTCAGAAATAAGTACATAGTTAATAATGTCAAAAGGTTTAACCGCGAGTGTGATCATGATCGGTGCGCATTTGAATTAGGTCCTATAATTATAATCAATGTTGAGCCCTGAATGTGATTTAACACTAAAGGCGTCATCATAACGTTCATACCAAGCTTTAATTGTTCATGTTCGTATATTAATCATGCTAAGCATATAATTGAAGCCTCTTTGCTATTGAAAGCACTCATGAGATGTTTCCACCTGTACAGGTATACTGCATTAATTTTTCTGTCGGCTATAGGGAACAGGAATAAGTATCAGTGAGACCAGGTATTTGGAATCACCAAAGAACCGATTTACCGTAATCGCTAAGTTCAACTTCTAATATTTCAATGTGCTATACGAATAACGTTTCTGTGTGTCGCAAATTGAATTGCTTATCCATCGATTAAATCTTTAACATTAGCGTACAGACTGTTATTGTACTGTTTGAGGTTCACATAAGTCTGAAAAAAAAAAACAATGTTAGTTCGTCAAGAACAATTACCAAACACCAAAAATAATTACCAAATAGAATAGCAACAACAAGTGATTATTCAAGGTCCTTCTACTATAATAGGACTTCTCTGTCTTTGGAGTTGTAGGCAGAAATGCTAGAAAGGCCAACAAAGGAGACTAAAGAAGAACAAGGAAATAGAGGCGAATCCAGAAAATTTTAATTAAAACAGTTGAGCAAAGTGAACGACGCAAACAACATCAACTAAAACGGAATAATACGAAATATTATTGATACCAAAGTGTGGAATATGTTTTAGAGCACTGTATTTCCTACCCTATGATTCTTCTCCATTTCCTTCATTGTTTCTTTTAGTTTGGAAAATGTTGGTCGATTCCTTGGACTTTCCTGCCAGCACTGCAGCATCACCTGATACCTGAAGAACAAGACACAGGATAAAGAAGAAAAAGATGAGCCGGTTAATAAGTATGCCCTGACTGACGTTCATTGCTTTTGTTCTTAAAGCCTCATCTTACTGATATTTTCATTTCTCCACACGTTCATGAATAAACAGTAACACTCAACACTCACAGTTTGATGTCCAAGTGTTGTGGTTTTGGCATTCGGTATCCCCCTTGAAGTTTATTAGCAATTTGACGACCTTGAATATCGGGGTACGGAGTTCCACCTAGAATGAGAGTAACATGGTAATACAAAGACACACTGAAGGTATCCATGCAAGCATTTCGCTAATAATTAGCAATTATTCCATGAGCGCGAGTTGGCTATGAAATGGTAAATAGCCAATCACATACCTAACAATCGCGAATGGAATAATTGCTTTATTAAATTTTATTGAATTCTAGACTTTTTGATCATTGAGTATTAAGCTGAGAATTTCCGTTAATTCTGTCTTAACTTAACTAAACGACTGGAAGTAGGTGTTACAAAAAGGGCGACGAGGCCACAAGAAGTCAAATGACATGCACGCCGTTTGCAAAGCTCAGTGAATGAAAAGATTTAAAGAAAGACACATTGCTGCCCAGTAACTACAGTTATCTGGAATTAAGGTACGCTGGCTAAATAAAGGAGTTAAACCGTCGTGGGGAATTTTGAAAATGTGTTTAAAGGTTGAAGACGTCGAAGAGTGTTATAATTGTGTACCTGTGCTTTGTCGCTGTGAAACTATTGCGGAAACTTTCGTCACCATGTCACGCAGACGGCGAGCGAAGACAAGTTTCTCCAAGACCTTTTCCAGTGTTTTGGTGTAATTTCTATAGTTGCCTTAATGACCTGGATGTGTGGAGTTAATTGCGTTCCTAAGCGATGTGTAAACGTTCTTGCATGAAACTAGAATTAAGTTCTTTTTTGCTCATTTCTTAACGCCGCTTTGCCCAAAACTCACTCCTACACGACCTCCAAGCTAGTTTGAAAATCATGTTTAGAGATACTTTTCATTCCTGTTTTTGTTGTGTTATGTGTATCACAGCTTTGGACATTTCGACGAACGGAAGAGATACAATTTCTTTCTTTCTTTGGAAAAGAACTTGTCATACGTAGCCAAAAATAAACTTTAATCGAAGCTTTTAGCTTTATGGGTCGTTGTTGGTACGGCAACTTCCATTCGCTCGCACATTTCTCCGGTAGACAGCTTATAAAAACTACTTTTCTTCCTCAATTTTCGTCAAATGTTAAAGCTTGGAATCTCTTGGCGTAATCATTTCCCATACAAAGTGAAAACGATATATATGAGCTGATAACCTAGGTTAAGTGAGCCAAACAGAAGGCTAAAAATGCAGTATTTGAAGTTTAAAATGTAATAAATGTCGTTCACGAATCTGTAGCAGTGAATCATGAATACAATAAGTAACTTACCCACAGTAAGTATCTCGTAAAGAACAACGCCATATAGCTCCAACTGCAACAAGAATTTTGTTAAGGGTTCAGTATTCATTTGAATTTCATTCACATACATTTTAACTTTAGCCGGTCTTGCTCTATATGGGTTTAACTATGTTTAAACTTATACTTTTCGTTTTGTGAAAACACGGTAAGGTACATATGGCTTAGAGCTAGCTGGAGCTCATCGTTTAATTAAGTTCTTGTTTCTCAGTCAGAATTACTTATACATCAAGTCCGATTGGTTAAGGAAATATGGTTAATTTTGTGCTACATGAGAACTTGATATTACAAGTGGGATATTTGAAGCGGTTATTGCATTTACTATGTGGATTAAAATAAAAACAAAAACAGGGCAAAATACTTACACGTCACTCTGAGTAGTGTACGTTCCATACAACAGAGCCTCATACGCTGTCCACTTTACTGGCAGACGGCCCTAATAATAAAGGGGACAATTAAATAATTGAATTGAGTTATAAACCTCGTCTGGGAAACTTCCAATCGTTATTGAATACCTACCCTACTCTTCCTGGTGTAGATGTCGTCCTGCTCTACGTTTCTTGACATTCCAAAATCAGTCACTTTACATTTCTCTCCTTCACCAACAAGAACATTTCTGGCTGCTAAGTCGCGATGGATAATCTAGAAAAGAGGTAAATATTAACAAAGACACCTCCTCTCTCCTTGACTGTAACATTTATCATACTTGTTTATTATCACTACGATGTTTGTATGAATGTTGTCACCCAGGAATGCTCTCAATTTCCTTTTTTAACTCGTGGATACACGAAGCGCATTTGCGAGTTTTTGTGGGGACTCCGATATGCAAATTGCCACTCACTCACTCACTCACTCCAGTGTAGACATTGTTCGTAATTAGTCGGACAGAACTCGGAGCACCGATATGAAGACGACAATTGTCGTCACCGAAGTCTACTGATAAAAGTTCACGCTGAAAGCGTATCGTAACGGTGCCAGAGTTTGTAATGATTATGTAGCTTAAGAGGAGGCCCTGTTAGGGGTAAATTCCGACAAGCGACATGGCCTTGAAACGGCAACATGAAGGAGCTGAAATGCCGACGAACGACGAGCCGCTCACGGGAAATTACGACAGCGACCTTCGACCTTCGGAAATTGCGACATGAAAAGGTTTTAAATTTAGACGAGCGACATCAAGAACCTCACTAACAGGGCCTCATTAGCGGCCTTACTAAAATCGAAAGGAGTTTAAATGTTTCCAGTTAGGGCAATGGCCAACTTGGAGACTGAATTTTATGAGCCTTTGAATCGGCCACGCACTAAACGTGACCAGATGATAACTATTCGCTCTTCCGACGTTGACCGCCCCCAAGATTACAAGCAGTATATGAATTTCAGTTGGCTCGAAAGTGATCTGAAGATCTCTTGCTAATGTAGTAAGCTTTGCTGAGAACTCATAGAGCGGAATGAGCACTTGAATGAGAACTTATATGAGCGAAATGAGCACTTGTTATTGAACGAAACGACTCTGACTGAAAACAGAATAAATTGACGAATCCATGATGTGAAACCGAAGAACTTCTGTGGTCAACCAGTATTAGAAACATCGCATGGAGGACTTTTCTACTGATTTAAGTGTTAGTACTAACAGAAATGGAGTTGGAGAAGTATTGGGACGGTCAAGAAGTATGTCAACGTTTAGCTGTAAATATGGAGGCGCATGCCGTGACAGAGAACCATGAAGAATACAATGTAAGAAAGTCATTAAAGGGTTCGAAAAGAGTAAGTCATGTAGAAAATGTATTAAGCGTTATATTATATACAACACACCTCAATCCGTTACAATAAAACGTTTTCTGTCTGTAACTATCAATAGTCGGAGTAGAATCGTGTTGGGATAAAATCACGGAGACAACGATTGAAAGGATCTGAAGGCGGTGAATTTATTCTTCGTGCCAACAATACACAATCGAAACGAAGTCTCGTAAACTGAAAATAAGGGTTAAATAAACAATTTGACATAAACATCTGACATAAGAAACAACTAAGAACAAAAGGCGCGCCCAAGCAAGAAAGAATTACATTTTGTGGGCGGAAACGTAAATCAGCTTTACAACAACATAAGAACTAAGGAACCGTTTCGTGAAGTAGAAAGCTTAATGCGGAGTAAAGTAACAATGCGATTAAAGTAGCAATATGGGCAGAACCCAACTACTGAAAAACTGTATATAGAAAACTTATCATTATTTCTGATTCGTCACGCTTGCTAGTAATAAACGTGCTTAAGTGAGAATCAAGAATACGCACTAAATTGCACATCGCAACTAAAATAGGCCATACAAAATAATACCAAAGAGGAAAAAAATCGACTTCAAACTCACGTATCTTGGCCCACACAGTCGAGCTTGTAAAGGCTTGACAAGAAACAACAGATAACTTGCATGCACTCAAAATACCATTGCACTATCTTGACTCTATATCGAAAAACGTGATCTATTCCATGATTTTATGGGAGTCATGCGAAATTCAAATGAACGAAATTTAAATGAAATCAAGAAAGAACAAAATAAACAAAAGGGAGTAGCGTCCGTAACTCTGTCTATTGATTTCCGAATTTACCTTGAAGTGTACTAGATTGTGTTGAAGTAGACATGTTGGAAAAGTAGGCTTACCTGTTTTGCTTACTGTTGTGTGACTCATCATATTTACATTGTAAAAACAAGAAGTTATAAGGATAAAAACAAAGATGTATTACTGTATTAATGATGGCAAGTGTGATCCAGCCTTTAAGTGTAGCCCTGAATATATATGGACTTGCTGTGATCAGTTGTGGTATAGATCTGATCAGTTACAAAGTGTGATGATAACAAATACACTAAGTCAGTGCACCAAAAATTTACTAGCTGTATGCATAACTGATAAAACTAGTGTACAAAATATGGAATGGGTTTCGTCAACCTGTCATTCAGACCTACATGTAAGCAATGGGAAGTTGCTAATCTGTTCTGAGTGTTGTACAATACATGTGTGTCTGTTCTAAGGCTACCAAAATGTGATTTCCTGTGAAACCAGAATTCCTAAATAGAGGTGGAGAATTATCTCTAATAATAGCAATGTTCTTAATGTACCAGCTGATGTGAATTCAGTTTTTAACGTTCTACCTACACCTATAAATGAATTAAAAGCAATTCTTATCAAATTGAAAAGAAAATTAAGTTACAAGTGCATTACAGTGCATTATGCAAATGGCTAAGATGGAAGAGTTGCCCAGTCAGTACCTAACATCTTGTACAAATTAAAAAAATTGCAAATTCAGCAAATTGATAAGACTGCAAGTATTTCTTTAAGAAAGTGTAACACCAAAAGGAAGAAATATACCACTGATAACCTAAAATCAGATGATAATGTAAATAAACTAATTCAACTTGATAAAGGATTGAGAGTCTTAAGGATTTTGAGATCATCACTAACATACTTTCCAAAAATACAAGAAAGACTTGTTTGGTATGATATGTCAGCTGGGCAATCCTACATGGTTTTGTTCATTATCAGCTGCAGAATCAAGGTGGATATTTCTGTTGAAAACATTGAATAGACTTGTAGACAACAAAAACTATAATGATGATAAAATTGACAATCAGTTACAATGTCATGGCAACAAAAGTCAGACCTTATTCAGAAGGACCCTGTTACATGAGTTAGAAACTTTGAACACACAGACAGTGAGCAGCAGGATACCAGAACTACATTTGGTTTCGGTTCCGTTAAGTTATCAAATTTTTTAACAACTTTATGCTTGCCACCTGCCTTATAACTGATGCCTTATGTAGTCAAATGATTGGCGTCATGTACTCACTGTATGTTTATTTCGAAAAGCTACTCAGCTCCCTGATCCCTTTTATGTTGTGATTATAGATTATCTTCAAAAATTAAATTAAAATTATCTTCAAATTCATTCAATCACAACTATGAAAAAACACCTCGTTAATTTTAGAATTATTTCTTTTTTCTCTGTTTTGTAAACATATCCACGAGTTCACCATAGTCCTACTTTGATTATTTTCTAACATTTAGAAGTGGTGCCTTTATATCCCAGCCCCAGAAAAGCGAAACTTTCAATTTTCTTGTGATTTGATCCATTGATTATGATAAGTATTAAAGGCTTCCAAAAGTGAAGGGTTTTAGAATACAAAGTTATATAACATAAACTTCAATGATTGGTCTCTACTCTCTCTACCATTTCCAAATAGAAAGACGCTTTTCAATTCGCTTAGTTATTCTCTTGTCAAAGCTGCTGAATTTGTAACGTTGTACTGCTTACTTT
The DNA here is from genome assembly GCA_949710005.1 of Ricordea florida. Taxonomy (NCBI): domain Eukaryota; kingdom Metazoa; phylum Cnidaria; class Anthozoa; order Corallimorpharia; family Ricordeidae; genus Ricordea; species Ricordea florida. The sequence goes on along the minus strand of OX453274.1, from coordinate 15,006,428 downwards.
AGTCAAAGAGAAAGAAATCGATCACATTTAATTTTTGGATGAATCATTTAAGACTGTTTGTTCTGAATTGTCCTTGGGGTAAGATTTAAGAAACAAAACAAAAAACTAACAAAACAGAAAAGACGAAGGAAAATTTCTTTATAAAATTAATCACTGAATCTGGTCAGCACACCTTTCTTGAGGATAAATAACACATTCCATCAGCAATCTGCCAAGCAAACCTCAAAAGCTGCTCAGCTGTTAAACTCGTTTGTGGTTTAACATCCGGGTCTTTAAAATAGGTATCCTTGAGCCCTCGACTCTTTCTCAGGAAGCCTAGCAGATCACCGTACGGCACATACTCAATGAGAACAAGCAGTGGATCTGGAAGAGGGAGACAGTGCAAAAGAAGCATAGTGAACTGTTTGGTGTTTGTTTGCTTGAGCTGTTTTTAACAAAAAAATTGTAAAGGTATGGACAGCTGGTAGTGGTTCCATTTTCTGCAGCAATTTTAATTTCAAAGTCAACTTACCGGATTCTGTTACGCATCCAATTAACTTGATAACATGAGGATGAGGCTTCAGTTTTTTCATCAGTTCCAGTTCCGACAACAGGTCCTTCCTGTCTGACTCAGGAGCATCCGCTGGTCAACAAAAACGCATAAATTCTTTACTCGCCCTAGAACATTGTTTTTACTTACAATGTTGTTGCTAATTATTCCGTAAACATGGTAGGTCTTGTATAACCTAGTCATCAAATAAGAGCCGCTTACCGTAAATCATTTAAATGATTATACATTGCGTTATCCACATGCTCAGCAACACTTTCTATAACTCGACGTATGATTCCCTGCACCAAGATAAAGTTTTTCAAGTTCTACATTACGCACCTTTTAACATTTTTACTGCTATCGTGATCTCTCTCTCTTTATTCCCACTTATGCCTCGTGCTGTTGCCTTAGCAACTTGAGAGAAGGCGCCTTTACCAATTACTTTCATAATTTCGACTTGGTTCCGCTTCATTTCCCAGCTTGTAGTTGATGGTTGAAGTGGCATGTAATCTGAACTTTCTGGAATTTCGTAAGTAATGTTGTCAGGCTTTGTGCGGTTTGAGTTCTTGATACTATCTTCTGCTGCCATGGGATTCTACAGAATAGTAATGGTAATAACAATGATTGGACTCTAGTTCGGTCTGTAATCATACGAGGTATTAACTATCGATTCCGTCCATCGAACTGTACCCTTTAATAATGATAAACATTATAAATATTGTATCATATACGTTAGTAAATAAGAAAAACTTATACTATAATGCAATATACAATAATTTCAATTTTTAAGGTAATCAATAGGCAAAGGCCTAACATGTGATTATCCAACAACACATAGGCACGAGAGCTAGAGATATTTAGTAAATAAACCCCTTCCGACGTTTGGTATATCGGAGCATAATACCCTCGGGTTAGAGATTGTCCGAAATCTGAACAGTTTGCCGAAAACCGAAGCTTTGAGGAAATATGCGAAATTTTGAAGATGATCTCTCAGCCAAGGGCATTATCCTCCCATTTACCAGTTAGCCAAAAAGGTTTGTTTACTTTAAAACCCTCCGTGTGAGAAATCTTACATTGGACACGTTGAAGAAAAAAGTGATCTGACTGGGATTGCGATTGACGCAAACATATACATTGCTTGATTAAAATTGTTTTCTTTAAAACTGTGATTGGGCTAAAACTTGTCAAGGTGTCATTTCAAACATACTCAGGCAACGCCCGGCACTTTTGGTTTATTTTGCCGATTGTGTTGATCCAAAACAAGGTAAAACATTTCACCTGGATTAGAAAACAAAATCCAAAATCTGGAGTAGTTGAACGATTTACGTTAGAAGTGGACTGTCCGCAAACTCGGCTTTGTTGTTGAATGGCGCGCGCTGAGGAGGTCGAAGAAAAAATGGTGGTAGAACTTGGGGCCTCCTTGCCAGGTCAGGTTGAACTGACTTAACTGAACTCTCGAAATTTGGATTATCAAACCAGTTGATAGATTAAGTTACACCACGTAAGGTAAAAAGGGAGTGCTGAAGTTTCGAGCGTTAGGCCTTCATCAGAAGTTAGGCCTTTGTCGTCTGACAAAGGGCTAACGCTGGAAACGTCAGCATCCTTCTTTTTACCTTACGGTGGTATAACTTACTTTGTCCTCTTGTTTGGTAATCTCGATTTCTTGTGTTTCAATTCCCCACTGACGCAGCACCACTTTCTTTGGAAAATAATAACACTTGAACTGAACTCTGTTGAGCTATAAATCGACCGACAATTGCACAGTAGTAGTAGTAGTAGTAGTAGTAGTAGTAGTAGTAGTAGTAGTAGTAGTAGTAGTAGTAGTAGTAGTAGTAGTACTAGTAGTAGTAGTAGTAGTAGTAGTAGTAGTAGTAGTAGTAGTAGTAGTAGTAGTAGTAGTAGTAGTAGTAATAGTAGTACGTTTATTTAAGCTCGGTTAAAAGTCTTCAGTTATAACAATAATATTTTAATTACAATTATTTTGTAAAAACTAAAATAACTATAAAAACTGGTTTATAAGATTACCGAGTGACAATCGGATTTTATTAAGTGCGCGGATGATTTCCTTTCTGAACTGCCCAATGAATCTAATTGCTCTAAAAAGTTTAGGAAGAGAGGTCCACAGTAAGGCACCGCTATGGCTAAAGCTACGTTTCAAATAGTTAGTACGCGGCTTCGGTAAATTTAACCTAAGGTAAGAATTACTCAGGTCATAGTCCGTGTCTGTTTCTTGAACAATTCATGCAAGTGCACTGGGGCTAATCCGTTGATGAACTTAAACATCATTTTAGCTTTTTGCTTTCTTCTTCTTGATAATAGCTGGTCTCACTTTAATGTTTCAAGAAGCAGGCTTGAGTTTATACTGTACCTCACAGCTGGCTTGCAGAATAAGCCTGGCTGTTCGGCTTGCAATGTTTGTAGTTTCTCACCATGGCGAAGAATTCGAGACATAAGTGGGCGGTCCTATTTTCAAGGGTTCATAATCCGTCAATCAATGGTTTTCCAGCTTTGACTTCCCATTGGCTCACCGTTGCCTTGGAGGGATGGAATTTTTATTATCGTTGGTCATTAATGGCTGCTGCGGTGAGTGGAAGGTTCAGGCACTCACACAGCAAGAACTTTTACAGAGATCTCGACAATTTTTCAACGGCTGCCGTACATAAAACAACAATTAGAAGAAAAAATCTGTTTAGTCGTGCTTATTTTGACGTCGAAAGACTAATTTCAACAAGGAAATCGGAGGACGAAGTAAGTTACATTGATGCGGGATTCACTTGCCTAACATGTGTCGAGGTTACCTTCTAACAAACCGATTACCCCGTGATCTTGAAAGGAACTAGAATATTTGGTGCATTGGCGTGGATTCTCTCCTTACGAATCTTCTTGGGAACCACAGAGGAATATAACAAAGGAATGCATTAAGTGAGTGCATCAAAGTATTCACATCGGTGTAGTAGTGTAAAACATCACATGTCGCTTATTTAATTTAGTCAATTCTTTAATATAGGTCATTAAACTTGCGAGGTTGCCCTTGCTATACAAATGCAAATTACCTAGGAAAACGAATTATGGTGCTTGAAAATGTAAAAAACAACAAATCTGATAAAAAATTCTCTTCTTATTATAAGGCATAACGTGTTGCAATACCAAGGAGAAATGTGGGAATTGACCGTAGATAATTTGAGTATTATGATTCCTCTTATTTATGGCATTATTTGAAGTACTGAAAGGTTTACTTGTAAGTGATCAGACAACAGTGAACATTTAACTTTATTCTTAAAGTGAAAATGGGTATACCTCAAACCACATGTTTATATTGTCTTGCAGTTATTTTAACAAGCCCCAACCAAGAGATGCGACTATTTTAAATGAAGTTTCCCGACTAAGAGTTAATGTCGAAAGCTACTTAAAGAATAAACAGCGTGGTGCAGTAACAATAGACTTTAGAGGTGATGTGTTTAAATATTTATTCAATGGAAAGGGAAGACAACAAAAAGGTTGGATTTTTCTAAACAGCAGTCATTTTCCCACAAAATATTTCCCTTCTGGTTGGGACAAACTGTGTGATATGCATGGGCAAGGTTTGCAAGTGTGCTACCCAGTCAAAATGCGTAGTTTTATATCTTGGTCCCCAAAAAAGTTTTTCAGGGGTAAAGACAGGAATTTACAAGAGGCCCCTAGAGCCTACACTGAAAAATTATCCTTTGAATTTGTCAAAGTGTCAGGTAATTTGGAGTAAATAGAACCTACACGATTTGATTCCTCTTAATATTTGTAAGTTATCCTTGGCTATATCCTTGGCTTGATGATTGCATGTAAGAGGTTCAACTGTATGCAATTGATAAAATATATTTCTATGTAGTGTCAATAGCTTCTGCTTTACTTTTTTCTTCTGCCACACTTCGTATTTGTTTTTTTCTTTTGGCACCTGTTTGTTTTAGGCGTACTGGCAGGTGAAATCTGAACAGCTTCTTTTCTGTTGCTGATACTTTCTAGCTTCTTTTGTTTGCAAATGTCCCTCTTAGCAGCAGTCCAAAAGTACTCATTGTGTTTGTTGTATTTCCTCTTTGTCCTCTCCCATTTACTTAATACTTGTAGCCTGTGTTCGCATCTGAGAACATCAGCTGGCGTATCCCAATTATTTGACTTTCTGAGGACAACACTGCGTACAACATCATTATTCTTTTCAACACCTAAAAGAGTTTGGAAAAATACTCATGTATTAGTTTTGTTATTGGTAATATTATTTTGAGAATTAAATGAGGCCAGTGTATCTTCCATTGCATCCCACCATAACATCAGGATTTTGAAGTTACTATTGCTAGATATTTTTATTTTTTCAATTAACAGTAACTGCCACTCACACTTGCAGATTATTGGATCTGGGGGGGGGGGAGGGAGGAGGAGGGCAGTCAGTTGATAGTATTTAAGTAAGTTAAACTGGTTTATTGTACACTGAGGGTAATACCTACAGGTTCAAAGTTTTCCATAATACACTGTAGATAGCATTATAGGTGATAAAATTTATCCACCTGACCTTGCCCGCTGAACTGCTTGGCATTCTTGAATTCATTAAGGACAAACTGAAGATGGTAGGCTGCTGCATGCATATATGGGGTCACATTGGCATTGCGGTACCCCTTCCTCTGTCCAGAAACACTCAAGAAAAGCTTGATCCATTTCCTTACCTAAATTATATTGATAATAGGTTCATTAAAGGAAGCCTAATAGTTCAATAACTGAAATGCCAGTTATTTACTCTATTTATGGGCAAACCTCTTACATGAACACCCTGGGCACCATATTCAGTACGGTAATTGTCCATAAAGGATCAGTGTTTGCTTGTAGGAGTTAGGAAATATAGTGTTTGTACTGTATGTTACTACCACCGTGGCTCAGTTCCTTATTAAATCTTAGGAGGCTTACATCTTAAGTGGTGTCTGTCTTTGGCTTGTTCCCATTTGTTGAGGTTTGCTTGTAGTTTGATTGTTAGTATTAGCTTATGTGATTGATCATAAGATCCAGAACCTACAGTGTGAACCATAAATTTACTGTTAAGTAATTGTCAACTCAAGGTTAATTAGTTATGTTGTGTTGATTTATCTTTACAAGTAGGACATCTCACTTGTATTTGGTTCTTGTATGTGTTATTGACATGTATATATCTTTCATGTATTTTACAACAGGGCTCTATTTAAAACAGCTCTGCTAAATTGGACACCCCTGTAATTTTTTGTAATAAATAAATGAAGTAATAATATGTTTCTTACTTGTTCACCACAGCTGTTGTTTCCATTTGGAGTCCAAGATGAAATTGTATTGAAATATAAATTTCCAAAGACCTAGTAGAAAGTGTGAGAGATGTTAAACATAAATCTAGAATTTATGGTGTAATTTTATATAGAATATGAAATCTCATAAGATTACCCTCCAGATTTTTATAACGGTGGTTGCTGTATCCTGATGGATCCCATCGGTTTGCTCTGCCAATTTATCCGGCAACAGTTTTAGGAGCTTCCGTTTTTCATCCCCCATCAAGCTCGTCCAGTCCACTGTGCCAGAACCCTTTCCATCAGCATTTTTCTTCTCCCAAACATTGAAGGTGACTCCACAGTTGTTGATGATCTCTGCCAATTTTCGGAGATGTTTCCCTCTCTCAAGCTTTTCCCTCCTCTGTGTCATTAGGATACTCTCCTTGTCATCCCTTTCCATGGCATCTTCAATTATATTGTCTAATAGAACATCTGTAATTCTCAAAAGAAGGTGTAACTCATCTAGCACAATGTGGTCCAGGGGAATATTTAGGAGAGGTTGATTAATACAACAGTATTCTTTCTTTCCATTTTCAACATATTGTTTTACTTGAGCCAGGGTAAGGCACAGGGGGTCCCTGTTGTAGTCTGTCTCGGGCTTGGACATATCCCACCTATGAAAACAAAGGGTGATCAACATAACCATCTACTTTTAATGAACAGAGTAAAAATGTCATGTTTTGTTTGTGATGCTGTGTTACAATGGTTTGTTGGAAAAAGTTAATGGTATATTATTTTCCTGTCTTAGCCACTGGTACATGGTTTTGATTTTTTTATTACCTTTCATTTTTGTGTATCTTGCACCAGATGCAGGCATAGTTGGAATTTGCTGCACTTCTCCCACTGACAAGAAGAAGAAACTGTTAAGTGGAGAGAGAAAGATTATTAATATTCATTTTCACAAAAAGACCCGAACACTGTTCTGATTGTGAATATAAATTTGTAATATTATATTCAGCATTTGTCTGAACTGACAAGTGGGTAAATACAAGGATCTTAATTATGCACACCTTGTAGTCTCCACCCAAGAACACTTCCACTGGTACTTTTTGTCCAGACTTTATCTCCACTTCTCCATCAGTAATTACTTCATTGATTTCATTCCATGCATCAGCAAAACTAATTTTAAGTGACTCATAAGATTCAGAACCACTCATAACTGCAATGGTATTTGTAGCTGAAAGAAACAGAACAGAGAAACTTGTCTTAGAGGAGAAACATAATTAGAGTCATCCTCATTCATGAGTTTGTTGTGAGGTCACCTCTGGCAGAGAGAACATCCTCTGATCCATTTAGGATACAAAAGCTCAAAATAACATAGTTTGTCAGCTTTGTCATCCTTGTCCCATCACCGCTAATCTTCAATTTGATGGTTTCTTTTTCAGGAAGTTTCCCGTCCTGTTTCTGCAAGTCACAAATAAACATGAATTCCTAAGTATGTGTTGGTTTAGTCTTCAGTTTTTTCTATTACTGATATTGTTGAATAGTAAATCAATACTTGCGAAGATGTTGAGCTTGTTAATAAGGGATTCCTTGAATGACACTTGAGCACCAGGTGCATCTCCAGGGGTTGACTTAATGCAGCAGGCACTATTGAGCTTGTTCCGACACTGCCTTATCAGGTATGACTTAGGTGTGCCATTCACTACCATACTTAGCTCATGGATGAAGTTATCACCCACTGAAAACTTGTCCATAAGGTACAGAACACTCTCCACCTTTTCCTTGTCAGCTTCAGACAGACTTTCATATTGTTTGTGTTTGCTTTTTTCATTATGAGATACATTTAAATCAACCTCTTTGGTTGTGGAGATGGTTGAATCAGAATTTGATTGAATGGTTTGAGGGGAGTCTGGATGAATTTGACTGTGAGCAACTGCTACGCTTTCATATGGGGAAGGGGATGAAGAAAATTGCTTTGACTTGATGTTAATATAATGAGAATGTTCTTCACTATCTGAAAGCTGCAGAGCCTCTGGCTCCAAGCCAAACGTTCTGGCAAACCAAAGAGCTTTCTGGGCCCTTGTTCCAAGTTCCTGCAGTCTTCTATCTACTTGTCTCTTTGACAAGCCACTGATGTCTTTTATAGAACGCCTCAGGTGCATATCCGCATTCCGTTCAACTTTTCTGATATACTTTCCCATGTTTTCATTTGCATCTTTCATCAATTTCAATTCTTCCCTTGCAACAATTCTCTCCCGTTCAACTTCCTTCATCATTTCTTGGTATATTGTTTCTTTCCCCTTTTCCAGGTTATGAAACTTTTTCTTCCACTCTTCAATTTCGTCATTCAAACATTCTATTCTGTCCTCTAGGTCCTGAGCTTTTTGCTGTAATTTGCTGTTTTCTTCTTCCAATTCACCCACAGTCATCACGTCACTTCTCAGGATAGAAACTTTCGTCCAGCAATTGAAGAATTCCTCTCTCTGTTTTTTGGTACCTCTCCGCTGGAGCTCGTGTTGTTTTTTCTTTGCCTTGGAACGTATTACTTTCATTCTGGATTGCAAACGTTCAGAATCGGTTTTAAATCTGGCCATTCCATTGCCAACAAAACTGTTCAGCAGCTCAACATAGTTCTTCTTGCAGCCAGGGAACTTTAACTTTTCCCACTCAACCAACACTCTATTTCTGATCTGCAGGATGTGCATTATGTGATTGCACAGTCCTTCTTTATTCATTGACAGTTGTGCGATGTTTCGCAGGTGACTACCTTAAAAGAAATAACTAAATAATATGTTTTGTATTTCATTTTCACAAACCGTGTACAGCAAAACACGTGACTTGAAAAATGTGACAGGTAACACAACACCAAAAAACGAGATGAATTGGCTTCTTCGTTTTCTGTGTTTATGGGAAGATTATTAACTTCCTATCTATAGTTCTAGTAAACAAATAGGTTAGTCTTTTTTTATGAAATGTATAAACAAGACGGAGGGTTTTACTCTTCTCCTGTGGAACTTGGAGCATGTAACACGACATAATTAAGATCAGTAAGTAAAGAACATTCCTGATATTTACATAACTAAAACTTTGCGATGCGGGAAATCTAATTCTCAAGTTAGCATTATACTTTTTAAAGATTATTTTAATATATGTTTTATTTCGTTGAATCTTGTTTCAGTTTTTTGGACTTAACATTGAGTACGATAGCCAAGGGACGGACCATTTAAAATCGAACTGTCGATGGCCGGCGCTCCTCTGTCATTTTATTTAATTGTAAAAATAAACTTACAATGGTTCATTTCTATCATACCTCAAAATATCAGTCTATTTTTACTGACATTGTTTGCTTGCTCCATGGTTCATTTTGAAAGCTTCTTTAGAAGCTTTTTTACCTCCGGAACCATACACACGAGTTCTGATGCATCCGAGGCGACTTCATGACCCTAGCCCTCCAGTCCTTTTTATAGCTTTTTTATTATTATTGGACGGATAATTTCGTTTTATTAGTCTCTCAGATAGAAATACCTGTTAAGGTAACAGAATTCCATCAATTTTTTGCGCTTTGAGGGGTAAGTCATAACTTCCGTATGATTTTCTCCTCGATTTGCATATGTTTTCCTTTGTTTACATTCCCGTTCTTGTCGCGGCAGGCGACTTGGGGGGCACAAGTTGAAATTTTGTTACTCGCACGTGTTTAAATTCGCAGAGCTAAAACTTCAGGTGAAATTAAAAAAATAAAAGTTCTTTTGTTTGGTATAGTAGTTTTTTCAATTTGTGACATACCAGGATCGACTTTTGACGGTTGAAGTTGGGCGTTATTTTGACTACCAAAACAACACACAATCAGAGCGCACACAATAAAAGCCAGAAACTATGTTAAAATAGTTATTTTGCAAAACCTTTTTACGGGGTCTTGAAGCTGTGGATGTCTGCTAAATACATGAGCAATATCATGTCAATAGGAGCTTTTGCGCGCTTGTACTGTTTCGTAGAAATATGTTGAAATATGTTGAAATTTGCACCCGTTTCCCGAATTAAAAAATGTATTTTTTGCGAATTTTGGAACTTTTGTAAAATTCTCAAAATGTAAAGCGCTTGGGGATTTCTTAATGTCTTTTCTTGAAATAGTTCCCCCAAAGGGATGTTTGGGTGGTATCAGCCAAAATTCGAATTTTTGGAACTGATTTGAGATTCTCGATATTTTCCGACATTGGCTCTTAAGGCAATGGTTTGTGATTTTCTTGAGCTACATTTTTATCGCTGAAATTTTTAATTAATCGTTGTATGTACACTGAATAAATAATTATGGTCGTTACCTGTAGTCGTTCCAGCGCTCAGGGGCCCCCCTTTGGGGATTCTGTTATTATTTTGGGCTAGCTGGGTCATTCAAAGGCTCCTGCAGCTGGTTGGGAAATTATTACTTATTGTTTAACGGCCCTCCTTGGGGATTTTGTTATGATACTGGTATGTGAGATGTTGCAGAGGCCCCTGCTCGGGAACCTGTTGCGCTGTGGCAATTACATAACTTTTCTTACTAGTTTAATTGTTTCTAATCTAACTTGCTGTAGCTGTTTTACGTTTTTTGCGCAGCAATTGTTTTTTTTTTCCATTTGGCATGTAACTTTTCTATCATTCATTGTTGTGTAAATCGTATTTAAGTTGTGAACTGTCCATACACTGTTTGTAACTGACGAAGGTCGAGAGACCGAAACGTTTTATAAAGTTTTCTCTATTTTTTATGCTTTTTTAAACCAAAAGTTGCCCATTTTCGGTCGTTTTCTAACCAGTTCATTATGTTATTCACCGAATCGGGACTGTGAATCCTCGTGATCCTTTTGGTTTACATCTTTGTTGGCTCGGAAAGCATTTTCAATCGTCTTTCTATATATATATATATATATATATATATATATGTAAATATATGTAAATATATATATATATATATATATGTATATATATATATATATATATATATATATATATATATATATATATATAGGCAATTGTGGAAAACGACGACGGACAACTTCGAGCGAAAAAAATATATACAGTAAAAAATCTAAAAAAAGTTTAAAAATTTAATAAAAATAGACGTTTCGGTCAGAGACCTTCACCAGTTGCAGTGCAAGTGAATAAGAAATTACAATATCCTTAAATAAGTTTACAGTATAAAAAATGACATAATATTACAAAGATGATTACATAACAGGGCGTGGTAACACATGGAAATGAAAAATTAACCAATGATAAACAATCGGTGATTACTAAATATAAGCGAGAAACTATGACAATGCAATACAAAACTCAAGAAACACAAACCAAATATGAATAAATAATCGGATATAATACAAATAAGATTAATGTCAAAAAAATAACGTGATTCGTCATGTCAGCCGAAAGTGTGAAGGGACCCGCGTGTAAAATATTCAATATTCATAAAAGGCCGTCCTAGGAAGAACTTGTAATAAAATCCCCAGACAAGGCCCTTGAAACTAAGCCGCGGCAAGGCACAACAGGCGCCCCGAACAGGGCCCTTAAACAACAATAATGTAATAAATTCCCCGATGAGGGCCCCTGAGAAAACCTAGCACTAACAAAGCTAACAAGATCCAAGGTCAGGGCCTTTGAACACCTGAACTAAGATAACCGCCAAATTAGCAAGTTATTTTTACGCTAGTTGTAGTTTATTCTTTTTTTCGAGTGGAATTCCTGACGTTTATTCAAGCCAAAAGGTGCCAGAGAGAACAACTGTGCACTCCAATATGCCTCTTTAGTGATTAAAAGCTTTTCGATGTTACTTGTATTGTTTGCATTTATCTGCACAAAAAATACTTGTCCAGAGCAGTTTCTCTGTAACCTAGTTGCTACGCCATAAGGGATAGCCTTGAAAACATGTTTGGGGTGAGCACTTGATGGTGGAAGATACAAGTGGCTATCAGTTGGCTTTGAATAAACGTCTGTCTGAATGAAACCCCCGATGAGATGTAGAGTTAAATCTAGCACGTGAAGCTTGCATTCAGAAAAAAACTAATTCAAATTTAATGGTAGGATATAGAGAATTTATAAAGTCAGTAAACTCATGCAGTGCAGGAAGGCCTTGTTGCCAGAGATCAAAAACATCGTCACGGTATCGCCAGAAAATTTAGCTTGATAATCTATTTCCCCCATGGCAAGATCCGCGTAACTACAGGCTATCCCTTATGGCGTAGCAACTAGGTTACAGAGAAACTGCTCTGGACAAGTATTTCTTGCCGAGAGAACAACTGAATACAAGGGTTATCTAGTCAATCAGGGTTAGCCCACAAAACTATTGGAAGATCAATTTTCTAAAGCCTTAACTACATCTAGAACTGACTTACTTAGAACTCGTGCCAAAGCTGAGAAGAAATTGTTTCCATTTGTAACAACATTTAATCCAAATTTACCTGATGTTGGTCGCATCATCAGAAAACACCTAGGTATTTTGGAATCCAACCCCAAAATAAAGGATTTTTCCCGCCAAATTCCATCATAGCCTCTTTTCGAAGATCTAAAAACCTTAAGGAATTCTTAGCGCCATCCCGTTATGGCTCTAACACTGAAGTTGAAGAGGTTGTTGAGGTTAAGTGTTGCTTTAAATGCAAAAGAACTATATGTGATCTCTGTTGCAATTACTTTGTCGAATCAAATTCTTTCCAAAGTTTTCAAGCAGGCAAGAGCTATAAGATACGATCGAGATTTTCTTGTGATTCAAAAAATGTCATTTATTTGGCTTTGTGTAAGAAATGTAACTTACAATACATTGGCTCTACAACAACAGATTTTAGAGTTACATTTCGCAACCACAAGTCTGCCATGCTGACCAAGAAAAAGACTTGTTAGGTAGCGGTGCATTTCAACAAAACACCGCACAACTTAAACGACTTTTCTTTCCAGTGTATTGATCAAGTGCAGATAAATGCAAACAATACAAGTAACATCGAAAAGCTTTTAATCACTAAAGAGGCATATTGGAGTGCACAGTTGTTCTCTCTGGCACCTTTTGGCTTGAATAAACGTCAGGAATTCCACTCGAAAAAAAGAATAAACTACAACTAGCGTAAAAATAACTTGCTAATTTGGCGGTTATCTTAGTTCAGGTGTTCAAAGGCCCTGACCTTGGATCTTGTTAGCTTTGTTAGTGCTAGGTTTTCTCAGGGGCCCTCATCGGGGAATTTATTACATTATTGTTGTTTAAGGGCCCTGTTCGGGGCGCCTGTTGTGCCTTGCCGCGGCTTAGTTTCAAGGGCCTTGTCTGGGGATTTTATTACAAGTTCTTCCTAGGACGGCCTTTTATGAATATTGAATATTTTACACGCGGGTCCCTTCACACTTTCGGCTGACATGACGAATCACGTTATTTTTTTGACATTAATCTTATTTGTATTATATCCGATTATTTATTCATATTTGGTTTGTGTTTCTTGAGTTTTGTATTACATTGTCATAGTTTCTCGCTTAGTAATCACCGATTGTTTATCATTGGTTAATTTTTTCATTTTCATGTGTTACCACGCCCTGTTATGTAATCATCTTTGTAATATTATGTCATTTTTTATACTGTAAACTTATTTAAGGATATTGTAATTTCTTATTCACTTGCACTGCAACTGGTGAAGGTCTCTGACCGAAACGTCTATTTTTATTAAATTTTTAAACTTTTTTTAGATTTTTTACTGTATATATTTTTTTCGCTCGAAGTTGTCCGTCCTCGTTTTCCACAATTGCCTACAAATTTCATTACTCGAGGTTTTGACTACGAATCCTTTTGGATCCTTCTGGCGCGTGGGATCCCTGTTGGCTCGAAGCATCTTAACTCTTTATATATATATATATATATATATATATATATATAAATAACTGAACAACTGAAGAAGGTCTTTAACTTTCTACGTTCGTTTATGCTGTGAAGCTTGGGAATTTTGATTGATCCTCCTGGCGTGGTGACACCTTTGTTGGCCTGAGAGTTGTGGTAACAATTATATATATATATATATAATTTTATACAATTTTTTATAATTTTATACTTATACATATATATATAATTATATATATATATATATATATAATTATATGTATATATATAGAGTTACTAAATGAAAACACACATGATTCCCTGCAACTCTGAGTTTCGTGCTTACCCAATTCTATATACCGCTCTACACAAATGTGTATTGAGCACTATTCAGCAGTGTTTTTTACAACTTCTCACGATTATGTATATATATATATATATATATATATCACACAAGTCAACCAGTGGAAGAACACATCCTCTGTGCTTCAATGGTTCAAACAACTGGCTAATAAAGGCGACTCGGCATTTGTATGCTTTGACGTCGTAGAATCTTACCCCTCAATAACCGAAGCCCTCCTAAAACGCGCCCTTGACTTCGCCTCCGAACACGTGAACATCTCAGCCAACGAAAGACAAGCAGTCATAAATTCCAAGCACTCCTTGCTATTCAGCAAAGGCCAACCATGGGAAAAGAGAAATTCAACATCAAATTTTGACGTAACCATGGGAAGCTACGACGGAGCGGAGACTTGCGAACTGGTGGGTTGTTATCTCCTGTCGCAGCTAAAGCAGATCCCTGGCATCGAAATCGGCCTTTACAGAGATGACGGGCTTGCCGTACTCAATCAAACACCAAGGCAGATAGAGAAAGCAAAAAAACAAATATGCCAAATATTTGCGAACAACAACCTAAAAATCACAGTTGATGCGAACAAGAAGGTTGTTAACTTCCTAGATGTAACACTGGATTTACACACCGGAAAATTCAAACCATACGCCAAACCATCCACCACCCCGCTTTACGTTCACAGCCAATCGAACCACCCGCCCAACATACTCAGAAACATACCCGTAGCAATTAACCGGCGGCTATCCAGCATTTCTTCTGACCGCGAGGTTTTTAATGAAGCATCGGCTCCTTATCAGGAAGCATTACGAAAGAGTGGCTATACTTTTAATCTAGAATTCATGCCACCACCACAGCAACCACCATCACAGAAACGCAAACGACAAAGAAATGTTATATGGTTTAATCCACCATATAACAAGAGCGTCAAAACCAACATCGGGCGTGCTTTCATCAACTTCATTGAAAGATCTTTTCCAGTGGGCCACGAACTGAGGAAAATTTTCAACAGGAACACCATCAAGCTCAGCTACAGCTGCATGCCCAACGTGAAGCAAATAATCGATGGCCACAACAAAGCCATCCTGAAGATAGCAGAAAAAGCGCAACCGCAGAATAACGAAGGGTACACATGTAGCTGTAGGAAAAAAGAAGACTGCCCGCTAAACGGGGAATGCCTGGTGAGTGAGGTCGTGTACCAAGCCACGGTCACATCCGGAGTCAAAAAAGAAACATACATCGGTCTCACGGCCACTCAGTTCAAGGCAAGATACAGAAACCACCTGATGTCATTTAGACATGAAAAGAGAAGGAATGAGACTGAGCTGAGCAAGCACCTGTGGCAGCTAAAGGAGGCAAATAAGGAATTCAAAATCACGTAGAAGATACTCGCCAAAGCAAAATCTTACACCAACGTTACAAAACGTTGCAATCTATGTACAACTGAGAAGTTCTTTTTAATCTGTAGACCTCACATGGCAACACTGAACAAGCGCAACGAACTTGTCTCTACATGCAGACATCGACGCAAGTTCATTCTAAGATACAATCGAACATGTGAAAGCCAGAGATTATAGCGCGAGCTTTCGTGTGACTTAGGTTTCGCGTAAGAGTGTAGGCGATTGAGAGCAAGCGCGCGCTTTCTAATTCTGAAATTTCATAATAATTCAAATTTCAAACGTTATCTGTAACCATTATATGTAACCGTTTTTATCACGCGATCACATTTCTTGATGTAGACCCTGACGCTTCAGTGTTATAATGGAGTTTAACTGAAGAGTGGGTCACCTTTTCGGAGGCCTACGAAACAGGCTTGTATTAAACGCCCATGCACTCAGGATTTCAGTAGTTCACCTACTTGTCTATATATACATATATATATATATATAAATACATACATACATACATACATACATATATATCAAATCAATATATGAAAAATCAGTCTCTTCCTTTTGCTTTATGCTACGCATTTCACCGCTGTTGCGGCTTCTCGGGCATAGCAAAGGATTTTTATTGACGTGCTCTAATTGTATGAATACAATGGTAATTAACAAAGTTATAACAGAACACGCGCGAGCAATTAACGTTATTTTAAACCATTAAGAGCGGGCTTAAATTTCAGAATGAAGGACCTTTTCTCGTTCTTTCTCGTGCTTTCCGTAGAACTGAGAATTTTATAAAACGGAAGGATGGTGAACTGCGCTGTTAGCCCAACAGCGCATTCATCGATGTGTGCGCTTACACCTAATATGCGAGTGTCTGGGTACCTAATTTGTTGTTTCTGAACAGTAACTCTATTGCTAGGTACATCGCCCGTCTCTCCTATATAGTTCTGCCGACACCCAGTACATGTTATAACATACACCAGATTGGTAGAAGTCCAATTCATTGAATGTTGACCCGGAAAGTCTCATTTCTAGTGGAGAAAGCGAATTCTCTGCCCTCTTTTAAATGGGGGCACGTCCCGCAACGTTTAACTCCACACTTTTTCACCTCCGAATCCTGGTCACTTCTCTTAAAGTAGGAGTTGGTAAGCATCCGTTTAAGGTTTTGGGCTGCGGCTGACTGTGCATTACTTTGGTTCTCAACATAATGGATTTTAAGGCAGCGCTTTGGTTCAACATTGGCAGAGTTTTCCTGATAAAGTGGAAGACTAAAGGATTGTTGGGATTGTCGTAACAAGACAAAGGAGGTTGTTGTCGTTGCTTTCCTTTTCTTTCACCATGTTTGGTTCCTGTGGAGTTTGGACGAGTGCCTACTCGATTCCAATATTAATAACATTTTCCTGGTACTTCATACTCAGCAAGATGTATATAAGCTCTTGGAGAAGCTGCTTTCTTTTCTCCTGATTTTCGATAATCATGCATATCCTATGGGCTAAGTTGTAAAGTATGTTAGTTTTAGTATGTCTCGGGTGACTGGACGTTTACGCCAGGTACTGAAATGAATCAGTCGGTTTATAATAGATGTCGGTTGTTGGTCTCGTACCTTCTTTCTTACCATTTCATCAAGGAAGGGAAGTTCTACACAGCTCGTTTCCACAGTAAGCTGTATGTTATCGTTCAGGCTATTTACAATTAGAATACGGTGTAGTACGTCTAGTTTTTCTTCTCCATATGGCCAGTTTATATAACAATCGTCGAGCCATCATTTCCAGTTGTTCTGAATGTAACGGCCTATTTCTTCCCCCAAGACTGCAAACATTTTTGGCTTTACAGCACCAGACTCTTTTGGATCGGCGCTTGTCCTTGCCTTCGTCTGTCTTGCGATATACTCCAGAAACCGGTTCTGTCCCCTGTTTGTTTTCTCTCAAAACCGCCCCAGCTCATGTCCCTGTGCTCTTAATTGGCAACCCCTCAATCCAAATAATTGTGGTTTGTTAACAAGATAGCGTTAATAACAGCCTCTGATGAACAGCAACCCAGTAAATCTTGGCAGTTCAGAATATCAACTTTCTCGTCTGTTAGCAAACGCACAGCGTTTGGTTTATTTTTTTCCCTTCTTTCTTTAGTTCCTTTTGCTTTGGGACTAACGCTTCTTTAGTCTTTCGGAACTCCCTTCCTTCCGTAATGGTTGTGGAATAGTCTTTCTTTCTCAGCCCATTAAGCCCCAACGGTCTCCTTGTGACGAGTAAAATCGTCTGGCGTTTACCAGAGTAAAATCTATTAAGTCACTCTTGGGCCTTAAAGGGTTAAACAACGACAGGAGCCCATTACCCGGAGCTTCCATACCAATTGTACCTTTGAGTCAACCCTGTCCCGTATATTTTTATTTCTAGAACGTAACTGAGATATCTGCGGTGGTTCTTTAATTTCCCGCGAAAGCAACGCTTTCCGCCATTATTGAAATCGTTTCGTGCGGCCTACATGTGACTTGAAGAATAAAGGACCACAGCTCTCTTATGACTGGCTATTATGTAAACACCCGCGAAAAACCCCGTGGGAGGTGCTTCTAAAAATAAAAAAAAGATACGGGACAGGGTTGACTCAGAGGGTCAGTATGGAAGATGGAAGCTCCGGGTAATGGACTCCTGATAACGATTAAATCTTAAAAAAAATAAGACCATAGCGACGTGGGTTCCTATTGTTCTCCATCTTTCTTTCGAACTTGAAGCAAAAAATTGGCGATTAACAGGTCGAGATCTTTTGCATCAGTACTTTTAATCTCTCTCAGCTCGTTCCTTGAAACTAAAATTTTTTTTGTACAAAAGGGACATCTCTCTGTGTTTTGCTTAATGTGTTTTTGTTTCCTTGATGCTGTACAAACTCGCCTACGGAGCAACCAACTGACATAAATCTAGAGCTTTCCTCCGCCTTAGCCATTTTTGCAAGAAAAAATTGGAGGAGGCACCGCTAAAAAAAGCCGCCAAATCGGAAAAGGAATTTTAATTTAATGATGCACGACTCTGATTGGCTCAGAAAGGCCTTTATGCTATCGTTGACTGGTTGCACTTTCACACGCCAAACAGCTGTACACCATTCTGATTGGCTGTATAGGCTCTTTTCACATGTGAAAATAAAGCGTGTAGATTTCTACAAATCAGCTTTATGGAATAAAATGCTCGTGTTACGTGTAATAAAAGAAATCACATAAAAATTGTGACCAAGTGGTCCTTAACTCAGAGTCTCATTTCGACTTCTGGTTTAAACAATATTTAGATTGAGATCCAAATTTCAACTTCACCTAACACATACCTATATAAGACCCAATAGGGGTGATAACAGATCACGAGACCAGTTACAGAAGTTATCAGTAGTAAACAACATATCTCTGTGGGTTTGGATTCTGTTAGTGGTTAGTAGTTTACAGGTTCTGGCTTTCAATTCTCCCTTCTCATGTCGCTTTGCTACTTTCCTCTTGTTATCTTCCGTTTCTTGGTTTTTTTCCTTTAACGTTTGTCATAGGTGTATCTTCGGCATTGCGTGTTCTTCTAAATACTACAAAATAAAGTAAAGAAGAATCTGAGAGAAAGAGGATAGTTAGCAGCGAATTGGTACGCTCTCTGTTTCTCTTTGATACTTGATGGTTGGAATACAAGAATCATCATCACCTGCACTGTTACCCATTTCTTTTATTACTGGCACATTTGACAGAACTCTTTCCTAAAACTCAGCTTTGAGAAGTTCTTCTCGTTCCAAACTTCAGACAGCTTTTGGTTAAGACGCTAAAGGTATGTTAAGTCCGTAAAGACACTTAAATCAAATTCCGTAACAGTCATAATGCGGCGTGCCACCCCTGGTAAAATTTTTCTTTTCTTTCTAGTTCTTTTTTTTCGCAAGAATTTATCATTGCTCATTGGTAGAACATCTGAACAAGTAATTAAAGTGTCTTGGGTTCGACTCCTGATGGCTTTTTCTAACATTTTCTTTTTCCGAAATTATTGTCACAGGCCACTGATGTACACCTTTCACAATTTCACCAAGTTCAACACACCCAATCTTTATTATTTCGTATCTCATTCATATTGACATCATAACCTCGACTTCATCGGGAAAACTTGGATTTCATTTTTTGCGAGTTTGCCTTTGTCTTACTATGTGATATTTTTACATTATTTGACGCCCCAGAAATGTCTTAATACGGTAAACGCGGATGGCCTTAATACTGACCCAAAATTCACAAAATTTGAGTAATTGTCGGAAAATCGATAGGTGAGTAAGTTATTGAGATTGAAGGTAACATTTCTGTGTTTTTTTGTTGGACTCAAACTTCAATAGACATTGTCAGTACTTGTAAATTAAAATAGAGAAAAAATAGACAGTCCATGACCGCATGCGGCTACTCCTCACACTAAGTAGAACTAAAACTCAACCCTTTCCTCTTCCCGCCTAACTTGCATAATTACCATGTAAGATTAAAATTAAATATTTGTAACGTCACCGTAAAACCATCTCTCAAACAATTATAAGTGAATAAACTAAATCTCAAACTAGAAACTGTCGAGAACTGTGTGTACTATAAGGTACAACTCTAGTTAATGTAAAACTTGCAAAGATAACTGTTTGTTTGATGATGGAGTCATGTTTTTTGTGTTAGATTATCTTGCACCTTGTTTGAAAAAATAATGAGTGAATTATTGAAGCGCGCACGTCATTGATAAGCAGAAGGGCTGGGAAGCGCGGATCAGCTTCAGAAGAAGAAGAAGACGATTGAAATCAGAAGAATCAGAAGAAGATTGAAAATTTCATTGTTTGTACTCACTTTACTCAGGACAAGACCTAACTACAAACCAGTATCTTCCGTTAATTGTAGCTTTAATTTTGCGTACGTGTCTGATGAATGAGCGTTTAAAGCGTAATGTTTTTTGCAGCAAGTCAGGTACAATTTATCCAGCCCTATGGTGGAAGAGATATCAGTGGACTTCTGAACTCACATATAAACTTCACTTGGAGATTCATTGGTTGCTTCTTCAATGCTGGGTGGGGATTGAGGTTTGACAAGACAGACGATATTGATCTTCTGTTGGTGTCTGTTTGAAGGGCTGGTACAGTAACAATAACAGACAATGGCCAATATAAGAACCGACTGAACGGATATTGTAATGGAGTAGGACAGGTTGCTTTTACACTAAGGTCACTTCAAAAGGCAGATGAAATTCGATGAATTTCATTGGTGTAGTTAATACCGTGCTGCTAGATGTTAACGGTTACTATTTTCTACTTTACATTTAATAGTATATAATTTTATCTTTCAGCTTAAATAAACTTCTAACTAACCTATGCATACTGAATGAATGTAAAGGTGATGAAAAATGGTAGGTTTGTGGGATCTGGCTCAAATTAACACAGCATGAAAATCCAGATTTACGGACACTTAAAGGTTACGTAAATCTGCGTAAAGTTACGTTACAAGCTTTACGTCAACTTTACGTACTACGTAAAGGTATGTAAAGATAGCTTTACGCGAAAGTGGTGTAAAGCCAGTGTAAACCTTGTCTCTAGTTTCTTAGTCAACATTAAGTTTATTAACGCATGGCCGGGTACTTAAAGTTGTTTCTTCAGCCCAAATCAAGCATAAATTAGAAATTGATGCAGGAATTTTAGCATATTATTGTAAGTGCACAATGAGTGATACATCCCCAAAACAGTCTAAAACTATTTTGAGAGTTAAAAGTTTGCAACAATTTGCATTCTGAAAAATATTCATCACAAGCTACAGCGCTTTCAAGATCGTCCTTGCCAGAAGAATCAGAAGAGAATAGATTTGTGTTTTCGGCGGTAAAACCGGCAGGGCTAGCTCTACGCAATGCTGTCTCCATTTCCTGTTTGAATTCTTCAGCGTCGTCTTTTCTCGTCCAGCATTCATTGTGTACATCATAATAAAGCTGACGATGTTTCCAGAATGCGGTCCTAGACAGATATTCGTTGCAATGCCCGCACAAGAGTCTACTTTGTTCTCGCAAGCGATGCATTATGCTACTTAGTTTCTGTTTAAAATAGTCATATTTTTTATCTAAAAGCTAATGATATTTTCATTTTCTGTCCAGAAAATCCAGAGGAGACTTTCATCTTTGAAAGCCATGCCATGGTCTGTGGAAAAGAAGAAGGAAATCGAGAAGGCAGTTGGCAGCATGGATTATACTAGTTCAGATGAGTCTGACTGGTCAGAAGATGAGAATGGCAAATCAAGACATTGTGGCTTCCTTGTGAAAAAGTTGCCATGGGAGCGGACTTGCTTAAAAAATGTAAAACAAAGCCTTGATGAAGTCTACGTGCGTGGGCTTAACAAGCGAGCAAGACAAACTCTCGCCATCAGAAGGGTTCATCGTCTGCCATCTACACGAGGTCCACCCACTGAACCCCTAGAGTGGGCAGTAAGGGTGCTTCCCGCCACCAGACCTGCAATGCCTTCCTCTGGAAATTCACCTGGTGCCAGACCTGCAGCAACTTCCCCTGTTACCAGACTTGCAAGACCTTCCACAGTTGTCAGACCTAAAGAACCTTCCTCAGCTACCACACCTGCAGCAACTTCCCCAAGCATCAGACAAGCAATAACTTCCCCAAGCATCAGATCTGAAACTACTTCCCTCAGTACCAGACCTGTAACACCTTCCACTGGTGCCAGACCTTCCAAACTTTTACATGGGAACAGATCTGACAAAACTTCCCCAGGCACCCAGATTGCTGCTCCCTCCACCAGCACTTCATGTACAACTGCAACACCTCTCAGCAGCAGGACTGTGACACCTTCACAGATCGAGCACCAGGCCACATCTTTCTTCCAACAAAAAGAAGTCGAAAAAGAACACTTGTAGAGGTCTCCTGAATATTGCCTAAAATGATAAACACTGTTGTGCATAAACTTTTATCCTTTGTGTTTGTTCCAGTTAAGATTTAGAAGCCAGGCCATAGACAACAACAAGTACATGAGATGATTTGCAGTGATTATTTAGATGAATATAAATTTATTTCTTTTCTTATAATTGGTTTCACGTTTGTAACCGTACTTGTGGGAGTAAAATCAAGCTATGTTGATTGATGATTATTTTATATTTTCATATTCCTGAGAATGTGACCAACTGAAAACATTTTTGTTATGAGTATTCGGTAATTTTCAGTAACGGATGTATTGTGAATAAGTGGAGTAATAAAACAGAGCTGACACCACTTTGTAACAAATTTATTAATGGGTTTGGGGTGAGCTCGCTGCATTTTAAGACGAATAAGCCCACGAAATTTCTCCCCGATCTTCATAAAATATTTTGAGCTAACTCTTGATCAAGATTTTAGCTTCCTGCGCAACAATGGCAGGCTAAAGGCTTGTTTGGGAGCGTGATACTGGTGAACTTTGTAAGAAGAAAAAAACAATTAATGCTCTGTAAAGTAGCGTAAATTAACCTTTACAGTGCCTTTAAACTGGATTTTCGCTGTTGTCTAAAATCGACTTTACGACACATTTACGCCAAATTTACGTCAAGCGTTAAGCTGTTCTTTTACGCAACTTTACGCCCTCCATTAAAGGTAGCGTAAAGCTCAACTTTACGTTTCGTAAAGTTAGCGTAAAGTCGCGTATATCCATACTTTACGTTACGTTTAAGTGGTCTTTATGCCAACGTAAATTTGCTTTTTCATGCTGTGTTTCCTCCCGTTCAATTTCGAGGACATCGATTTTCCCACTATAGAAATATTTACACCGTCACGTAGAACGTTGGGATTCCCAATAGTCAGGCATCTCAAAGATTGTGCCATGTTCACAGAAAATCGAACATTACTTGAAAGCAAGTTATCTGCGTTAAGAGCATTGCCCGAGAGACCGGGGCAGGCTTGGAAATAGGGGTCGGTCGATTTGGCTCAAATTTGGTACACTTAGTTACTATGGAGATTTATGCAATATGCCAAGGTTTCAGCTCCATTGCTCTTATTTGGGCTGAGTTCTAGATGTTGCCCTTTTTGGGGTCCCCCAGTGCTTTTTTATAGCCCATTTTGGGCACTTTTCAATACTTTGATTACAATGTCAGGGATATTTTAAGCCAAATATAAACTCACATTTTATTATCTCTATCCTTAAGGGTTTCATAGCAAAAGATATGGATCAAAGAAATATTTCTGTTGTTTGTGAAATAATTGTTAAGTTAATGGTCTTTAAGACATTTTTAGTGAAACTGAAAATAACCCAAACTTAAGTCGGATTTATTTAAGTGCTCAATTTTGAAATAACACAATTCCGACATGAGCAGAAAGTTTAGCCCTAGGTATGTAAGAAACAAAGAGAAAATACTAAGGTTACGGCTTTTTGACTGTGCGACCTCGCTTTGAAGATGCTGATAAAGCCATTTCCGGTCTAGTCTTTTTTCCCTTATAATTAAGCTTATATCGAGTATATTAGCCAAAAACTTTCCAACAACTTACCCTAAATAATACTGTCTGTAGCACTTTTACTTTCTAATTCCACCTGAACGCTAAAATTGGCAAAATATGAATATGCACCGCTGGAGATGCTTACAAAGACACTTCCGGTCTAACAGTTCACAGGAGAGGATGGTCAATTGTGGCATTTTTATATTCAAAAAGTCTTTTTGGAGCTCTTTTATTTGCATATATTTCTATTTGCACTTAAAACTAAAGTAGGTTAAATATAGATATTCTCTCAGATTGCATCACTTCATCTAATTCTGGGTTCCTTTTGTGGATGGGTGAAAATTACAGGAAAGCGTATTTCAAACAAGAAACTCACCCTTCCAAGCCTGGTGAAAGCTGATCGAGCAAAGGAATTTTGAAAACTTATGACGGTAAAAAGGCGCTGTTATAACTCAACACTGTTTTTATTCTGAACATATTTTCTTTGCTTTTTATCCATTAAAACTCAACATTCACTATGCGTAATAGAATGACTGTTAACGTCTTTAAGTAATTGCATTAACAATGTTCAGCACCTATCATGGCAGTATTTGCAGCTCTTGGATCGATGGTTGCAGATGTACTTGTCTCGTGACGTGCAAGAGCAAAAGTGTCCTTCCTTGCTTTGGATCCAGTAACCTCTAAGTCCAGCGACAAACATGCCTTTTTCAGTGTATCTAGTCGAAGGGTTTTGATCTTTCCCTCTGCAGCTAGATGACATAAATTATGCCCCTGGAACAAAATTGGGCGATCTGCCTGTACCTGACTTTCTATGACAACCTGCAACAGTTGTTAGTTTTTGTCCTGAATGTTTGGCTCCTCATCCTCAGTTTCAATACCATGGTTTCCTTCATCAATATTCTTTGCACGCTGAGACTTTGAGAGATTTGAGAAAAAAACTTGCAATCTGCTTTTAGGTCCGCCACTCATAAGGTTTGAATAATAAGCCACCAGTTGTGTTTCTTACATGTTTCATTTCGTGTTCAACCTGTTTTGGATCTGCTTTGTTGAATGTCTTTGCTCCATCATTGAACCTTTGGATTAAGTAGTTTCTAACGTCTTCAGACATCCGGCTTGACTTTTGGACGGTCTTAAGTGCCCATCCCTCAACTGCTTCTTGGCAATCTAAAACGAGTTCATTACCAGCCTGCACTGATGGAAAAGTGCGCTGTTTCTGTAAGCTTACGTTTGATAAGATGCTGGCCCACTTTTTCTTGATGACATCGTACGCAGTGTCTTGCTCCTTCACGAAGAGATGGCGTTCCCCATCTAAATGATACTGAAGTTCTTTGTAGGTACACATCCTTCTTCCTCACAAGAGAACAGGCCGGGCGAAACGGAGGAATGTCCAGCCACTGAAGCCCCAGAGCCATTACATGGTGACGAAAATGGATTAAGAACTTTTATTGCTGTAGCTTCTTCAGCATTGGTTGTAAGGGAAGAATACGGATAAAAATGACCTTCCCCAATCTGATATGCTTTCCATACCCGACTACCATCATCAAAAAATTTTACATTGTTCAGGAAACGGATACCTGGGATCTTTTTCACCTGTGAATTTTGGCTCAACTTATCAATTTCAACGACTGCAAAACGACATCCCCTAACGCCTTCATGAGATTTAAGTGTAATTTTCATTTCTTCCGCAGTAGTGATGTCATGGCCCTCGTTTACCCACCGTCGCATGTGGGTTTTCATCGAGGCAATTCTACGATCGCAAACATCTTTGCCCTATTGCGGATCAGAGAAATCATAGCGCTTAAACTCCACTCCATGTCTTTCCCCCATGACTTTGAGACTCATGAGAAGCTCAGTGTTGTGATAACAACTGGATAACGCCATGGCGTTATCAGAACGTAGGAAAAATTTGGTGATGGATGGGTCTTCCATCTTAATTACGCTAAGAACGTCTTCGACTATTGATGCAACGCTGAACCAATCCTGGGTACAGGAGTCAAAGATGTGAACAAATGTGTCCACCTCAACTCTGTCCTCATCTTCGCTAGCTCTCTTAATCGAACAGGTCACATGCCAGCTTTTCCCACGCTTACCATAGAATTTCATTGCCTAGTCCATGATCAAAAGGGTGCTTTCCTTATTAAGATTAGCTAGGACGTCTTGCTTAGCCTTTTCCTGGACTACTGTACGGAGCAAATGCGCCTTCCATAAGAGGATGGAATTTGTGGCCTGTTTATGGTCATACTGAGATCTAGCCCTTTGTTCTTCTGTCAGGGGAACGCTCTTGTGATTTAACTTCTCATCGATTTTTTCAACTAAACAAGTAAACCGTGCACATTCATGACAGGATAGTTCATGCTCATGGTTGCATGAACTAGAGTAGTCACTATTATTCGGATCACTGAGCGAAAACGTGGTACAGTGATCTTTTCATCTCTCTTTGCTGCCCGTGTGAGTTTTGTAATCCGTCTTGAGGTATCTCTTACCAGCCTTTAGATCCTGTTTGATAGAATTTGCCCAGGTGACATCGACCCCGTTATCTTGCAGCACGTTTACAAAGGATTTCAACTGATCGAAAGCTTCCGCACCTTCTGTGGCGATGTAATGAAGTCCTTGTAACGAGACCTACTTTGAAGCAGAACATGCCGGAAGAGTTTACGTTTACTGTATGGCTCAAATGCTACGCTCGCACAGTAGCTTTGGTATTGCTTGATGATTCGAAATGGAATCAAAGTTCGTATTGCCGCTGGTATAAGACGTTTCTCTCCGCTATCCAACTTCAACGACTTTGTACAATATGATACATCTTGCAAAAGGGAAGAAGAAATAAAATCTAGAAAGTTATCAGTTTTCTTTGCATCAAGGCGCACTCTAATAATTTCTGGAGCATTGCTTGGCTTTCCTGGTCCTCTCAAGTCGGCGTGTCTGCGGGCATCACCGATTTGTCGTTTAGAAATACCTGGAATAATCTCCATTAGTTGGCTTTTGCTAAATGCATTTACAAACAGTGATAGTATTTGCATTCGGGTGTGTTTGGTATCAGCTAACCTGTAAGCCTCCACTAGCCTTTCTGTGATGTTGTCAGGCTTTGGTAGAGAAAACGGCATGGAATTCACTGTAGCAAACCACAAATCGGCTTCAATTCCAGGAGCGAGACAGTTGAAAGCTGTTTCAATAACCTCTCTAGCCTTACGCACGTAATAACCCTGTTGCCGCTCACCAAGTTCAGGCCATGGTAACGATGTACTTTGAATTGGACTTACCCTACCTTCAGAAATTTGGACAATTGCATCACTTAGCAAGCATCGTTTTCTTTTCAACTCCTCTGCCTCGTCAATGTATAGGCTGCATTCAAAGCTGACATAAGTGATTTGTCTTGATCAACGTATTTCAGTACAACGGCCACCTCCTGATCCTCTCCTCCACTACACAAAACTTGTCTGCCCTGAAAATAAATTATTGATTATAAAGGTGGGAGCTGATGAGAGAGGATAAAAACGTCACAATGTTCGATTTGGAATTTTGATTCAAGGAACAAAAACAAAAGCACCTGGTTTTCTGTCAGTGGTTGTCTTTACACGAGGTTGTCAACTAAGACTTCAGAGATGTAGCCTGCATAGCAAGAGCCGGCTTTTCTTTTATTGTTTTTTCTTGGACAGGCCGCGGAAACACGCGCGTCCACGTGATTTTCTTCCTTCGCTCTAAAATCACCGGCGCCTGCTACCAGGGAGGGCGGAGCGTATTTTGAAGTGGGGGGGGGGGCTGAAAACGAGCGCCGGAGGCGCGAGTTGGTAGGGGGGTCTGGGGGCATTTTGAGATTTTGAAATCTAGAGTCTCGGAAATCGTATTTACAACATTCTCCGCGACATACTTCTTGAAATAATTAGCCTGGATAATACGTAAAATGAAAGGTACTTTTAATGCTTACAGCAATATTTTGGAGGTTATTTCTCAGCCTTCCGGTCTCCAACGCTAACCTGCTCTGTTTGGACACAAGCTTCTCGTCTGTGGGAAGGAAGCATACCCTGAGAAAATGTTAAAAATACGGAAACGCGAAACGTTTCCGACGAGGCTTGTATAAAGTTGTAGCTTAAACAAAATAAAATGTCATCCCCCTCAAAAGTGGGGGGGGCTAAAGCCCCCCCCCGCCCCAGCCCCCCGGCTCCGCCGTCCCTCGCTACGCAGGCTATCTTAAGAGCTGCTAAGTTTTACTTAATCCAAAATGCGTGTGAGAAAGCCTAAGTAAAATCTCAAGTAATTTTACTTTGCATCTCATTAAGGACGGAAAGTTGACAAGATTCAATAAAAGTCTCAAGGGACTTGAGAGCTTTGAGAGAGGCAAAGCAAGTCAATCAATCTTAATTACGTTGCGTGAGATAATAGCCTTAAGGTAACCTGAAGTAAAAAAGAAACAGTTGTGTGTCAGGCTTTATTTTACTTGAAGTATTTAGAATTCATTTGTCTCGAAAAATATTTCTTAGCTTACTTCGGCTCTACTGTAAAGACTACTAATGCCAGCAAATAGTCACGCAATAGCAATTGTTGACATTGGGTGTGAGTTGGATTGCCCTTCACATCCCTTTCATCGCTGGAATATTTAATTTAAGTAAAGAAAAGTCTCGGTTAATTGGGTACTTAAATAAATCCGACTTAAATTTGGGTTATTTTCAGTTTCACTAAAAATGTCTTTAAAACCATTAACTTAACAATTATTTCACAAACAACAGAAATATTTCTTTGATCCATATCTTTTGCTATGAAACCCTTAAGGATAGAGATAATAAAATGTGAGTTTATATTTGGCTTAAAATATCCCTGACATTGTAATCAAAGTATTGAAAAGTGCCCAAAATGGGCTATAAAAAAGCACTCTGGGACCCCAAAAAGGGCAACATCTAGAACTCAGCCCAAATAAGAGCAATGGAGCTGAAACCTTGGCATATTGCATAAGTCTCCATAGTAACTAAGTGTACCAAATTTGAGCCAAATCGGCCGACCCCTATTTCCAAGCCTGCCCCGGTCTCTCAGGCAGAAGCTCTTAAATGGTTAAACTGATAAACTGGTAAATGGTAAACCGATTGAAATATTTGTGATGCAAATTAGCAATTCTCCGCATTTACTCACTTTTGGACTGCACATCAAAAAACGTTCATATAATTGGCAAGATTTTCAGAGAAGGATAAGAAAGGATACTAAAAATACCCCGGATGGTAGACATAATAACACCACAATCGACTGAGCATGCATTCGATCTTACATCTCACAAATTGTATTTTTTATCGCTTGTATCAAGAATAGGCTGCTGACTCACTAAGGCTTGCCAGCAATTATTTCAAGTCACGTTTAAACATCACAACCAGAAATAGCTAACACTATTTGACTAGGTGAATGTGTGAAGCAGTGGCGGTGGGGCAAAAGAAGTTGAGAGCGAGTTCCTCATCTTGTTTGAAGATGACATACCAGACCTAGGCAAGAGTATGTTGTGGTATCTGTTTGTGGTTGTTGGTAGCTGATGCACGCGCATGGTAACCAGCAGAACAGGGTGGAAGTACAACACCGAGGCCCTGTTGGGGGTTTTAGGGATAATGGTTTACTGGCAAAATAATTATCGCGAAATCCCACCTAACAGGGCCTCAACAATCAGCTCCAGCGGGCTAAACAGGAGATCAACTATAATGCGAATAGACTTACACCGAAAATTAAGTGTTGCTCATTAGATGTCGGACTATCAAAAAAACCTTGCACTGCAATCCTTCTACGAAGCAAGAACCGAAGGCGGCTAGTGAGCGAATGAGTATCTCACTCTTCAGATCGGGTTTGTGCGAGAATTGGGCGCATCTTTCTACAACAGTCACTACATATTTCAACATGATTTGCCGGTTGTTTGAATAAGAAAAAAATAAAAGCTTTGTGATCAAGTTTAACTTTATTACTCGAATAGTTCAAACTCTGATCTCCAAGCTGTTAGGAAATCATTTTGTCACAGCAGCACAAGGTCAAAGCTGCGAAAATTCGCAGAGGAACTGAATGCAAGACAACAAAAAGTCTCGATGCAGACACACAACGCACAGTGCATAACAAAAAAATTGTTTATCAAATTTTTGATTTAACACCGCCCGATGCCATCTCGTTTTCATTTGTGTCTCTCGCTTTCACGAGCAAGAACAAAAATGGCGGAGAGCCACACCGTTGGCAAACCAATACGTTTCAGCCTTTGTGCTTTTATAAGTGTCACTGCAGCATTGTGCGTGACCGTTATTGTATTTCATTTTGCGTGACATTGCAGTGGTCTGGGCCGAGTCTTAAGTCCCAGATAATCATGCCTGTCTCAGCGTTGTGAATTATTTGTGTGAGAACGTTCACTGAGACATTATTTTCAGTTAAGTTAAAGGTTTGTAAGGCTTTCTACTTTTTAATGGACTCTGTACGGCGGCCTTCAGGACAGAAAACTGTTTCCAAGGAGTGATCACGGACACAGATGTGAGTTTTCCGTTCATTCAGAGTGATTCTTTGACCATTATTGCCCTCGCAGGGATTTCGCCCAGAGGCGAAATCCCGAGGAGGCACCCTAGTAGCTCGCGCGTATATTAAGGACAGTACTTACAGTTCAAATATGCAGTCAGTATACCAGAAAAAATCTCGATTTGCTCGAACAGGGGCCGCGAGGAATCGGTAGGTAATGATGACGTTTCTATTGTTTGCGCCCGCAAGTACGAAATGGTTAGGATGACGTAAATCAGAAAATCCCAATGGGAGTTTCTGAGAGTTTGTGTATTGTGACATTGGGGGGTCGGTATTATGAAAGGAAGCTCGTGGGTTAATATTTTGTGTCAGTCGCATCACTTCGTCTGTTCTTGCGGTTGTCACTCTGAGGAGCAGCTGATTTTAAGGTAAGAAAAACTGAACTCATATATATATATTTGAGAAAGCGCTGTTATTCGACCACGAAAGCATAAGATACGTGTTTATCCGAAATCTAGTATCGAGAGACGCTTGGTAAGCGTACTATAAGTTGAAAAACTTGTCAGTCACGCGTTCATCATCAGCTGCACTTTTATGACACTGGAGGCGAGTTTGAAGTGTGATCGCGTGTTGAGTTTATACCTCTTTTAACGAAATATTTTGCTGTACATTTTAGAAATGCTAATCAAAAACTGTTGACAGGACAGTAAGCCTCGACCTTGAGAAGGAAGGTAAGGTCTTTTCAGTTGTTGCCTTTCCAAAAGTGGTATCTGGATTCCTACAAGAAGACATTTTAACTACAAAGAAGACACTGAACTACTCATTGAGAAGCTGTTGCTTCTGGACAGTGTAGATTTTCAGCTATCCCAGAATGGGAAACTTGTTGCAAATATGCAAGACCATGAACAGGGCAGTGACTCAGGTGACAATATATAGACGCTCTTCTTTTCGTTTAAGGTTCTAAATTAGAACATGACAGTTGCTTTTAATTAGTTTTGATAGGATTCAGCCACCAGAAATTGGCCCCTTATTATCTTTTTCCACATAAATACATTAATTTCATTATCAGTTTCCGTGTTGAATATACCACATTAACATATCATTTTTGTTCAACAAACAATGATTAATGGCATTTGTGATTAAAACGGTTTGAAAGTATATATATGAATATAACAGCTACATATTGCATGAGCAGTAGCACAAAGACATTCAATGAAATATTTTTAAAGTTATTGTAGGTTATCTTCTTGCAAAGGCAGATGAATGAAGCACTCACTTTCTAGCTACATGTTGCACTGTAGCACAGGGGAAAATAATTAGTTTTTTAGTTATTGTTATCTTTTTGCAAAGACAACCGAATGAACACTGAGTTAGTTGTAGCCTATTACACGATTTTAGAAGAAAACCAATTAATTATCTTTCTAATTAAATCAGTTTTCTGTGAACGTGCAAACAAAAAAAGAAAAAATATAACAGCTACGTATACACCGATTTCATAAATGGCGGACGCACGGTAAAAAACTGGTACCTAGTCATGAAAACGAGGCGTTTTAGGATAAACATTTTTCGTGTAACAAGCGATTTGGGAGAATTAGTGCGTTTTATCGAGTTTTGAAGATATTTTTCCTTGAACAAGGCGTTTGTTTCATTTTTCTCGTTCGATTTTAAAATAGTTGAAGTCAATATGAGTTCAAAATCGAATATTTATTGTTGTGTACCCGGTTGTACGCAGAAGGGAACGGTCGATCCAGAAGGTAATCGAGTTGGATTTTTTGGCCTGCCGAATAATCAAAAACTTCGACAGCAATGGCTAGTAAAAATACGGCGAGATGTTGGCCCACATTTTAAGCCCTCGGGGACGACAAAGGTATGCTCATTACATTTTTACGAGAGTGACATCAAGAAAGGAATCGGAGGTAAAAAGATGGCTTTAAACGAAGGAGCATGTCCCTCGAGGTTTCCATGGCGCACTTCTCCTCGAAAGCGCTTACCACCGACCGTAAGAACAATGTCAACAACTCGCACTAAAATGCAAGGTTTGGAAGAATCTCTGAGCGAAGACCAAGAAATGGATGGAGAACCCGCTAGTTCATTTTGTGAATCTTGTGATTCGCCTATCGAAACGATGGAAGAATTACGACCGGATTCGTATGAATCGTTAAAAGAACAACTGCAACAAGCTGAGGCCGAAATAACAAGCCTAAACGAACAGACGAGACTTCTAAAGGAAAATTTACAAAAACTAGAGGAGCAGATTGAGCGTCTCAGTAAGGAAAATGAAGATTTAAAATCACGCAGGTTTTGTTTAGAGAATATGACCGATGATGATTCAATTTCTTTCTATACTGGATTTCCAAACATGACGGCTTTCCAGGCGACCCTCGCATACTTAAATCCAGGTATCCATGGCGAGAACTTGCGCTACTGGCGCTCATCCGAATCTAACGTTCAAAAAAAACATTATGATGTGGATAATCAAAACAAAGAAAGTAAGCGTGGACGAAGTAGAACACTTAAGCCGGAAGAAGAATTTTTTTTGGCTATGTGTCGATTGCGCCAGGGGTTTCATGGGCAACACTTGGCATTTTTATTCGGTGTTTCCCAGGCTACAGTGAGCAGGGTTTTTATTTCTTGGATTAACTTTATGTATCTACGTTTTGGTACTATTAATATTTGGCCTACACGTGATGAAATTAATAAAACCATACCAGAAGACTTTAAAGCAAAATACCCCAAGACAAGAGTCATTCTTGACTGTACAGAATTAAAGTGTCAAATGCCAAGTAGCCTGTTACTAAATAGCAGGCTATTCAGTTCCTACAAAAATCATACTACAGTCAAAGGTCTGGTTGGAATTGCACCTTCGGGGGCAATAACCTTTCTGAGTCAGCTGTACAGTGGAAGTATCTCCGACAGAGAAATTGTTGAACGAAGTGGAATCCTAGGCTTACCTTTTGATGATGGTGATAGTGTGATGGCTGACAAAGGTTTCACCATTGAAGATTTACTTCCGCTGGGTGTCTCATTGAATATTCCTCCCTTTCTTGGTCATTATGATCAAATGCCACCAGAGGATGTTGTCAAGACACAAGTCATTGCGGCCTTACGTATTCATGTTGAGCGAGCCATTAACAAAATTAAAAATTTCCACATTTGGGACCGAAAAACACCCCTCTCCCTATTTCCTATCTTAAACCAAATGTGGACAGTTTGTGGTTTTCTTTGTAATGTACAAGACCCCATTTTATCAGAATAATAGGTAGGCAGGATGGGTGAAATTCCTTTGGAAACTTTCTGATAAAGACTGTACAATTTCAGTCAGTTATATAACACTTCAATTTGAAACAACATTATAATAAATATTTATTATAACAATTATTGTTTAATCACAAATGTATGATGCTAGCACTTTGACTGGTAGTGTTTATATAGGTTAATGAGGTTGCCAGAGCTACCTTTCTTGAGTCACAGTTAACCTCCTCAGACAGTTTTCTCTGTCAAATGTTCAACATAGTTATTCTCCTTACTGATTGGCATATATTTTTTAATGTGGATTTACATCAACAAAATATGAGGGTTTTTTTAACTTGCCATTACAATTATACTGAATGACATAATAAAGATAACTTAATGTTGAGGTCTATTGGGGCTGGGCTTGTGGTTAAATACCAACATTTACTAAAAATAAACTATTGAGAGTGTATCTATGAAGTCAGCACATTTAGGAGATGAAAACAAAAATCATAGCCAGGCTTAGCTATGCCCTTCTCCATTATAATGTCTACAACATTTCAGCAGCAGCAAAATCAATAAAATGTTCATAATAGTAGAGAAGAAGTTTTCCCTCCAGGTCATGCCAGAACTGGCGATCAAAGGCAATTCTCTCTATTGACATTCCTTTCTTGGTATATACTACAAAATCACACCATTCTGCTCCGGTAATAGCCATTTGCCCTTGCACCTGGGCATAGTAGGGATGGGTTACCTTCAGTTTGCACTTTCCATCAATGTTCTCACAACAAAAGTTGCTATCAGAACAAGCTTCCAATGAAGTTACAAGGAACTTTGTTTCTGGGCATTTTATTTCAACCAAACCAAATGGTTTTGTACAACCTGGATCAATGACTTTTCCATCTGGTGAACAGGCCAGCACTGGTTCCTTTTTGTAAACAACAAGACCACTTCTGAATACTTGCACAGGCATTAATCTGCTGTTCATATGTTTCATATATTCATGAATTGCAACAGCTTCATATTTTATACCATGACTTGTATGTCTGGATGTAAAATCCTTTGGATGCATTAAAGTTTTAGCAAAGTTCTGGTGATTCCGCTGTCTGTGTGCAATTAAATGAAATTTCGAGGCAGTAAATCTGTATTTTCGTTCAGTCTTCCACTTTTCACTTTTAGCTTGGTCTCTAGTGGCATATTCTAATTCATTTATTTCATCTTCATCCAAATGCAGTTTCCTGATAAAATCTTTTTTCACATCACAAAGGTCACGTTCTTCACTATTTCCCTGATTTTGTAGGGGAAAGCGATGGAAAGTTTCTATTTCCTGATTGTTTGAGTCACACCTAGGAACTGAATCAATGTTAATCGCAACATCAAAATTTGATTCAGCGTGCGACAGCTGATAGCTTGATAAAGAGCCAACAGGACTTTTCCCATACTTTGTGTCCACCAATTCACCTGGCCTGCTTGAGACCTTAGCCAAGCCCATTTTAGGATTAATTTTCCTCAAAGTATCCTTAAAGTTAATTTCTTCAGCTTCTTGAACGGTAGGGTTATTTCTTGCCTCATAAAGAAGGCATTTTATTCCGTCCTTCTGCTTTTCATTGTCACTCAATTTTGTTTTCTTAACAATTATATCCATAACGGGCTGAGGAAAAATAGTATCACCCCTGCCCTTTCTGTGCCATGTCTGGAGCTTACTAGTGCATGCCTCCTCAGGATTTTGGTCGGCCTCATTGACCAGATCTTGTGTACTTTCACTTTCGAACAAGGAAAATTTACACATTTTAAGCATTAGAGCCAATGAGTGGTTACAGTAGCCGGTCTTACCCGCCACGCATGAACAGGTGGATTCCACAACACTTCCAGACACAATACACATTGCCAGCTTAATGTTATGTGGTTCGTCATTTTTTCTGAAGGAGTGATAGCACTTACAGCGAAAATAAAAGTGCTTCTCGTCGCTCGTGCATTCTACGTTTGTCAGATACTCGTCCTCGAGGAATGTTTTCGCCTTCCTCCAACTGGTCGGGACAGAGTGGTGGCTGCTTCCCAACAGCTTTCCACTGTTCTCGATGTAGTTGTTCATCTCTGCCTTCGTGAAAAGAGGCATTTTGAGCAACTGCGTGCCCCAACCACTTTCGGGAAATTTTATCTTTTGCCTTGGAACATCACCAGCACTCACAACAACATTACAACTCGCACCCTGCTTGGCACGTTTTCGCTTTGTGTATAGGAAATTCGGATCCGGATCGACAAGAGAACTGTCCTTTCCATGACTGATATATTCTTCGACTCTAATACAAGCGTTGGCAAAAAAGAAAGAAGAGAGCAAAATTTTTATTACTTTAAACATAACTTTATTTTTTACAATGTCGATCGATCGCGAATGATCAAGTGATGCAAAGTTGTAAACTTACCGCTTTACAAGTTGAGCTTTTGTACGTAATCCTTTAGCAGAATCGTTCCGACATTTAAGCCAAAAGCGTAACTCGTCATTTTTTAGTTCCGATGGCTTTCTGCCATTTAAAGATGACCCGGGAATGTCGTTTTCTGTTAGCTCAGTGGCCATTTTTTGCCTTTCCTCTTTACGTTTTCTGAATGTTCTATCCTAAAACGCCTCGATTTCACGTTTGACCGCTAGCTCGCCCCAGGTTGGCCGCCATTTATGAAATCGGTGTATTGTTAAAGCAATAGCAGAAAGAGATCTAATTAGTTTTGAAGTTATTGTTATCTTCATGCAAACACCGTTGAATGGGACACTTCGTTTCTTTGTTACATATATCCTGCTACATCATTGTCTAGAGTACAGTCATTTTGTGGGCCAAGTTGGGCGAGTGCGTAATGCACACAGAAAGTTTGCAAACGCGCAGCGCGATACAACGAGTTATTTTTGCTATTACATAAAAACACAGAACGGATCGAAATTCAACAGTTGTAATTGATATATGGAGGGTATTTCGTTTCTAAATTAGAACATGAACAGAGACATGACCAACTAACACGAGTTTGTGTTTACATGAACAGGCAGCGAGAGTCTATTCCCACGGGAGATACCAACCACCAAAAGCGTTTGAAAAGGTCAAACCGTGACTACCTTGTTCGAACTTGTTGAATATTAAAACTTAGTCTTAAATAAAACGTGTACCGAGAAACGAATGTACTGAAAGCCAAGATGGTTATTCAGCAGAACACGTACTAGGTTCTAGGTTGGTCAACAAAATCACTTGTATCAAATGATTTACATTTTTTGACAGGATTGTCGCGTGACTCCCGCCCGAGCGAACCGATTGACTTTTTTGAATCGATAGCTCGTCAGCCGTTCAACAGGATGACAATTATTTTTTCGCACGGATAGCCCAAGCCGTTTGAACGGATGCAAATTTTTTTCGCACGGATAGCGCAAGCCGTTCGAACGGATGACAATTTTTTCGCACGGATAGCCCAAGCCGTTCGAACGGATTCAAATTTTTTTCGCACGGATAGCCTGAGCCGTTCGAACGGCTAATGCACGGTATACGAACGGCTATCCGTGCGAAAACGGCAAACCCTAAGGAACGTTTTCGCGTGAGAGGTCACAAATAATAATGATCGTTCTGATTAACACAATTTTCTAGCCACTATGTAAACAAAAATTATATATAATAGCCATATTTTGCATACGCAGCTGGTAGTTCCGTTTTGTTGGTTATACAATATTTTTACCAATTTTTCAATTAAATAACACTAGATATAGTAATATTGTCACTAAACTATTTCCCATAATAAACTTATTTGTAAACAACTGCGACTTCATCGATTTTCCATACTCTGTTCATTCCAAACTCCTATTGCCTTTACCGCCTTGCCTTTTCTAGCCTGGATTTCAGACAATTACTTCGATTCATTTTCGCCCTGAGAGAATAAAAACAACTCAAGGTAATCGTCTCAACTTCAGACTACACCTTCTCTGATCTGAGTTAAAAGACTATTACAACATAACAACAGTCCACACATACGGTATCGACTATGATAATTTGCAAATAAAAATAATGCAGCACTTTGCATCACGGGGGCAGCTGTAGTGTCAGCTATTACTAGTTGTATTTTATAATCACGCTCTTATTGCCTTCCTATTTAATGCTAGTGTAGCGGCCTGGTAAATAGATTTTTCTCTCCCACCAAAGTAAAGTCACGTGACCTCTATGCTTCTATTTGTTATGTTTTGCTTTTACGCACCGATTGTGCGACCATAGAGGCCAATAAAGTGGGTCACATGTTAGAGTATAATAGTTTTATTCGGTAGGTAAACTCGCTAGATTTGCTCATTTCACATAATTTTCGTTAAGATTTGATTCAATGGTGAGCGCGCGCAAGCACTTAAATGCAAAACTGACACTATTTGTTTAACTGAATTACCTGCCTTCCTACTCGCAAGTACGACCAAATAAACTGCACAATATCAATCAGTAGGTGATAGGCTACAGAAGAGTGTGAGGCTTTTCTTGCTATTCCGATTGGTTGCCGAGAAAATCTATTTTAAAGTTGGCGAATGAATATTTTCCGACTTCGTCACGGGAGAGCGCGTAAAAGGAGAAATATTTGGAATATCTCTAAGGCCTCACTTCCTTTATCGCATTGATAATCAAGGAACATTTTGGCCAAATTTTATAAGAATCCGTCAAATCTATATACCCTATTACTTCTCTTGAAGCAAAGAAAATCCACCCAAAAATAAAGCCCGAGTTAGACTCCTAAAGTTTCGAAAGCTTATCACACCTAATCAAAGCGGCTGTCAACTTGGTCATGCTGCCGACCAATTAAACACGAGCTTCGGATCCCCGAGCGCCCGCAACAAAATAGCCCATTGAATTCCCGGGAAGATTTGCAGTCGCAGTCGAACACCGTCGAGTGGTTGAGGCGAAAAAACGGGTAAAGTTAAATCAACGAGAAAAGCTTCTGGAAAAACAGTAAAGGGAAAAGGCACTAATCAGCGAAAGAGAAGAAAAGTTGTGGTGACCCCCAAAGAACCAGACATCGAATCAACTGAGCGCGATCCAAAACAAAGCGTGGTCACACTCCAATTCCTCCGATTCCGTGCTTGCGTTCGATTCCTTGCCACTGGTAGAGACAGGTTCTGTTAAAATATGGGTAGCAGTTTTCGAAGCCATCAGCTTTAAACTACTGGCGCCAAACTCTCTGGAAGTTGAAGGAGGTGAGACTCCTGAAACATTGCTGGAAAGCTGGTAAAACCAGGAACCATTCCTCCTGCTTTCATCAAACAAATCGCCTTTCTCCTTTTTGTCCGGGTTTCTTACGGGATTTTGTCCAACGCGTCTTCCCTCTTTTCGATGAATTCATAATGTAAGGTTTCAAGGATTTTGCATTAAAAATTCACTGGTGCCAACGGCCAAAACTAACGCGACACAGCACAACTTACAATGTAAACAAATATGCAAATGTAATTTAAGTCTCGGATAAGATTTGCCGCGAAAAATCCAATGGGATCCAATTAATGGGATTAGAACGCCTTTAGTTATTTATTAGCTCTTCTCCAAAATAGTTTTTCCCCGAAATCTCGCGATCATTAAATGATTTCAAATAACTTTTTTCGCCAAGCTTTAAATCGATGTTTAAGCTATATTAGGAGCACAGAAAAAAATCCCGAAATTCGGCCTTTGAAGCTCTACAGTAAACTTAATTTACGTTTGGATCAAGATTGTGTGTATATACGAATTCCTGTAATAAACTGTCAATATTAGACACGGCTCGTCTTTTCAAGATTGATTATAGCCATACGATAGTTCTGCTGACACATAAGAACTTTTGTCCATTTAGAGAAAAGATTGAAAGCTGTGCCAAGCAAAAGAGAATTTAAAAAAATAAAGAATGCAGGCAGAGCACAAGAAATTGCCTTTACGAAGAACCATACTGCAGGAGAGATTGAATAGTTAATTGTTTCACAATTTCCGGCCTTGGTCGGTCTTGACCTTCCTCTATAAGATCCCTCTCTTCTATTATTTTAAGTCTCTCAGTATTTCATTTATCAATGCCAGTTTTAGAGAGATGTTTTCTGGCGCTTATTGTTGCAGTTTGAGAATAATAAGCTCATACAACAGGGTCATTCCATGAGCGTGTTCACCGTGGTGTTTCCGACGGTAATGTAATCATGCAGACGTTTGGCGGAGATGCCAAGGAAAAAATATCATATATTGGAAGCGAGGTAGGTAACCTGTTTGCTCCTATCCACCGTCTGACCATCAGAACCTTGTCCTTGAGGCCTAGCCATTGAGGCGCTGGATACGCCACTTTCCACCGTAGTTTGTTCATTTCATCAAGCACAGGTTTGGACTAATGCAACACTATTATATATCATTGCCCAGATACTAATTTTAAGAAAACACACATTGCCCTTGGCCGAACTTTAAAACTATGTGGGAGAAAAGAACGAACAATTCTCACAACTGGCAATTCATCGACAAATGACCCAGTATTTTCAGAGGCTGCAAATAGTCTTTCAACAACCAAAAAAATTAAATTTTCTCGAATCCCACAATCTGGAATCCAAGGGCAAAGCTGTTTCGGCTTCTTTATATCGGGTTAGCAGAAACATAATTGGATGTTCGTCCACTCGCATTCAGTCTCGAATACAGAAGCCCTGTTATAGGTTTTAGAGACAAGGGATAACTGAAATAAACTTAGGGATAACAAAAAACAGCTTTGATTTGCCAACTGTCACACGTTTGGTCACTTTGGACGACGATTTGCATCACCGGCGATCGGTAACGAACTGTAATGGGTCGCTTTACACTTTAAAACTGCCAACGATTGTCAAATTCCACAGATACGTAATTTTGGGGATAACAGTCTCATTAATTTTAGGGATAAGGGATAACTGCACCCGGAATATGAGGGTCCCCAGAAGGTTTTGCGGGATGCGGGATTTGGCTTTTCTCCGCTGAAACCAGTGGCGAGAAGCGGAAATTTCAGTTGCTAGTGGCAGCGGGATTTCTTGTTTTTTTTTAGGGTTGGGAAGCGAGATTGGCAAGGAAAACAGAGCGGAATACGGGATTTCAATTCCAATGTGGCTTCATCCTAAGATGACAAGCGCAAAAACCGCAAGCTTGCGGAAATTTACCTTTCGTGCGTAAAGCTGTGTCAGGTTTCAAGTAATGAAGAGTTGGACTAATGGTCGTGGGTCGTGGCTCGTTGGTAAAAGTCGTGAGCTGTAGGTGTTGGTACAAGTCTTGGGTGCGGGTGTGGGTAATAGTTAATAATAATAATAATAATAATTAACAATATTAATATTAATGATATTGATATAAGTTATATTTAATAGAGGAATCAAAATAATATAATTCAAAATAGTTAATATTTGTTACTAATCATAACTATAACAAAACTCTTAAATCTGATTACCTATCAACTACCCTGATTTTAACCTTAAAAGAAAGTTTAATAGGACAGTACGCATCATGTCTAAGTAATTGGACAGTACGCGCCATCATGCGCGGCTTTTTTTCACTGCTACTCCACTCAGTCCTGTTATCATTACTAATTATGGTCTAGGTTGACTTACATTTAATAATACATAAAAGCATGAGTACTACATAAATATTATACAACCCTTACCCCACTCTTAAGTATTATGGTTCATCCCAATATCGTTGTATCATCTCGGTTTAGTAAGCATAATATCTTATTGATATTTTATTTTCTTTATTTTATCGATTGATTACTA
This sequence comes from Ricordea florida, assembly GCA_949710005.1. Classification (NCBI taxonomy): domain Eukaryota; kingdom Metazoa; phylum Cnidaria; class Anthozoa; order Corallimorpharia; family Ricordeidae; genus Ricordea; species Ricordea florida. The sequence continues at coordinate 14,965,269 of OX453274.1, read as the reverse complement.
TCCTTCAATCCATGTATTGAGTTTCTGAGATATGGGCATCCTGTTGCTTATCTCTAATAGCACATCTTGATATAACGGTTCTCAGTGTATGAGCACTGAGGAGCATTCTAAAAAGCCAGATGCATGCTTCCTCATTTCATTGCTCCCATTGATCTTTTCTGCATGTCTCCAAAATACATAAAGTGTCTGAGGGGTGGAATAAGGTTCTACTATTAACTCAAACTTCAAGTCCTCTCGCACTACAGAGATAGCGTTTATCAAATTTATTGACGGCCTTGTACCAACTATGAACAATGACATTAAATGGGTTTTCCACCCTGCAAAACTGAATAGAGACATTGAAAACAAAGGTTCCATCCCTGTCTCAGTTTGACAATATCTAATAACTGCTTATTAATCTGGAAAATGCAAGATGTTAGGGATGTTGATAGAATTTGACCAGGCTATCTTGAAATTTCTTGGCCATTCAAGGAGTTGGAACGAGTTACATCTTTCATATAAATACTAAAATCAGACTAGGAATGCCACGAGTATAAGCCTCTATGGCTATGCATGGCAAGGACTGAAATGGATTACAACTGTACAAATTATTTGACCAACTGTTACAAGTTTTTCTTCTCGTTTTATGATAAGACAGCCAAATTATGCTCATGGTCTCCTTCCTCTATGAGAAAAAAATGAAAGAGATACCAAGGCACAGCCCCTTTCAGCAATAAAGTGAAGAAATATATAGCGTAACATTAATTTTTTTTACTCACATTTTTACCATACAGTACTTCTTCTTCCAACCCAACTGCTGACAACGCGCCTTCATCTGATTCTCCTGACTAATCATCATTGTCCACTATAGCTACCTTGCTAACTTCTCCATCATCACCCACTACCTCATATACTCCATCATCAACCGATACGTCATTAACTACTCCATCATCATCCACTACTTCGTCTACTCCATCATCAACCACTACCTCACTAACTTCTCCATCATTATTCACTACGTCATCTACACCATCATCAACCACTACCTCACAAACTCTTTCATCATCAACCACTCCTTCAACATCAGCATCAATTGGTAGCCCACTGTCTACTCAGGCATCATCTGCACCCTCACTGTCAGTCCCAGCAACTGCTGCCCACGCTAATTCAACCATGGTCATGTCCTTACCAGTAGCAACCCCAGTAGCACAGAATTCATTGCCAAGAAAAGGGCGCAGGTATGACAGTTTACATTCCTCTTTTAACATAACTGACATCAGTGTATTAACAAGAACCAGGGAATGAAGTGTTCAAAAGGAAATGTGCTATTATGATTTATTAAAAAAATATCAATACCCTAACAATTATTTCAAACTAGAAGATACCTGACAAAGAAGGAAAAACGTAGAGCAGGGATTAGCGTGTTAGACTTCCGGGTGGGAGGTTAGGGTTTCGAACATAAGTGGTACAGTGGCAATGTGTTGTTCTCTTAGACAAGAGAAGCAGCTCCATACTCTCTCTGTCCCTTCATTTAGGTGAACATATAAATTAATGGGTATCGCAGATATTATGCTATGGACAACACTGCGATGAACTATATATAGTAGCATCTCGTTGAGGGGCAGGAATAATAATACTTCCAAGAGCTCCATGCTAAAAAATCGGGAAAAGCTCCAGCCTTGTGGGTCTTGAGTGCAAATTTCATTGTACTTACTTCACGTTAGAGCTCATTTCTATAATGTCGATTAAATATCGTGCATCTCTTTCAATAGTTATAGCAATGTTATGTTACGCATGAAAACTGTTCGGATCATTATCAGCAGCTGGCCAAATGGTGTTATATAAATTTAATAAATAAAAATACGTAACAACGTAAATTTATATAACAAGGTAAAAATATTTATCAGCGGCTGGCGTAAATAAAAAAACACCATTATAATAAAAATACATAACTTTAAATTAAAATAAATCGTTTTAAATCTGTGTAGTTAAATCGATTTAAGACCTTGTTAAATGAAGCTTAAATCGATTTAAGCTTATTCGGTTTAAGACTTAGTCGTTAATTTAAGCTTAAATCGATTTATGACTTAGTCGTTAAATCTATTTAACCTTAAATCGATATAAGCTTAAATGGTTTTACGACTTAGTCGTTTATTTGTATTTAAGCTTAAGTCTATTTAAGCTTAAATCGATTTAAGAGTTGGTCGTTAAATCTATTTAAGCTTAAATCGTTTTAAGACTTAGTCGTTAAATCTACTTAAGCTTAAATCGATATAAGCTTAAATCGTTTTAAGACTTAGTCGTTTATTTGTATTTAAGCTTAAATCTATTTAAGCTTAAATCGATTTAAGAGTTGGTCGTTAAATCTATCATACTTAAATCGATTTAAGACTTAGTCGTTAAATCTATTTAAGCTTAAATCGATATAAGCTTAAATCGTTTTAAGACTTAGTTGTTTATTTCTATTTAAGCTTAAATCGATTTAAGACTTAGAGACTTTTAAGACTTATTTACAGTTAAATCGATTTAAGACTTAGTCGTGAAATAATCAATGTAAGCTTAAGTCGATTTAAGACTTATTTAGTTAAATTAAGCTTAAATCGATTTCAGACGTAAAACTTATTTAAATCTATTTAGTTAAATCGATTTAAGATTTCGTTGAATTTGGTTAAATTTAGTTTTAATTTAAGGCTTAGCATATTTATAGTTAAATCGATTTCGCCATTGATTGTAAGTCTATTTAAATAAGTTGATTTATGGAGTCAATATGATAATTAAGACTAGGTCGTAAATTAATTTTTAAATATAATTATATTCATCGTTGTATTAAGACATTTTGAAAAATTACGTCCCATTGACATTGTGACTTCTAATTAATATGACTCTGTTTTATTAGTCTCAAAGTACTTCTTTCGGAATACTCACTTTCACCACTCCGAAAAATACATGTGGACGAAAACTAAACTTATCACTATTTAAAAAGTCTAAAAGGTATAGAAGACTTATAAAATAGCATTTTTACACTCAGTGCACAGTACAGATGAAAACCAAAGGCAAAATCTCTTATAACTATTGAAATCTGCTAAATGTATTGATACTTAATTACAATAATAACCGAAAAATCAAATAAATTTACAGTTTGATTCTTGACATTACACGAATAGCAAGGACTGACTTTTCCTTTCTCGTTCACTATGACCGAGGCCTCTACTTGAGACGTTACGAATCTTTAGTAAAGCTTGGCTCTAACAATTCCATATTGACCGTTATGTTTTTAGGCATACTGCCCGTCTTAGTTTGCTCGGTCATCTCCCCCTTCTTGATCTCCAAAACGGGTATGTTACAAACTTCTTTGCCCCCACTGCTGCTCTCGACGATGAAACTGCAAAGAGAGAAAAACGAGGTAGCTGAAAAGGTCGCAACACAGACGTCCCACTCCCATCCTCTTGTCACCTAGCCCCCGCTGTGCCACTTAAGGGTTACAGAGTATAAAATACATTTTAGACAGGACGGTGTGTCCCTTTAAGAATTTGCTGCATGCAAACGTACCTCACTGACAAGTGAATAGGCCTGTCTCCCTCTTCATTTTCAAGGCCGTACTGGATGCTGCCTCCTCGTCTTAGGCAGAACAGTCGCCACTTACGGCCCCACATCTCAAAGCTTGGCGAACATATGTCGCCGTAGCAGTTCGGGATGCTCCATTTGTATGCTCCCGCCTCACCTGTTCTTCGTGTCTTAACATGAAGCCACTTCTGTGAAAAAAGTACCACAGGAGGCGTTAACAACATTTTTCTTGGATGAAATACCATATCAGCAGGACAATTGTTATGCTTGTTTTTAGATGAAAGCACGAAAAACATAGGCTGAACTCGAGGAGTTTCCAAGGTGCATTGCAACCCTATGTACACTTTCGGCTAAAACAGCGAACCATTTCTTTCTTTTTGCAACAATCTGGCAACGAAGAACTTCATTGTGATTCATAGGCAAATGCGAAAAAAGAGTCATAATCAGTTTTCGTTTTAATCAAAGCTTCAGAAATTAGAATAACGCGAGTGTTTCTCGACAAAATACAAAATTTTGGACGTAACGTTCCCCCAACGTTTAAAATTTTCGCAAAAAGCAAGTTTACGTTTCTTAAATTGCTTTCCTTTTCTCTGCTTGGGGATTGAGGAACAGATAAATTTTTCCCAGCAATCACTCAAAATGCTTAAAATGGCTTCAGAATTCAAGCTTTGTTGTAAGTTGTTTTTTGGGTCTTTTTCTCAAAATTTCCCGTTGGGTGCCCCTGTATCTTCAAGTCTGAAGAATTTCACTCTAGAGACTCTGTTAAGAGGTTTCGTTGAAATTTCTCCTTTCAATAAAATTATTCATAGGTGCATAGCGATGAATTTTAGAAATGGACATTTCGAGCAAACTCACCATTTTGCTGGCACTCCAAAGAATGCGTTCGTTTTCCTCTTTAAGGAGGCTGTTGTGCCGGGACATATTTTCTTCCTGGTGCATTTGCTTGTCCTTTCTCCTTACCGTTTCTCTACATCCCTTGACGGTGCATTTCTGCACTTTGGCGGGGCATTGAAGTGTATGAGATGGGAGAAGATACCTTGGGAGATCAATTAATAATGAGAATTACTCCATTACTCACTAGAACACAAGCATTCTCAAACTCTTCTTTTGTTATTTATTTTATATAGCCGCACCAAGAGGCTGTGAACCTGTTTTCCTTTCTCTTCTTAAAAAAAGCATATGTTATATAAAAACGTTTTAATGATTAAACTCGGCTATATGAGCTCTCTTAGGCTGGGACCAGGTTCCGCATTGGGGGAAAAATAGAAAATTAAACGTCCGCTTTGTTAACCAACAAAAAGAAAAAATAGGAGCGCAAAGGAAGCCGAGAGATGAGGGTCTCCAGCGGTCAGGCCTGGGAAAGGGTGGCGAAGGCTCCGCCGCCCTTCCCTCTTCCCCAATTCACCGCTCGACTCGAATCAATTTTAAGTTAAAACGATCTTTTCTTGCCAAAACACAATGCCGAAAAACTGACGGCATACTAGCCCAGAGGCGTATATATTACATAAACTATTTTATTTGCTTGATAGAATCTGTACAGAATGTCCTGAAATGACATAACAATCGCTATCGAAATATTATTTTTGCTTTCCTTATCAGTACACTATATAGATTCTATAGAGCAAACAAAAAAATTTCTGTCACCTACACTTTTTAGCGTACCTTTCTACCAATTCGCCGCAATCGAGTGGGCATTGTATTGGTTTAAAACTGCAAAAATGCTGGTCGAATTCCTCATCTTTTTTATTGAACTTTTCGCCACAGTTGCATATTATTTCCCGCATGGGGCAATCGTGGCCATCTTGGAGTTTTCTCTGCAGTTTTTCACTGCACAGAAGGCACACCACTTCAACTTCTGCACATCGCCCTAGATGGTCTTTGGCAGCGTCCAGTTTGATCCATCCCTTGCAGGCCAGGCATTCACCATCAATTGCAGTGATTAGATTGCTTGCAAAAATATTCTTGCAAAAGGCAATCACCACTTGGCGGCAAATCGCACACTGAATGGCACGGGATGTTTGCTGGAATCGGTAAAAACATTCGCCGCAAAACGTGTGACCACATGGCGTGGCTATTTGTGCGTCGAGTAGAGGCTTGTTGCTAACAAAGCAGAATTAAAATACACTTAACAATGCTGCGATCATCTAATATCATTACGAACGAAAAAAATTCTCTCGAATCACAAAAGTTAAATTCCAGATGGATACCAAGGACAGAGCTCTGCAATGCGAACGAAATGATAACAATGTGGTTTCAAAAGTAACTAAATTGTCAATTACTTACCACACATTACAAAGATACTCTTGGGGAAGTTCCTCGCTATAACCGATAAGATCGAATAGGCCAGTTCCTGGTAGAGAGAAGCTCATCGTTCATCGCAATCGTTTACTCTCGTAAAGTATTAGGCTGGTGAAGAAGCGTCTCAGATAACGTGCGATGATTCACTGAGTGACGCTAAAATCGGAAGCTGATCATATTTCTTAAAACAAAGGGCTTCTACTTCCCAATTGACCATTGGAAAATTTGCTACCCATTCTGTTATCATCTTATTCATGATCTTTTTTTCTTAAAATGCTTGCTGTCCGCCTCTGCTTTTCACTTAAAATCGTCGCAGTTCCTATTCTAGCCAGTACGATTGCAGTCAACAAGGTTACAATAAAACTAGGACCTTAGCCTACGTGTAGCTTCACCCTCCCCCTGAAGGAAAAAAACGAGAGGAGGGAACGTCTACGAAAACCTGACACAAATCGTGTTCTGTGACGTCACCTTTTAGCAAGAAAATGTGTAGTACTTTTTCATTGGCGAGCCATTTTCTCAATACTTACGTGAACTCTGATTGGCTTCTGTTATAGTCTCGTGAGAACCATAAAAAAAAAATGCCGGGCTAACCGTGTTCTCGCACAACAACGAGCTATATCGCGGCTTTGAATTTTTCTTGAGTGGCTCTCGGAACAGAGAAATTTCATGGAGAACAGCAGAAAGCCATCGATTTTTTTTTTTGAAAGGAAGGATATCTTCGTTCCTCTACCAACCGGTTCAAAGAAGTCGATAATATTTCAAGCGATACCGTTGATGGCCTCTGCTCTTTGGTTTAAAAAAGTTGTAACAGGCCTACACGACTCCCGCTGTTGTGTACGGTTTCTTTGCCTTTAGAGTTTGGGTCTCACGAGTATGTCCTTGAGCGATTTTCCTCTTTTGTACGAGATGATGGGATGCTCTTTGTATATCTCACTTAGTAAAGGTTGATCCTGTATTAAATGCCATTTTTTCAATAAGATTTTTTTTTTAAATAGGCACCGCTGGGTGGTATTGTATGACAAAAGGAAGAATTATTTGTTGGTTCGTTTATTTTGTTGAAGAGCCGACTTTCTCTCTTCGAATTTCACTTCTGAGAGGACTTTATTTACCAGAATATCAGGATAACCTCTCGTGTAAAGGCGTGATCTGAATGCTACAATATTCACTTCAAAAGTATTTTTTGAAGAGTTAGTTCGAAGCAGCCTAAGTGCTTCGCCGTTGATGAAGCCTTTACCGACCCCTGGTGGGTGGCAGGAAGCGAAATGTGTGTACTGAAATGTTTCTGTCGGCTTGTAGTGAGTTCGCAAGTCCAGGATAGATCTTTGTCTAAATCTCTCGCCTTTGTAAACGCAAGTATTCAAGAAAATGGTTTATTTGTTTGATATCACCGAAGTCGACGAGGGCTTTTCTATAGCTTTAGAATTAACTTGCTAAATTCAACGAAATCTGAAATCGATTTAACTAAATAGATTTAAATAAGTTTTACGTCTTAAATCGATTTAAGCTTAATTTAACTAAATAGGTCTTAAATCGATTTAAGCTTACATTGATTATTTCACGACTAAGTCTTAAATCGATTTAACTGTAAATAAGTCTTAAAAGTCTCTAAGTCTTAAATCGATTTAAGCTTAAATAGAAATAAACAACTAAGTCTTAAAACGATTTAAGCTTATATCGATGTAAGCTTAAAATAGATTTAACGACTAAGTCTTAAAACGATTTAAGCTTAAATAGATCTAACGACTAAGTCTTAAAACGATTTAAGCTTATATTGATTTAAGCTTAAATAGATTTAACGACTATGTCTTAAAACGATTTAAGCTTAAATCGATTTAACTGTAAATAAGTCTTAAAAGTCTCTAATTCTTAAATCGATTTAAGCTTAAATAGAAATAAACAACTAAGACTTAAAACGATTTAAGCTTATATCGATGTAAGCTTAAATAGATTTAACGACTAAGTCTTAAAACGATTTAAGCTTAAATTTAACGACTAAGTGATTAAGCTTTAATCGATTTAAGCTTAAACAGATTTAACGACTAAGTCTTAAATTGACTTAAGCTTAAATAGATTTAATGACCAAGTCTTAAAACGATTTAGGCTTAAACAGATTTAACGACTAAGTCTTGAATCGATGTAACTATATAGATTTAGAACGATTTATTTTAATTTAAAGTTATGTATTTTTATTTATGCCAGCCGCTGATAAATATTTTAATCTTTTTATATAAATTACGTTGTTACGTATTTTTATTTATTGAATTTATATAACACCATTTGGCCAGCTGCTGATAATGATCCAACTGTTCTCTATCAAAAGTATTGATTTATGTAACGCTCTGATAGCACTAATTTGGAGACATTAATTTAGAGCATGGATCCAATGTTACAAGTAATTAGTCACGCAAAACGTGGAGTAATGTTGTATTTAAGCGATTAAGGCATAATTACACAGACTATTTTGTTTCCGCATAGCTCATTAAGCCTTACAACGCTCAGCTGAGTTATGGCCAGCTCGTGGCAACATCCCGTGCTCCGACTGTTAACCATTCCACTACTTATGACGATGTCACTTCCGCTTGGAGGTATGTACTATCACTGGTCAACACTAGATTAACTTAGATTTCGTGTTTCATGAATGTTTCTTAAATATATATTTGACTAGGTATTAAAAAACCATTCCAATTCTCTCAGTTGTCATTCGTGAGAGTAAACTGCTGAAGCCAAATTAGTGTGCCGAAATACATGAATGGCCAATCGATAGAAGGGATGACGATATTTATCAGTTGTCACTGATCGAATCCTTGTATGTTTGAACCAGTGAAAATTTGCAACAAGGCTTGCTTCAGTCGAAATTGAAATGACTAGTACCTTAATTAGCTTCTTGTAAACTTTGCTTGCTCTCATTCAAATCTGCTAAAAGCTCATTTCTAAGTCTAGAAATATGATATTGGTTTGCTTGTTGGTTGTTTAATTCTAATCTGTGGACTAGGTAAAATTTTTAAGGTCACGGCAAGCTACCCGCAATGTGTATAAAACAGGTAAGCTCGATCAACTTTTGAGTTTAATCTTGTGCTTTCGAGAGACAGTTACACTATTCGGTAAAACAATGAACTATTTTGAAATGGTTCATCTATCAGAAAGAAACTCAAGAATTGCAAGAAACATATTTTGATTACTAAAGGGAAACCCTGTATGAAGCAAAGTTCCGTACTCTAATGCTCATGCAAGGCCCTAAGTTTCAACCTCCAGACAAAGATGCCACGCTTCACCGAACATCAGAATACTGATTGCGTGGCAGTTAACATACGACTGATTTTCGTAGACTCTGTTATTGCCTGCGTAATTCCGTCCGTGAACATTCTCGTCATTCGTAGTGATTCCCAATTTTGTCCTCATCATTCGTCGCTGACTTATGGATGTCGAGGAAAGATTTAGGGATGGAGCTAGTAGAATTTACGATAGATTCTCATCAAACCGAATTAACACCGAATCAGAGGCGGCAGATGAAAGTGAGACCGCTGTTGAAGGTGAACAACATCAAACACTTCCTTTAGATAACACCGAAGATGAATTCCCCATCATAGAAGAGGAATCAGCATTAAGTAGCAAGATGAAAAACTATAAGATGGAAAATGTGGCCTGATCCCAAAACGTTCCTTGAAGCGATCAAACCAAAAGTTATTGAGGCATGCAATTTAAATTATAAGTTCCTAAAGTTCCTTACAGTTATATTCCATAATCTTAGTGGTTATGACAGTCATTTATTCATAATAAAGCTTAATTTATCTCGAGACAAAATATACGAAGACAAACTAGACAAAGACAAACCAGAGAAAGGAAGAATAGAGGAAGGAAAAATAGACGGCATAGCTAATACTGAAGAGAACTATATATCATTCACAAGGACAATTAGGTAGGTACATTTATCTATAGCAGACAACACAGGGTTTAAAATACAAGCCACTTGATGGGGTGTAACAGCCAATACTTTTAGACCGCAATTAGGCCAAGCAGTCATGATTGAAAATGCTCTAATTAAGTCATATCCGCAGAATGTAACAGCCTCTGTAGACAAGATAGTATATTGCCATGACCCCGTAGCCAAGACCTTGAATTGTGGTATGAACAAAATGGAGATGATGAAATTGAGCAGTTGTGTGCTACCCGTAAACGCCGCTTAGCGACTAATGACTATCCATTGCTTGATAATGTTTCAGCCCTGTCTTCCATTGAAGATGGAACCTGTGTTAAAATAAGGGATAAGATGAGATCTCTTGAGTCTACAGAGTATGATGCCTGTGGTAACTGCAAGACAGGTGTTGTTCAAATGGGTAATGACAACTTTTGCCCTAAGTGCAGCAAAAGTAATGTTCCCATCGCACAAAAAGTTTTATTTACGTTGTCACTGTCCAATTTTTTCAGATTCTCTTAAACTGTATCATGACAATGTGCCAAACTTGCTCAACTTGAAAGATTTAATTCACCTGTCTAGATCTGACCAAGAAAGTGCTATGCAATCTCTTTGTGCCACTTCATCTTAGTGATGAAGAGACAAAATCGACTCAGAGTATGTTAACCTAGATTTTGAGGAGAAATTCTCAAAATTACAGAGGAATTAAACCTATATTGGCAACAAATAAGTAAGAAAACAGTTGAGTTGAACATATTATTTTGGGCTGATTACAATGAGAAACATATGATGATGTCAATACACTAACTATAAATTGCCTTCAACATGTGTTTCTTTAATCATGCAGAACCAAAAATAGCCAAAAGTAATCTCACTTTCCAGCATCCAAAATAAGATGCAATGCATACAGACCACTTGATTCTTTGAGGAAAATTAAAGGAACAATGAGTAACTCACCAAAGAATAATTTTTTTGTGTTATGTAATTCATCGCGAAGCGAGGTTACTAATCGTGTCACTTTTGGTCAGACCACGTGGCTCACAAGCCCGAGTAAATCGAGCCGAGAGTTCTTATATATATATATATATATATAGTTGTTGCGGGACTTCGCTCTACGTTCACGTATTGAGCACTGTTTTACGATTAATCAACTTTTACACTTTATATATATATATATATATATATATATATATATATATATATATTCTAAAGGTGTCCGTTCCCAGGCCAGGTTGCCTGCAACAGTAGCACATTTAAATTCCCGCCATTGCGAATCGGGTGAATGCTTTTTGCCAAATAATGTAAATTTTGTGGAAACCGATCTCACTCGTCCTGGAAGTACATCCAAGCAAGAAGAGCTCTGAGATTTATAAGTAAGAGCAGCGAGAGATCGCAGTAGAGTAAATTCGAACACCGCAATAATAAGCACACGGAAAGTGCGAGTCTAAGCAGTGACAGAGAAACGACGGCTGGGAGAATAATAACAGCGGTTGCATCAATGACAAAAACCGCTCGCTCCTAGAGAAGGCAAAGGGAACAGCAGGGAAAAGGACCAGGAATACAAACAAATCAGGTTGGAAACTGAATGTGTTATCGAAAAGATTATCAAAGATTCGTATTAGCTAACAGTGCATGAGCGAACGATTACATAACGACTTGGCGAACAAAATTTAGCTAAACGACTTAGAACGGAAAACGAGGAGGAAAGTCTTCAACGATTGGAGAGGTCTCGGGAAAATAGTTCGTCCAGACCAGAAACGGAATCGGAAGATGACAACCTAAACAGGTTGATCGCAGTTACTGGGATAACAATATACATGAAAGATTACTCGATTCTGATTGGTTGAGAGCAGTGCAGTTCACATGTAACACCAGTGCAAAAAGTGTAACACAAGTGCAAAAAGTTTAACACCAGTGCAAATTACACATCGATATTCTGGATTATGATTGGCTGAAAGACAATAGAAAATTTTCTAAGCCAATGTATCACATAAAATGATGACGAAAATTTTCTGCGGAAACTTTGAAAAAAGTTTTTTCGAGTGAGAAAAAATGGCAGCATTTAATCAAGAAAGGTTTTACTCTGGCCACTGACAGTACAATAGAAGAACTACGAAATGGTGCAAAAAATATCAACACTAGCTTAAGTACGTCGTTTTGGTTAAGTGTGTGGAAGACGTGGTGCAAAGGAAAGAGCACAGCTTTGGAAATTGAGGAACACGAACCGGCTGAACTGAACAGAGTACTGGAGAAATTCTACGCCGGAGTGAAGAACAAAAACGGCCAAGATTATGAGCCAGACAGCCTTAGAGTCATGACTGCTGCCCTCGACAGACATTTGAAAGATAAACAGTATCCATTGTCAATTGTAAAAGACCGGAAATTCCACTCGTCGAAGCAGGTCTTGGAGGGAAAAGCGAAATTACTACTACAGGCCGGTCGAGGTAAGCGCCCCAACAAAGCAAGAAATTTGACGAAAGAAGAGGAAGAAGTGCTATGGAAGGAGAGCAAGTTCGGAAGTACGGCCCCAGAGGCATTAGTAAACACAATGTGGTGGTTACTTGCCCAGCATTTTGGCTTCCGCGGCCGGCAAGAACATCACGACATGAAAGTGGATGACTTCCAGCTTTGTAAAGACGACAATGGCGTGGAGTTCGTACAGTTCACTGAAGGGCAGACCAAAACCCGACAAGGAGGCTTGCACAAAAGGCACCGCGATTTTCAGCCACGAATGTTTGCCGTTGGTGGAGAAAGATGCCCAGTAGCCCTTTTTGAGCAGTTCATGAGTCGCCGACCTCAAAACCTGAAGACGACTGGTCCATTTTACCTTTCCATCAAAACAAACAGGATGCCAGATGACAACGTGTTCAACCAATGGTACAACCAATGGCGGAAAACAAAATAAATGATATGATGAAGAGCATTGTGGCAGATACTATTCTTGAGAGCAGCGACAAAAAGTTTTCCAACCACAGCGCTCGCAAAACGGTTGTGAGCAAATTGAAGAAAGCGAACGTCGAGCGGTCGGGGATTGTAAAGGTCACAGGACTCAAGAACATCTAGTCATTAAACGATTACGACGAGGCAAATGAAGACGAATAGCGACAGCTTTCGTATGCCATTTCAGGGAGGAATAACTTCAATCCACAACCGACAGTATCAAGAGAAGTTCATGACCAATAAGAGCCGCTTGCGTCTTCAGCTCAATTTCTTCAACCGTCGAGGGCGCGAATGCCATTGCATATAATTTAGATGCTCAATTCTTCAGCGTTTGGATTAAACCAAAGTTCCACATCGCTCAATCCGACAATGATGAGAGCTCAAGAACAGAATCTGTTGAACACTTTCAACTACTGCCAGGTTTGTTTGTTTGAACGCAAAATCCACTAGCTCCAGGCTGACGATCGGCCACGACTTTCTTTGCACGCTGTCCAAGGTATGGTAAAATGTATGCAAAAGGCTTAGATATAACTATCTATATAAAAACACATTTAGACAGTTCTTGATATCGAGGTTCCAGTATATAGCCTGCATGGAAGCAAAATAAATGTAAATGTTTTTCTTTTTTGTTATATTCTTATTAAATTGAGTTATGGATGCCACTCAAATTGAATTATTAAATGAAATCGTAAAATTATTAAGCACACAAGAATCTATTACTGAACTTTAGGGTTTCCTTCAATCCTATAATTCATAATCATGGGCAAAAAACCTTCTCTGCCTTACCCTATGAGCCGAGGTTTCTCTCTTGCATGGCGTTTAGCAGGGTATCTCGGCGTTCTTCGCTACAATTTTGTCTGTTTTCCATAGCACGGAGTCTTTCCACTTCTTGGCGTTCTTCGCTAAAATTTTGTCTGTTTTCCACAGCACGGAGTCTTTCCGCTTCTCGGCATTCTTCGCTACAATTTTGTCTGTTTTTTACAGCACGGAATCTTTCCGCTTCTCGGCGTTCTTCGTTAACATTTTGTCTGTTTTCTTGAGCCCGGACTCTTTCTGCTTGTCGGCGTTCTTCGCTATAATTTCGTCTCCTTTCTCTTTCCCGAGCTCGCCTTCTTCGGCGATCTTCTTCGCTCATTCTTCCCCAGTTAATTCTTGCTCTCTTCCGCTCTCTTTCCCGTTGTTCTTCACCTAAACCCTGTGTTCTGCAAATAATATTTTCTCTGCTATTGTTTCTTGACAATAGCAATAGAAATTGTTTCGTTTATCCTTTAGTAAAACTTTAACATTGTAGAGTAATAATATTGTCTCAAAAAGACAATGAACTGAAAATTTCTTTTTCAGTCGTCAACACAATTTCCCGCCAAAAATACACGGGCTACCAGAACTCGATAAGTTAACACATGAGCCCACAATTTGGTCATGTGATGCTGGTCAGTGGCTATCCCGTTTTGACAGCTGTCAATTGACCATATTGTGAATGTCCAATAAAAGCCATGCAAGAGAGAAACCTCGAAATTGTCAACAAACAATAGCAGAGAAAATATTATTTGCAGAACACAGGGTTCAGGTGAAGAGCAACGGGAAAGAGAGCGGAAGAGAGCAAGAATTAACTGGAGAAGAATGAGCGAAGAAGATCGCCAAAGAAGGTGAGCTCGGGAAAGAGAAAGGAGACAAAATTATAGCAAAGAACACCGACAAGCAGAAAGAGTCCGGGCTCGAGAAAACAGACAAAATGTTAACGAAGAACGCCGAGAAGCGGAAAGACTCCGTGCTGTGGAAAACAGACAAAATTGTAGCGAAGAACGCCGAGATATCCTGCTAAAAGCCGTGCAAGACAGAAACCTCGGCTAGTAGGGTAAAGCAGAGAAGGTTTTTTGCTCATGATCGATTATGAATTATAGGATTGATGGAAACCCTGAAGTTCTTGAGTTTTTAATAATTTTACGATTTCATTTAATAGTTCAATTTGAGTGGCATCTATAACTCAATTTAATTATAACATAACAAAAAGGAAAAACATTTACATTTATTTTGCTTCCATGCAGGCTATATACTGGAGCTTAGATATCAAGCTAAATTAAGTAAAAAATGCTAGCGGAACTGTCTAAATGTGTTTTTATATAGATAGTTATATGTAAGCCCTTTTGCATACATTTTACCATACCTTGGAGTAAACATTTATTTTACCGAGGTGTTCGTTTTAACACGAAAATGACCAGAGTTGTGTCCTGCATTTCCCAGTAGCGTGTACAAATCTTTTAAATACATTTACGCAAAAAGAATGGTTAATTTCATAAGGAATAGAATACAGTACATTGATAATTTGTGTTTTTTTTGTAGAATATACTCCGACTTTGTAGGTAGAAAGACCGTACTAATGGCAGACGAAAGTTTTGTCAAAAATCATAGCGAGATAACCGACCTCGACACTAAATATATACCTCTTATTAATCGAGTTCGAGGTCCGTACTGTAAAATACGGACCGAATTTTTTCCCGTCGATTTATGGCCCAAGCGCGAAGCGCTTGGGCCATAAATCGACGGGAAAAAACGAGGATCCGTATTTTACAGTACGGACCGAGAAAACGAGGTTAATAAGATATTTATTATATCTCTGGAGTCATTTTGGCGACCAAAACAAACTTTAGCGGGCCGTACAGTGAAGTATGGCCCGCTAAATAGACCAATCACAGCGCGCGTACTAACTGAGAGATATAATAAACTATAGTTAAAAACGTTTGTGAATTCCTTCGCAATATTTTAGAATGCTTTTACAGTTTAAAGTGAATTGAAAGTACTAAGCAGGAGCCCCGCTTTTAGGCTTGGCTAAATCTATATATTACCAACTCATATACAAACCCTTTTCAGGAAAAACTGTATTGCATGAAATGGTGGCGGTACAATACATGTCCCAGATAATGACATGCACCCCCACCCCCATAAAGATACTATATGTTAATAACAATAATTATAATAAGTATAATAATAATACCAATAATATTAATATCAGTGCAAATAATGATAATGATGATATAATGATAAGATGAGTACAATAATTGGGGTTTTAGCCCTGATAGGGAACACCATTATGGATTCTTTAAAAACTGCCTTTGCGAGGTTTTGCGGGAGTCGTATTTCTAGTTTACACAATGTAAATTAATGTACATGGTTGTATTCAATATTAGTTATGATTCAAAACCTAAGAATATCATTTTTTTTTGGTCTGCATAGAATAGAAGAGTATTTAAACAAAATTAATGTGGCATTACTCAAGGGTTGTGTTGACATTTCGGCAGCATTTAAGCTGCATTGTGGTTGCGTACTGTAAGCTTGCTAGTAAGTTAATGTTTGTTAGAGTTTTAACATGTACAATTTGGAGAAATCACTGAATATTTCATTTGTAGCTTTTGCTTTTTGTTTTGTTTTTGTTTTTATCAGCTCAAAACAAGTCATGCCTCTGTTTCTTGAACATTTCATCTTAATGTTTAGTAGGACTTGAAGTTTTTGAATTTTCAAACTTAACCGAAAAAAAAAACCATTGCCTAAAAGGACCAAGGAACCACTTGACAAACTCTGAATTAGAAATACTACATCCTCAGAAGACAGCCGACACACAGAGGCCTGGTTGTGCAGACACAACTGAACTATAGTTGCCATTGCCATCTCTCTCCAAAAGGAGCACTCAGTTTTAAAATTCTGGTATTATCTTTTAGAAGATAGCCATGTGTCTAGAACTATTATGTAGTTGCAGAACTCATCCTACATGTACATGTACTGTTCTCTACACAGTGTAAGATTACTGATTAAAGTTCAGTTTGTTGTTAACCAACCTGCTGTCTACTGGGATTTCTCATTTCAAATAGACTCACCTCTTACCCTGTGTACCCTGTGTACCCTGTGTAACCTAAAGAGCTTCTCTTTAGTTGTAAGCGTACCTGTATGACCTGGTACACTACACCAGCAACACTAACCCCAACAAAATTAGTTCTTGTTTAGTCTAGTGCATAACTATTATTTTCATAATTTCCAGGTTTATCTGGTAGTGTGTTAAATTATAAGCGGTCTTGAAAACCGTAAGCTTACTTTTTACCTACAACCTGTAGAAATTGGCCGACCACTTAGATCTCAGATCTAATGGCAGACATGGCAGCCAAGTATGCTACATTTCATTTTAAGCTTAGAAATATGCAACAAAATGCAAAATAGGAACATCAAATGTACTTTTTAACTTACCCGCTAATGAACTTTAGGTGCGGTGCTTTTCTTGCTTCGTTTATAAGCAGTTGTCTATGACCAGCACTCGCTTTTAACATAACCGTGCTTCGAAATCTTTGCCAGTGGCGATCTGCGTGAGGTATGGGAACGAGCGACTTCCTTTATCACCAGACTTCCTACTCGTTGTACTGGTTCAACACGCTGAAAATAGTAGGCCTAACATTACTTCACGCCTTCTTTTGACGCGTACGCTGCATTACAGAAATTGCAATTCAAAGAAATAACAATTATATTGTCCGAGTCAGGTTTTTCCCGTCGTTGACCATGAATTTGTTGTTCATTCACTTTCTTTTACGGCTGGGAGTAGTCCTTACACTTTGACCGCAATAATTTTTTACAAACTAATTTTGAAAGTAAGGACCCAATATGACTCAATTATGGTCGAAGTCAAATTGATGCAGTCCCTTATGTTAAATCCACAAGAAAAGGGAAAAAAACTGGAGGTAATATTTCAGAATTACAGCGGCATTTGCACGAGTGCAGTGTCTTATTCATTGCTTAATTGTCATTTTCAATAAGCGCACAAACACATAAATTCAGAATTTATACGGCATTGATGCAACGAGCGAGAGCAGAAAATTTGCTATGGTAAAAAAAAACATATTAACGTCAGTTTTTCACGCGTCTGACCTGTTACTGACAGTGAATTTCGTCATAACATTGTCAAAGTAGTGTGTGGATCCACCACTGGGCCGCCTATCGCTTCGTGGCTCCACCTCTACTTTGACAATGTTATGACAAATAATAAATAACAGATCAGACGAACGCAAAACTGACGTCAATTTGTTAAATATATCATACCAAGTAGCCTTAGCCTCTTGATCATACAAAGGCATTCTGAACTCAGTAAACACATGACAATGGCAATAGTACGATACCTTTACACCGAGGTTATAAATTACCAGCATCATACCAGGAGCCCATTACCAGGAGCGTGATTGTACGGTACATCCTGCCATCAGCACAGTCACAAAAGTGTCTATTTTTGGATCCCGATTTCCTGCGAAAAGCAATTACCCTGATTACTGTCACAGAAGCGAAAAATATGGCGAAAAAACTATTGGCACAGTCCGTTTTCCCTACTTACGTGGTCCAAGACAGCTTAAACCATTCCTATCTTTACGATAAAGAAGCCGATCGTGCAATAAAAACAGATTTAATAAAAGTAATTACTAAGCCACAAACCGTGTTTGAATTTCTGGCATCGTATTAAATCGAGTTGAGCTCCTCAGTCTTATGAGTATTCAGGGTGAGCTATACAGCGTTTTCTTACACGTTACTTTGTCCAGTGACGTAATAAAATCTCACATTGTGATTGGTCAGAAAAGACACCCTTTGTTTGTTTCGCGGAAAAAGGAAATCCAGAAATAGACACTTTTGCGACTGTGCTGATGGCCAGACCCAGTATGGTAGAATCACGCTCCTGGTAATGGGCTCCTGATCATACCCATTTGTTGCTAGTTTTCCAGTAACAAATCTACATTTTAATATTGCAGCCTAAACAATGCAATATTTTTAATATTGCAGCGTCTAGACTACAAGATAAAAAAAATATTGCATCCAGTTTGATTTGGCGCATTTAGAATATATTACCCCTGACGTTTTCCTCCTTAAGGCTCCAATCATTGATTTAATGCAGAGAGAGAACAATGGGATTGAAGAGGATCAGTAATTATTAAAAGACGAAGTAGCAAATAAGGCATATTGAGAACGACACAAATTCAAGTTTTCTACCAATGAGGCGAGGAGCGGTTAAATTTCTTTGGTTGACTTATCCATTGGCTTGTATGGGGTCAAATTAGGTTGTTATCTCATTCTGCATAACTAAGTGTGATTACTTTTTAATGTTGTTTCGTTGCAGCAAGCCAAGTAGTCTTTAATTCAACGTATGGTGGAGTAGACGTTCTAGGGGTTGTAGGATCTCCTGTTAACTTCTCTTGGACTTTTACTGGTGATACAAACACAATTATATGGGGAACAAAAGATACAGCCAGTGATGCCATAAGAGATGATCTGGTCATTTTAACCACCAGTGGATCAGCACCCGTTACACTCCCTGCGCAGTATGTTGGGCGTGTCAGTGGATCCTGGATTGGAAAAATAGTTCCTGGTCATGTTGTCTTTACACTCACTTCAATTAAAATGGAGGATGACAAGTTCTATGTTTGCCAGGTTGTACCCAAGAGCATTCTGGGTAGGACAATTCGTGACAATTTACATCTGGTGGTAAGAGGTGAGTGGGAAGACTCTTTCTATTACCTATTCAATTGTAGCTCACCGATCCCTGTCCGCCAAAACATTTGGAAACTGAAATTCGTGTGTGGTAAATATTAATTTATACTTGCCTTGGATCACTAGCATCTCTCCACTCTAATAATGTGATCCATTGGTATTAATACCCCTGCACATTGCTGGAGGCAGTACTACAAAAAAAGAAACAGCAACTCCATCTTTAACACAGCAACCATAAAGTGCCTTGCTTCAATGTTACATCATTCCTTCACATTGTTACCTTTCCAAAGACCACAATCCCCTCAGACAGCACCAAGAATCGGATACAGATTTGTTTGGTGATATAACATCTTTCGTGGTTTGAACAATTACGGCCTGTTAAATTCATATCCACCCTTGTTTTGAAGGATTATGCCTCCCAGCAGAAGTCAGAATCCAGTTTGTAAACCGTTGAAATTTGTTATTTAGGTTTTGGTTCCGCTTAATAGGGGACTATACTTGTCCCCAAACCTACCCTGTTTAAGCGGATTACGTTGAAATTACAATGATAACCGAGCTCCAGTTTGTTTTTCTTTTCTCTTGAAAATGCGCAAAATGCACCAATATGACTTGTATGAAATTCAATCTTCAAATCTGTGGCTTCCTCGGTGATGACAGAGTAAACATTGTGAACCTACGAACATTGCCCTGTGTGCATCTATTTCTAGAACCACCAGTGATCAGTCCATTGTCAGTAGCTGTCAGTTACAACGAAGGATCCCAAGTAAGCATTAGTTGCCTAGCAACAGGAACACCAAACCCGGATGTAACTTGGATCAGGAATGGACAAGTGAAAAGTACAGGCAAGAACTCCGCTGTACTTACGTTTAGCAGCATCAACAGGACAGATGATGGACAGTATACATGTAAAGCTAACAACTCTGCTGGAAGCAAACAGGAACAAATCGTACTCTTGGTTCACTGTAAGTTAAACAATATACCGGTAATTATATTTTATTGATTTAAAGTGGCGATGGTTATGCGTTTAAGTTTTAAAGGAGGTATGGAATACGTTTATCTTCTCTAAAATGCATCAGTGGAGTATGATTCAGCAGTTAAATAAATCAAACATCGGAACCAGAACAAAACGTAATGAAGAAGTGATTAAGTTGTAAAGTGGATCTCATAGTAATAACCCTTTCGCTGGTAAAATGGGAGAAGGATACTGGTAGATTGGAAAATAACCAACTTGAACTTAAAACGAAAGACAATCGTCTGAGGATAAACTATTGATCTATTGTCTCGTGCAAAATTGCCGGACCTGTAGCGGAATAATTTGAACCAGTATCATCACTTTCTGTTTGCCTGGTAAGAATTAAAACAAGTTTGGTACTCTTGTGATATGTGTAAAGGACTCTCGTTCTAATATTTTTATGCTTTAATAGATGGTGAAGATCGAAATGTTTCCATATTCTAGGCACGGTTAAATTGCAAACAAATGGAAATTTCCACTGCCTTAATTCAAGTTGCTACTCAAAAAAAATACGCTGAATTACATTCGCCCAAACATTATTATAAACACTCCACTGAGGGATCTTTAGTTTTAAAGGGTAACGGTATGGCAAAAAGTGTAAATTACTGTTTAGTCGTAAATTGGATTTTTTAATGCATAACATTACAGGAATATACTGCTGACTTTAGCTGGCTTTTAACACGTATTCTTTCTTATTTGCCCACTTTTGTTCAGTAGATTTCCTCGTATTGCTATGTTGTGCGTATAATTTGTCCTCAAGAGAGACCTTGCCTTGTAGCCTTTGATCCAATCACCTGGACTGAGTGATTTTATTAGACACAAAAACAAAACTAAGTATGAAGTTTCAATGGGAGACAAATGTTTCTCCTATATCAACAACTCCGTCCTCCACAGACAAACCTGAAGGTACAACACTGGCAACCAGTGTGAAGCGAAACGCCGTTGTATAAGGTGATTCAATGACCTTCACATGTAGAGTGACTGGTGCCATCCAAGCAGTGTCAGTGTACACAATTTATTTTAACCCTATTCAGATTGGGCTTTTTTGACAATCTGTGACTGGGGCTCTGGATCTCCGGAACTACTAATGCTATGACCATGAAACTCTCACACAATGATCTCCCACCTAAAATGTACCACCACACAAATTTTATACACGTGATGATAAAATATGACGTCATAATGGCATCATTACTTAGTTTTAAACGATTCTTAAATACTTTTTAATCAACTGACTTCAACGACATAAATAACACTGTAAAATCATCTCATTGACAAGGGAATATAAAGTATGCAACAGTTTTAAGTTTCTTGATAGACCAAGGATCCTTATGACGTCGCATTGACGTCATATAAGCCATAAAAAATGTCAAGAAATAATGGGTTTTTCTCAATCATCAGTCAAATGTCATATTAAGCTGTTTTTTTTTGCAATTTTATAGATAGTTGTGTGTCCATAGCAACTTTTGTGACGTCATTTCAATGATGACGTCATTCTTTGGGAGTGACGTCATCATACTTGCTTCATGCATTTGACGCAGCAAATGAATGCATGCGTTTTATAAATTTGGCTACCACAACACTGACACTGGCCAAACTCTATAATTTGAATAGGTTATATTGATTAAACAAAACCTGTACACAACAATTTTGAAAAGATTACAGGCCATCTTGGATCCGCCATCTTGGATTTTTCTAATTTAATTTTGTCCCATCAAAAATAAACCTAAGAAGGAAATTGAGCAGAATGTATTGTCAAACTAATGTTTCGTGTATAAGAAAGGCTTTAAAAGCGTTACTAATAAATTAAACTGAAATTTAACCAACTCGAATAAAAGACTAAGATTTACCCACCCCTCCCCCCCAAATATTTGTTGTCAAAATATATTTATCGCATTGAAGAATCAGTAATGGGAAGAAGCTCGGATAGGTAGAAAATGCTCAATAAGTCAAGAAATAAGCTTAAAAAATAAAAAAAATTCAACATATTTTACTTTTACGAAAAGCTATGTGTCAAAATCTGGTTGCCATGGAAACATGGATTACGACACCAACATGACATTGACACCAAAATGTGCCCAGATAAATTTTAGTATAAGTCAGAAAATTTCAGCACCTCAGCTGCTTTGGTTCCGGAGTAATTGACATTTTACTGGAGGGGGGCTCAAAAGTCCCCCCCCCAGTCTGAATAGTGTTAATGAAAGCAATATACCTGTTACTAAACCAACTGATGGACGATACACTATTGACAATGTACAACGATCCCAGCATCACAGCAGGTATATATATGTAAACCACACAATGATGTCGGCAGTGGACCACAAGCCGCAGTTGATCTTAATATCAATGGTGAGTTCATTAAGCATTTCTTATGTTTTAAAATGGAAAATGCAAAATTTAAAAATGACTGTTAGAAAATGAATATCACTCAAAGGGCGGTCCAGACTTTGGTTAATGCTTATCTTCGGTGAGAAAATAGTATTGGAAAAAGCGCCCTGTAATATGAGACAACATTAACATCTGTTAATGTTTTTAAGAACCTTTTGTTTTTGTTAATCTATTTCATCTTCCGATATTTCTATTATAGTACCTTCACAGCTGGTGTGCCTGCCCCGTAACCAAACAGTAAATGAAACAAATTCAGTCGTTATCATATGTGAAACGTCTGGTAACCCATCACCTACTTTCAGGTGGACAAAAGATGGACGCCATTAACAGCTTCAGATAAAACAGTGGACACCACACAGAGTAAGAGAACTGACACCGGAAGACTCGTCTGTAAAGCAGACAATGGAGTTGCACAGCCGCAACCAGCTGCAACATACATTACAGTGCAGTGTAAGTGAGGACAATTCTGGAGTCAAAGAATGTATGGTCAACTCAGTCGTGCCTGTCTCAAGCTTAAACGCGGGGGCTCCGTATAAATAGGGTCCCCCCCTGTCCTATCAAATTTATATTAAAAGTTCAAACATGGCGGCCGTTCGGCGGTTAAAGAGGGAAGAACTAAACCTGTCTCTGTTGCTGTAAAAAGCAGACGTAACCCTTACAGAGTAAATAAATTTGAGAAAGATCTTAACTTCTCGCCTTATTCTTTATCTATATGCTCAAGAAGACGCGTATTTTACCGGAACGCTTCAAGAAAATTTGGCGGGCCGATCGCGATATCGTTGAGATCGTCTTCCGCTCTTGCCTGCTTCCCCACTGGATGTTCCCTCATTTTCAAGCCTGGCTAGTTCTTTTGCTACTTATGATTGAATAGTACGAAACAAAGAAAATAAAAGAAGCTATGCGATTGGCTATATCGAGGTGGCTTTGGAGGTAAACACACGCGAAGAAAACATGTTGGGACGTGGCGAACCTTGCGCAAAAAAATCAAAGATCGAGCAACAACGGATCTATAATGAACGTAGGAAAGAAAAGCCACGCAAGCCCCAATTCAGCTTGAATTTTCAGTTTGATTTTGGGGAGAAAATAATTATGAAAGAGACCCAAGATCGTTTCGTAAGGCTTCGCAATATGGCGGAAAACCTTCGAACTGGTCACACGAATGCAGATTTCCTGACAGCGTTACTTGATGCGTACGAGGGAAATGGATCTCGTAATGCACAAAGAAATCAAGAACTGCACTCAGTTTCTGCAAATGACCAAACAGAAGAAAAGGCGATCGACTGTCAGGGCAGGCCTTGCGAAGAAGCTCCTTCTTGCAGACAGCTCTTCTCTCTTGCGGATGTGAACGAGAGTTTCTTCGTTTGTGGACAGGACAGTTTAGTCGTCCTTCTACAGGAGACTGCCCGAGGCTGTCCATGTGGCTCGCCATTCTTTTTCGACGGGGACAACAGTGTGAAAAACATGGATGGTCATGTCCTACGTTTGGAATTTTTTTGCAAGAACGGCCACAAAATAAAGTGGGCAAGTTCGTCAATTCTTGGCAACAAGTACACTGCCAACTGCAGGTAAGAGATTTTTATATTCTCCCCCAAACAGCAGATATACATGGCAGACATATATAATATTATATCTTTTCAAAAAAATAATATCTCGTTTTTGAAGCAGCTGTCATGGTTAGTGAAACACCTGCAGGCCTGAAAGTGCAAAATTCCCATTACAATGCACTGGAAAATTATATCCAGTAATCCAGCCAGTCTGAAACTGCATTGTATATATGGGTTGTGATTTAGTACAATATATGAGTTGTGTTTAGTTGGAGATGCCGAGCTTTGGAACATAATTTTCTCAGATACCAATAAAACAGAAAACAACAACAACAACAACAGAAAAGCTGGTTGGCAACTTGTACCAATGATAAATCTGGGTGCTCAGACCTGCAACTGTGCTTGGTAGCTGGTCTTAAATTTTCTTACAAGTTCATCTCATTTTGACCAGAGAGATATAATAGTAATAGAACTTTCCCTGTGTTTTTAGAATAATACATGGGTTTACAAGCACAGGGATGTTGGAGAGCCAGTACCAGGGATTTGCAGAGGCTGCAAAACTGGGCAGTGCTGGGGACAAGTATATTGATTATGGTAAGCTCACTCTATTTAAATAATATTCTCCAAAGGCAAAGTAAATATTGCTTCTCATTATACGGAGACGAAGTCCATCGCCCATCAGGAATATTATAATATCTGTGCTAAGTTTGTGTGTTTATTGTTAATTTTAAAATAATCTAGTTTAATTCTTTGTGAAGCTTGTCCTTTACTGAGATAAATTTATATGGAAAATCATGTTCTGCAGTGTATGGCACCATGGGCTACATGCAGGCAGTGAATTTATCTGCAGAGGCTTCCATGACTGACAGCATTGGTAATTTAAAGGACTCCACCTCATATGTGGAAAGACAAGGAGCGGTAAGATCAAATAACTTACAGGTTTGAATATGGCCCTCCCAGTTACAATATATCATTTCAATGATGACCAGAGCAACAATAACAAACCAGTGGGAAAAAACTAAGAATTAATTGCATCAACTTGTCACCCTCAGATATCACAACACCTTCATGTAGATATATATTTGAATAGTTGCTGGAAAATAACAGGAAATAACTCCAAAGTCTACATTCTATTTCTTTATTGTTCTTTACAGACTGTCATAACTGATTGCCGTCATGACTCGACAGCCAATGCCTACCATTCAACAGTTGCAATGATTTCATATGAGTACGTATACACTATCTTGCGCCCATGCAAAAATGACATTTAATAACCATGTATATAAAATAAATACTTTATGAGTCACTTCACCAGTTTCACATATTTCATTCCGGTTCTCTTTTGAGCAGGACTCAGTATGTGGTGGCCGTTCAGACTGTTACAAAGGCAGAATTCCGTAGTCCCCAGACACATGAGTTTGAAGCCATGAAGAAAATTATTCCTGCTGTTCAAGCAAAAGGTACTGTGTGGTACCATGTGCAAATGCTGTAACTGGTGAAATTCTGTGATGCATACCATTACATGGTACATAACATCCACTTTGCCAAACATTTTTATTTTAGGGCTTGCAGTAGTTGAAGTTGCCCATGACTTTGTACCTAAAATAAGGAACTGGCTCCTGCAGCAAAACATCCAGAATTCGTTTGACACTTGGCATGGTAAAAAAGCATTTTGTACCACTATTAATATTGTTATCACTATTAATAACATAATTATTGATATGACAGTATTATTTATAAATACTAATTATATCCATTGAACATTGTATGTTTATTCCATCTGCACAGTGAGAGTAAATGACATTACTCAGGTATGCACTTTATATAATGATAACAATAATTATTCCTTTTCTTTTATTTCTAGGAACAAAGGGAGTTGCAAAGGCTATGAAGGAAATTAGCAGTGGGGCACAGAAATGGGAGGGCCAAAAGTGGTTTAGCGAACTGTCGGACAAGCGTAAGTCTTTCTTAAATTTAGTTTTCATGGTACTAATTCATGAAATGCTACTTCTGTCATCATAGAATTTCACTACTATGGCCATCAGATAATGGTGGTGAAGTGTCATTCTGCAAATTTCTAAAAACTGTGTGGTTATTTCTTTACAGAGGCCAGCGTCAAACGACATTTTTATTACTCCATGAAAAACTGCAATAGTCCAGATGATTTGAGGAGGAGATTACTCACAGTTGTTGATCATTATCAGGTACAGAAAATCTTGATAAAAAATGTTTGTTAAAGCTACTATGCTTGTTTTCTATTGAAAGTATACAGGCTGCAATTTACATCAATCCAGTGATGAGGTTTCTTCATTGTAGGGCAATCACAACAGCTGTGACCGTGAATCCAAATGTAAGAACCCTGGATACCACTGCAGCAAAGTTAAACTGACTAACCCAGGGGCAATATCTGCACTGAAGAAATTTATTTTGGACTCTAAAGTGTACAAGCTTGCTGAGGACTATTATCTGGTAAGGTATTGGTCACTTCATAAACGGGCTTGCTGGTAAGCATAATAAATGATCTTACCAGCCAATAATTTATTTAGTAATTTAAATGTTTAAGTCAATTATTGACTCGGAGTTTGCCACAGTATTAATTATTTGTAACTGAGTACAACACAAGTTTGGGATGTGATTTCCAAGTGTCGATAACCATCAAATTACAGCCAATGCTGGTAATATATAATTTAATTTGCAGTGTCGCGATACCTACTGGGTGGAATCGTTCAATAATGTGATTCTGATATATTGCCCAAAGAGAATTCACTTTGCTGACCGGACCTTTGACATGCGCATCTCTTTGGCAGTACTTGACTGGGTAAGTATGAAGCAAATTGTACCACCTTGTTCTGGCATGCCTATTTTGAAGGGGCCGGGATACCTTCAGGCCTGATGGATTACGGCCAAGTAAAGCATAGGGGCAGGTTGGGTATGGGCGAGAGGGGCTGCCGAGAGGTAGAAGGTTGGAGGCCACTAGGCCATTACTGCATACCTAATATCAGTAGCAGACTGTATATTGAGGTTCAAAGAATTCAATGACAAAAAAAGTTTTGAGTTAATACACCAGGACACTGTTCCTATAATCCCATGGCCCAATTTTTCGTCATTAATTTCAGTATAACATATAGTTATACTAGTGTTATTATTATGGATTTTTGTGATTGCAGAATGAAAATGTCAACAGAGAAGCGACATCTGTCAGTTTACTCCAAGATGTGCGTCGTCCAAATCGTAGAACAGGCCACAGGAATCTGCTGCCCAAGACTTTCAACTTCAGGGAGCTTATTTGGACCACATTTTTCCAGTCAAGCTATTAACTTGGAGGAATATTTGCAGAAAACACTCAAGCAATATAAAAAAAGGTTTCTTTAGGAGCCACCAACCTGTACACTCCGCACTGTACAGATCACAAACCAAACGGCTCCCTTAGGAGTCACCACATTAACTAAAAGTCATGATCAACAATGTTCCAAGCAATACCCAATTGCCAGATTGAAGGGTCGGGGGGGGGAGCCCTCAAAATTTTTAGGTTATGGTTGTAGTTCAGGGATACCAAAATTGAGTGTCCCAACAACCACCCCCCCCCCCCAACCCACACAGACTGGCATTGAATTTCTAGATGAAACGGCAAAATCAGTACTTTCATGCAAATCCCACATCTGAAGGATTAGTCACGTCAATGGTTTGTATTTGTATTTGCAATTGTATCTCCTGTTACATGTCTACAGATGCTGTAAAATCCCGATACCCCTCCCCCCCCCTAACGAGCCTTCCCGCAAAAAAATTCCCCCCAAATCTTTGATGCAAAAATCCTTCCAATAATACGCCCTCCTGTTAGTGGTAGATGTTTTCTAGGCTGTTTTTGTAGGTGTTTAGACTGTTTTTATGGTCAAGCCCAATCCTGCCCATTTTGAAATGCAAAATTTCTTCCAATAATAAGCCCCTCCGAAAATAAGCTCCCCCCAGCAATAAATCGAGCAAAATAGCCTTTTGAACAAATCTAAGCCCAGGGCTTATTATCATAATTTTATGGTATGTTGTGGTTCAATTTGGCCCTTGGTTCCATTTTTTTTCTATGGTTTTGTGTTTGGAAATACATGATAATGAGTATAAAACAAAGGGAAAATTGAACTAAGGTAAAAATATGAACCACAACATATACACCAGTGTTTGTTTTTGCCACTTTGCAGAATGAAGCAACATCAGTCAGTACTAAATGCCAGGATAAATGCTGATCAAACCACAGAAGGACAGAAGAAATTCAGAGGACCACCAAGCCATGTTGAAAATGGGCTGTTTCCTGCATTGCCTTCTATGGAACAAATCCTGTCGGGTCAAACTTGGAATGTTTGGCATTGCACCCGACAGGTTACAACACCAATGGCTCCTTTAGGAGCCACCAAGACAAACAAAAGTCCTGACCAACAGTGTATATCACCAAAACCCAATCCCTGAATTCAAACTCAGGTGTATAATGCTTTGGTGTGTTGTTTCAAATGACCACATGAAGTGATCATTGAATCAGTATTTGCACTTTACTTGCATTTGTACTTTACTCTTTAGAAGTTCTTTATAGTGTGACTACCATACCAGGCCACCCACAAACAATGAAAAGCAATCACAGCAAAAAGCAGAAATTGAAAATACTTTGGCATCTTACTTCCAAATTGTGATGCACTGATCATACTAACTGCAATATTACGAAAAAAGATTTTTTTTAATGGTCCAATGCTATGTGATTGGAATCTTCACATATATGCAGATGCCGATTACAGTCACACTATAACACTGCTCACACTGTAATAACAAAATCCACCCGACCACATTCCAAGCGCCACAAAGCATCAATCAAAATTAATATGTCAATGGGAGCCAGGATGAAATTGCTACAAATGGAAGCATCAAAAGGGAACAGTGAAGGGACATTACTATTTATGTTTTAAATCAGCTGACTTACTTGCCCAACTGACCACTGCGAGAAAATAAACAAATGAATATATGGGTCCCTGTGACAGAGGTAGTGATTAAAGGATAGGGATTTGGATTCCAGATCAGAGATTTCAAAACATAGCTGCACTTATTGCTTGAATTTACAAAAACAAGAGCACCAAAGTGGAATTACCTGTCACTAAAATAATGCTCTGTTACACTGGGCTCTAAGCAATTGATCCACCTTTTGAGATAGTTGCTTAAAGAAAGCTTCATACCGTAAAATTCCGCAATTAAGCCTGAGGGTTGATATTTTTTCCAAAGGGCCTTTTGAGGGGCTTATTATAAATTTGTAAAATTAGCATTTTGTGTTGGAGCTGTTTATCACAGGAGGCTTTTTGCATTTTGGGGGCTTATAGTCTGAAGGGCTAAAATGCGCAGGGTGTTACAGTTGTGTTAGGGTGTGCAGGGTGTTACGCTTACAGTGTTTGGAATTTTGTACATGAAGGGGCTTATTTCTGGAATTTTGTATCACATCAAAAAATTTTTATGCACCTTTGTGCCCCATGTATGGTACACCCGGTGGATTTGGGTACCGCTTCCTTGTGTCATCAAGGACACACTGGGGCATGAGCTCCCGCAGTTCGACCTCACTGAGGCCAGCCGAGGTCTTGCGGTGAATATACAGCTCATGCTGCCACAAACCCCTATCCTTTAAACTTTTCCAAAACCGCTTGTAATTTTTGTGGCGCTTGGAATGATTGGTGATGTCAGGGGCACAAGATCCCTGAATTCGAGTAACTTCACTGACTGTGATGCATGGCCCCATTAGGCAATGCTGACAAGGAGGATGTGCTGCAAGTCCACCCAGGACACTGTCAGCCCAAGCATCCCCCTCCTGTCCTTGAGGTGTTGGGACAGGAGCAGGTGCTTCTTGGACTGCAGGCTGGGAAGCTGGGGCTGCAGGTTCCACTTGCCTTGGTACAGCTCCTAAAATACAAGAACAATCCAAACCACGTTCAGAAAGAATAAAGTTTTATATATAACATCAGACAACAGCATCATTGTTTACATATTTGCAACATTTAGAGAACAGCACAGAAAACATGCCACAAATAGATACCAACAACAGAAAGAATCCTACCCAAATTCCTAGCGTACAACTGTTACTTTTTTCCTAACAATGAATTGTCACCGAGTTACATAGACATATTGAACAAAACAAATATCACGATGGCATTATAATAAGGCCAACTGAAACAAGAAATGAACAATGCCATATTTCTGTAAAATACCTAAGTTAGGACATTGGTCTCGGTTTCCTTTCGTATCCCAACGCACCCTATTTCACTTTTTAGGATACACAGTTTCCTTACAAACTTTCGCATCAAACGCTGAGGTAACTGCGACATTTGTGCAATGAAACGTTGTATAGTAAATAGGCAAAAGTTACATTACGAAATAATCTCAAGCAGAATATGTAATATCCAAGACAAAATCGTTGTTTTGTTCAGAGCACATTTGCATCATAATAGTCCTGATGCTGAGCATTAGTGCATACTGTACAGCAAATAAGAGTTGCTATAAATTTCCATTTACAATTATTTTCTTTGAAGAGCTCACCTGAACGCGAACGATCGCCAACGCGTCTATGGCTGATATAATTCCAATCGCTAGGTAGTCGCGCTGACATAACTGCCTCGCCTTGCTTCGCTCTGTGGGACTTCGATGGTAACCTAACATTTGAAGTTCCACCGTTTCATTTTAAGCGACGGAAGAGTTTGGGAAACGATATACAACAAGTATAATTACCTGAAAACGAATCATTTCAGTTCTGGGAAGATATTTGTCGAATAGTTTCTATGTGTAAACGCGAACTATTTGTTGATCGATTGTGGAACCCGTTGATCGAGGATCGAACTGTTCTTCGCGTGTGTTACACGTAATCCCCGCGCTTTAGTTGTGCAATATTCAAACAAGGACCAATGAAAACAGCTTTTCTATACGTATTCTTTATTTTGAACAATGGTAAAGTACAATATATCGAGTACTCCCACATTGTTCTCGCGACACGCGGGAGAATTCAAAATGTCGTCCGCCATGTTTGCGGGTTAATCGTCAACTAATAAAAATCTTCCTAAGGAAGATTTCCTTTTATAGTGACCCCCCGCGCTTAAGCTCTTAATTTTCTGCCTAATTTGTTACAACTTCCTGTCGATGACTTCACAAAAACGGTGAGAGTGCAAATAGTCAGAAGCTGCATAAACACTGCAACAGTTTGTTTTAACTGCTAGTTTCGTAAAATATGATTATGTAATTAATAATGTAAATGAAAAAATTACTCGATTCTGATTGGCTGAGAGCAATGCGTTCAAGTGTAGCACCAGTGCATTTAGTGTAACACCATTGCAAATTACACATCGACAATTTTTTTTCGATTTCATGTGCAAATATTTTTAAACGAACCGCTTTGAGTTCGTAGCGTTATCAGCTGATCTTCATCAGCCAAACAGTAAATAAAGTGTCAAATCCTCGTCAAATGCTCATTTCCTGTCCGCAATGAGATCTTCCGGCACTTCCTCCAGGCGAATTTTTTCATGTTTATATTATTAATAAGTAATCATACGGTTTTTCTCGTTTAATTTGGTATTAATTTGCACTTGTGAGTTTTTCAAAAAGCTGAAATTGCACTCGCCGAAAAGGTTCGTGCAATTTCAGCTTTTTGAAAAACTCACTCGTGCAAATTAATTCCAACTTGAACGAGAAAAACCGTATGATTACCTTTACTAAATTACAATCTGAAAAATTAAAGTTGTTTAATTTGTTTTTCCTCTTCTCCCTTTCAACTCGTGAATGCGAAACAATGAACGAGTTATAGCAGTGGAGGAGAAATGCCACTTCCGTCACTTGGTCCCTCGATTGATGCTAAGGTTTTGGGAGTCTGCTGTTTGGAAATGTGACCGCAGACTCGCAGAACTCCGGAATATTTCACATGGAGAAGCGATGGAGAAATGTTTTTTTGTAACCGAAGTTGTTCTAGAGCACCACTTCGCAAATGACGAGTTTTTTCGGTGGCGATGGTTTTTATTCCGGAGAAATCTGTTCAGATGTCTGGCATTTCTTTTACCTTGGGAAGTACTCTCGCGGGTTTGGCGTCGTAAACTACTCGGTGAATAGACTTCCATCTTGTGTTGTAACGAAGTCTTTACGAATCCACGTGAGATACGAACAAATCTTCGCTAAGTACGAACAAATGTACTCCAAATACTGTGCGAACAGGAACGAGTTTACACGCACGACCAACTCAACTCCAAAGTGTAAAGAAATGCGAAGAAAACGGACAAATCCACGCTAAGGTAAACAAATCTGCAGCAAATCCAAACAAATTTACAGTGAGCAGGAAAAAATCTGTGGCGAACGCGAGTAGACATGTGAGAGTAATTCTGTGTATGAACAGCTTGCAACAAACGGAAATGAATGTACGGACCAGGGATCACCACGTAACATACCAACTGATAATTTAACAAGCGCTGATGAGTTGCATTTAAATGAAATGAAGTGTACGAGATCATGAGTAAGGTATGTTTCTACCTTGCATTCAAGAGGAAGACGTAAACAAAGATAATTTGAGATGCTGCCAAATCATATCTGAAGAAGTGTATTCCATATTCAGCGAAGCTAAGGTTTGTGCAGTTCGACTACAATCGTTTGCATTTCATGGAAAGCAGGTGCGGAAGACGAAAGATTGCTTTCTCAAAAAATTACTTCCCGCAGAAATCGCATGCATGTCTTCCCTGACTGAGAACGTCGAAGCCAAAAATTCACCATTGTTTTGCATGTGTGTAGATGGGAGATTGTTCAAGCAATTAAAACACTGTAGGTGTAAAACCTATGATGTGTCTTGTAGACTAGTCTCTTTAAGTGGTGATGTGGAAAAGAACCCTGGGCCATCAGATAATTGCAGTGCAGATACCAGTTCACGTTCACTACTAGAAACCAGGTTGTGTGAATTGCACTTGATGTAGGAGGAGACATCAACGCTATGGCAATCCTCATAATCATTTACATGTGCGTAGCCGTGGTGTTCAATATTTGCTGCATAACACCGAACAGTTTATAAAAAGCAACACTGAGTACTCTTCGCAAGGATATTTACGTAATATGTCATGTCAGGGAACATGGGCTGATGCAATGATAATTCAAGCAGTGGCCAATTCCTTTAATTTATTAATACATATTGCGAGGTCGAATTAAACTTTTTCTTCCGCTTCTATTGTTCAACCAGTGAAAATGATTAGTGGATGCAGAAACATTTACTTTGGACACATAGGTGAAACTAATATGGTTTCTACAGTAGAGAAACAAAGTTTTTCAGCAGTACTTGCTGGTAGGAAATGCACTCAAAATTTTGTTGGAGACATACCAAAAGACAAAAGTGAAAACACCGAGCTTACATGAAAGAATACATGAAAAAGAGAAGAGCTCATCCAGAATTTTAGAAAAGAGAGAAAGAAGCTCTGTTGTTAAGAAGACACAAGAACAGCAACAATTCTCGAGAAAAAATGAATAGATCTGCCAGAAAAAGAAAAAAGGCCAACCAAGAACATGTAAGCGAAATTGGCAAATAGTCTTCTAGAAAACGGAATGCTGAAAATCCAGAACAGACAAAAGAAATTCATAGACAATGTAAGAGAAAACGCAAAGTAGAGAATGCAGAATACATGAGGGAAATTGCCAAAAAATTATTCAGAAAACGGGAAGCACACAACCCAGGACACCTAAGGGAAATCAGCAGCAATGCTAAAGTGAAAAGTAGAAGAAAAGTTAGCAAGTTACAAGCAACTACAGCAGGTACTGAAACCCAATTACGTCAAGCAAAGAAAAATGAAAACAATGCAGTTTCAATGATAAATCTTTTTCACAACAACATTAAATGTGGACCACGGTATCTATGCACCTGTTGTGACCAGTTGTGGTATAAGTCATCTGTAGTGAAATGTAATGCTAAAAACGACAGGGTTTGTTCACAACATATTTTATCTTGTATCACCTGAGAAAAAAGTGT
Source organism: Ricordea florida (assembly GCA_949710005.1). Classification (NCBI taxonomy): domain Eukaryota; kingdom Metazoa; phylum Cnidaria; class Anthozoa; order Corallimorpharia; family Ricordeidae; genus Ricordea; species Ricordea florida. Next base: position 14,931,130 of record OX453274.1, on the reverse strand, counting down.
TGATGATACTGAATGGATTTGCATACCTTGTCACTCAAATTTAAAGAAAGGCAAGTTGCCCCCCTGTGGTAAAGCCAATGAAATGAGCTTTCCTAAGAAGCCTGGCATATTGAATTTGACGCCATTAGAAGAATGGTTAATATCACCTCGTATCCCATTCATCCGTGGACTACCAAGGGGTGGTCAGTTGACTATTCATGGAAGTATTGTCAGTGAGCCATATGATGTAAATTCAACTGTTCACTGTTTGACAACTGAAGTCCTATCAACGAATCACAAACCATTCCAATAAAACTCAAAAGGCGTCTCACCTACAAGTCTCATTACCAGTTTCAGAATATGAGACGTGTTAGATGCCGCCAAATATCTTGTGGCAAGAAGTGATTTATTCAAAACTGACGTTATATAAGTACAAGATACATGGGTAGACAACATTAGCTCACAATCTGCTGACCATGAGGAATGGAGTAAATTTGTACAAAACTCTGACACATCCAATAATGATTTTCCAAATGATCGAACTGCAACAGACAATACAACAGATGATTTCCAAAACGAAATTTCTACTACCAATGTTAATAATGCCGGCAGAAAAAAGGTGATAGTTATGGTTGGTGTGAAGTTGAGGGACACCCTTCTGGAGTTACAGATACATTACTGCAGGAAGCATATGTAACAGAAGGTGGAGTCCAAATTATTAGTGTTGCACGAGGAGAGGGAATTAGCAAACTATTAGGAATATCCATGGATAAGGATGCTGAATATTTGTCATTCCCCACAACATTTTGTGGCAAACGAAGATCAGAAAACAATGAAAGAAAGGTCCCTGTATGACACAGTACAGTAGCCAAGTGGAAGTTAAGATGTCGGTATAGAACTGCTGCAATTTCAGTTCCAAATATATTTTATAAAGTTAAAAAATTGCAAATCCAACAAATTCAACATAGTGCTTGCATTTCTCTCTGGTGAGTTGAAAACAGATGATTATCTTAATAAGCTAGTGCATCTTGATGAAGGCAGGCCATATGGATAAGGGCGTTTCTGGGATATAGCATCTCTGACCTGACAAAATTACAGCAGCCCACAACACCTCTTAATTTCGGGATTGCTGCATGCACTTTGACACTCATTCTTTAAATCGACAACCTATATTGAAACTGCTGTTTACATATTGCAAAACACTCTGCATTGGATCACTTACTGTAAGAAACCTGCGTGCATGTCTCATCTTCACAATCCTTAACTATAAGCCTTACCAATTGAAAACCTCTAAACAATTTTTATGAACTGATCTTCACCTACATCCGCAACCTTGACCACAGCTTCTCTATCTCGCTGAGTTGCCTCACAGCAGGCTTTGATCACACTTTTAACTCAACAGACGTGATTTCAAAGATGAAATATTTTGTACTGTACTAGGAAAAGCATTAATGCATTGGTTTTATATATTATTAAAATTAATTTTAATAAGTAAGACATCTTTTTATGATATGTGTACATAATTATTCTCAGAAATAAAGGTGAGTAGAGGCGGAATTTTTACCAAGCCGCGAAGCAGCGAGGTAAAAATTCCTATAGCCGCTATTCAACGAGATTGAAGAGAATAGTTGTTTTAGTCTGTAACAATAAAGCAACCTCAGTAAGTAGTGTGAAATCTACCAACGCAGTTCTTAAAGTGTGGACTGGTTAACATGAGCTCCATTTCTCGACAACATAGAAAGTGCACATGTCATGCATGAGTAATTAAATTAAATGTCATTTTCGTGTACGATAGGCTGATAGTGGCCTTAAAGCTGTTTTACCATGGCCTGACTAAATCGCCTTTTATTTTCTCTCTCCCTCACCACTTTGTCCAGCTCAAGTATACATTTATCTGTTGTTTCTACTATACTAAAGGACTGAGTATGACTGCAAGGTGCCTGTAATATTCTTTGATGAAAAGGAATATGCTAGTCATCTTTATTTGACCATAAAACGTCTTACTTACCTCTCCTAATCCACTAACGTTTCTGTTCTGAAATTCGTATTCCAAAAATATAGGGATATGCAGGATTTGAGCAAGACAATAGTGTAATGACCTATATCATTAACCCAACAAAGAAACTTAGATACGCCATCTATTCTACTTGGGTCTTAAATCAAATTTCGGAATAGACAGATCATTTTCCTGAGTCCAATTCATATATGGTATATAACTATAATGTAATGGTATTTCTCCGCCCACCTATTCCATAAAGCACTTGTCTATCAAGTTATCAAATACAGTTTGACACATTTACCTGAAAAATTGTGCACCTCTGCCAAATAGATGTCTCCTCTATTTCTTCTCCAAACTTTCCAAATATTTTGCTAGAGTGCAGCAAAGTGAGTAAAGCACTTATCTAACAGACTAACCTATATTTAGCATGTTACCAGACCTGGGCAGATATAAGTAATGTAGTCCATAGCATTATTCAGTACAGCCAATAACTTTCATCACGTTGTTGACTAGCATTGGAAACTCCGAATTTTCACCTTGTCTGGTAATCTTAACATTTTGAACCTGATTTGTCATAACATCTTGTATCAATTTGTCATTTTATTGATTTAACAGACCCGGCGACAGTTATAAAATATTCTCCTCTTGCTACTAAGTCATGGATTGGTCAGACAGTGAAGTTAAAGTGTGAATCAGCGGGCGTTCCTACACCAACTGTCACGTGGTTCAAACCTAATGGAAATAATATAGAAACAGGCACAGCTGGAGAAAACACAGTGGATGTGATCATGGAGGCAGATGGAGATTTTGGTGACTACAAATGCATTGCTGATAATGGTCTCTCTCCTGCTGATACAGTTACTGTCATTGTGCAGGAGATAAGTGAGTTTTGTGTTTCTTTTAGTTAAGTCAATGTTTGGACCATAAAGAGGAGTACTACATTGAGAGCTATTAGTAACTATTCAGGAGTGGAACCTGTTACTACGTAACTTCTTGCAAGCCAGATCTCACAACGCAAATTATAGAATTATTTGCTTTACAATTTCGGTGCAAAAAATGGACCAAATCTTGCACTGTAATTGTTTTCACAAACAGGTTTTTGGCTTATATTGACGTCTTTATGGATCATGCTTGTTTTCGGGATTGCTCGATTTTGGGCTCGTGATGTTTTGCGTCCATATTGTAGTATAACCACTCAACAAGAGCTCGTCCAATACTCAGTCATCTTGAACGCATACTTGATGACTAACCCATGTCGATAACTCCTCCACTGAACTCGCTTTGGTGCTAACACCTTAGTTAAACGTAAGACACGTTGAACAGAATCGTGAGAGTTTCCGGCTATAAATTCAAAAGATCTGTTTTAGCCCCAAAGTGCCGATTCAGCTCTATGGCCCCTGGGGCTGATTTGACCCCTCGAGGGGCCATTTTGTCAATTAGGTCTATATCGACCCCAATAAAAAACCCTTTCTGCCCCACCAAAAACTGATTTGGCCCACTGTGTACAATAATTCAGCCCCTAATGGTGCGTATCAGCCCCTATCACTAGTGCCGTTTTGACTCAGACTGGTAGACCTATTTCCTTTCAAGTCTAGTTGGCTCCAATTTAGGGCTGTCTAAGCTCATATTAATGGAGCCGTTTTGACATCGCAAAGCAGAGCCATTTTGCTTCCACCAAAAATACCCTAACCAGTAGAGCCGTTTTGACTGATACAACCATTTCCATTTTAGCCGAGATGGACCCAATTAAGCTAGGGTAGCTTCTGCTCTTATTTATAGAGGCTTTTGAATTGCTGAGATGTAATGTAAACCAAAAAGCGACAGGAAGAAAAACAAGTATTCTTTGAACATGTATTTAATTTTTGCGCCCTTTCATTCGCCGTGCCTGTATGATCTTCAAGGAAGCATACAGTGACCGTTTAAAGATGGTATACTTTGAAGTCAATAAGTCATGGCTGCATCCAGCAACCATTGAATGGATATTAGGTAAGTAGTACTTGAGTCGACATCAGTTCGCATTTACAACTGAACCGGAGTTGACGTCATTCCCCGTGCTCTTGTTCAATTAGTCAATTTGTTTTCTTAGATGATTTACTTGACGGAGGTGATATAGTTGCAGTATGTGAGGATGACAAAGAATGTCGTTTCTATTTCCCGGAGTTCAAGGAACGATCAAGATTCAAGGGTCTTGTCAAGGCAGAGACAGAGGAAAATCAGGTAAGAACATTTAATTATGACCTTGTGATTCTCAATTTCCCGCGAAAGAGCCTGGATACGAACTAAAGTCACTCCCAGAGATCTTTGAGAGCGCTCTTCCAACGTCCGCATTTCAAATCTTTAGGCGGGAGGCTTGCAACGGAAAATTTAGTCACTGTGCGAATTCTTACAGTAGTTTGATTTTCACCAGCCTTGGCGATTTTACTGCAAAGTAAAGTGATTTTGTGGATAGCCGATTCCCTTGTCTTAATAATTGGCACCACGTGTATCTAGAAGGAGGACAATTGATTGCATCGCCGTTTTATTATTTACTATAAGCGTAAGTTTACTTGTGGATCGTTTAAACTTATTACTACAACCATCTCGTTTGTAACATTCTTGTATATTTACTTTCAGGTAAGCCTTTCCATTGTAGGTTCGAATTCTACACGCAACGTATCGCCCGTATGTACCGAGGGGAGTGTAGCATATAGATCTGATAGCAGCGCTGATGGTTCTTCTAACTCGGGATTGTTGGTAAGCTATCATTACAGTTTACTATTCTTGGCTTGCACTGTCACGCAACAAAAAAATAACTCGAAAACCATTCGGTGGATAAAGTGAGGGAATTGTGATGTTCTAGAAGATAGGTAAAGTAGACACTTCTCCAAGTTTTAAGTCTGCTGCGTTTTCCTTGACTTCAGATATTGGTCGAAATATTTTGCACAGAGTTACAGAGCCCAGTATGAAGGTGCCGCCATGTTGTAAACATGTGGAACTTACTTTGTCTATCTAGGCGTTTTATGTCAAGCTACCTTATCGTTAAGCAACAGCTGCCAACATGTTCCAATAATATTATCATTATTCGCATTAATCATTTTATATATTGTTTGGCTGCTATGTGGTACTGTGATCAAGGTATATGCCAGTTAAGTGTGAAGCTTTTTGCTGAGGAAAACCTTTCTGTTAGGCCTTGATTGATCACTTACCAGTAGATGCAATGCTTCAAATGATCAATTTGTGTTTTTTTCCTTGCTCAGCGGTACTGTGATCAAAGTATATGTCAGTTAGGTGCAAAGTTTTTTTTTGCTGAGGAATCCTCTCTGTTAGGCGTTGATTGATCACCTACCAGTAGATGCAATGCTCCAAACTATCGATTTCTATTTTTTTTTCCTTGCCATGTGTTACTTTGGTCAAGATTATGTGTGCAAATTTAGCTTTTTTCTGAAGTATACTGTCAACCTCTTTTCTTGGAAGAAGTAGTCTTGAGTATAGCTAGTATTTGTTCTTCGTGTGTTTGTGTGTGATGTAGAACTTTTGGCCCTCTTTATAAACAGTACCCAAATTTTGGCATTACCTAATTTATTTTAAGATTTCTATGTTTTTGTTTTTAACGGCAGGAGTAAAAAAGACAACAAATGAAAGGAGAAAAAGACCGAAAGCTATCAAAAAGAAAGCAAGGCTTATGACTAGAACAAAACAAATGATGGAAATGACAAATCAATCAGTAATGTTAAGGCCAAATTTATTGCCAATTAAAGGTATTTGGATTCATCAAATAAAGCTATTAGAGAACTGCTTCAGTTGTTCATGAACTCACCATATTTGTGCAACCACAAATTGTTGGGATTGGAGAAGAGTTTGGAATGATTTCCGCACAGGTCCCTACTTCATTATGCATTCTGTATCTGTACTATTTTGTTCTTCGAACACAAGAAATATTTGCACGTGCATTACACCAGACAAGCCAGCTACTGCATGTATAATGAAGTAGGGACCTGTGCGGAAATCATTCCAAGAATTTGACCTTGACAAACTTAATATAGTTTGTGAAGGAACAATGTTGTGTACTGTTCCACATTGGGCATTGTAGACATCATGGTGGCTTTGCTGTCATCATTTTATATAATTAACATGTTATATAAAGACAGGAAAGCCATATTGTCTTTCTAAGAGCAAGCTTTTATAGGGATTGGCAGAGGCCAGACCTTGCTGAGAGTTTGCTCCCTCTTTTCTGATTTGTAATCACTTGTATAATTATTACTGAATTTAACGAGATAAATGTAATCTTTCAAGCGAGTGTCATAAAGGCATTCTGGCAGTGAATAGTCTTTCAATAGCTGTTTCATCCACAGTCATTTTGTCTTCTGTTTAATTTACCAACAATGTTAGTGAGAAAATAAAATATTTACATTTTCTTCACAAAACGTGTCAACTGTGTACATATAATATTATTTGTTCCCAATGCCTTTTGTTTTTCTTCGACAGTTTAAGTTTTTTTAAGCTTATTAGGGTGTTATGATAAGTGTAAATCAACCACACAATTAGAACCATTCTAGGGAAAGTGGTAGTTGATTTGATCCCTTTAATATAGCTGTTTTAGACTCTGTTGAGTCTAAAGCAGGTATAAAGTGAAGAGTCCTTTAGACAACAATTTTGGTGATTCAGCCCTAAAAAGTGCATTCAATTTGGCATTATATGGGCTAAATCAGTCTCCTATTGTTGCCATTGTTTCCCCTCTATACAGGTTTGAAATGTCTCAAATGGAGCCATTTTTAGCAATGTTATTATCCATTTTAGTCCTTGTAAGATGGCTATTTTAAATAATTTAGATGCAAAACAGCTCATAAAGAATGTTGTTTCAGACATAATGGTGCTGATTTAGTCATTTAGAGTACATTTGTTTTGAACATAAAATGGGCTAAACTGGCCACAAAAAATGGGCCAATTTTCTTTCTTTTTGAAGGCACGTAACAGCTCGAGAAGGGCCTTATTTAACCATCCAAAGGCACCATTACAACCCCTTCAAAAACCAAAGCTACCCCCCATTTTTCTGAAACAGCTCTTCTGTGTCTTCGTTTTGACTACCTTAAACCGGGCTATTTCTGCCCTGTTTACTGGAGCCAAAAGAACTCTATTCCAAATGGGCTAAATCAGACCCAAAAATAGTAGTGTATTTTACTCACCGAAACGGCCCCATTTTTGGGTCTAAAACACATCTTTTCGATTTACAGTGTAGTGCTGCGTAAGCTGTTGTTTGGTTGTCTATCTGTTGTGTTTAGAACGTTGTTCAATGTTTTCCTAATCTTTGTTTGACCAGGAGCCTGGTTTGAGGGCATTTATAACATCAAAAAGCAGCTGATTACTTTGACGAGTGACACAGTGTGACACATACATGCAGATTTTGTCCTTTCAGTGTCGGGAGTTTCTTTACTGAAACAGGCCGCGATAGTTTATTCCACATTATAACCCACTGTTTGGGTCACGTGTTGTCAAATAGTAGGGCGGGTATTTTTCAGTCGCAAGAAAACATAGAGTCAGTCTCTTTCAAGTTTTCTTTTTTTTTTCCAAGACAAACTCGTTTTGTAGAATCCAGTGACACTGTAATTAATAGCTAGTCGCAATTGTACCTCGGGCTGATACAGAAAATCAAACAAAATATGCTGTTAGTGTTTTGGAGGTGAGCGAAGTTACGAACCCTTGAGCAAAAAGGCTGGTTTTGCACTATAAGCTACTTTTTCCACTGTCATTAAAGCTGCCGGTTGAGAAAACTTCCAAACCACAAAGATAAACTACACAAGCGATAAATCACTCAAGTTGTAGAGTGCACAACCAACTGTAGAACAACTATTCGAGTCATCCGGAATTGTGAATGTGAACTGTGAATTGTCGATTTATAGCTCAGCGGAGTTCAGTTCAGTCAGTTCAACCTGTTTGCTGTTAAAATTCAAGTTCGTGAAGGTGATTTCGTGTGGCTCTTGTACGTTCTGTGAATACAGTTTCAAGGTTTTCTACAAACAGTTGGACTTCTTCCTAGCGAGGAGAAGATTCTTTGGTTAAATCCAAACTAAATTTTCGCTGCCTTTAAAGCTGTTGCATTCTTCGTATCAAGGACAGCCACGAGAAAGTTATTTGATTACCACTAGTTTTCTCTTCCTGTGATATTGTAATTATAACCAACTTTCAGGTAGAGTTGGCGTAGCCAGAGAATTGAATATTTTCATATTCCCGAAAAAATGCCTTAAAAAGGATGGCAAAAAAAAAAGCGATTGGCATTTGATGGATGGCCCGCTAGCGCCCCGATAACACCACAACTAAATCCGAACCTAGTGCTCCCTGGACCGTTATGAGGACTACTGCTTGGGTAATTTGCAAGTAGCATGCCAATATTGATAAACAACTATCCATTGCTTCTCCGTGGTCTTCAGAATCTCCAAACGGCTATTTTAATAGTTTCTCTTGACTCCCAGTTTGTTTAAATTTTTGTAACTTTCGAACTCCTTATCTAACACTAAAGCTGGATTTAGACTTCCTTGAAAAAATATTCAACGCCATCCTAATCGATGCCTTACTTTTCTTGGGTGCCTCAGAGAAACCAGGAGCACCAGTGATTACGTCATCAGATGCAGACATTCGAGCCACGTCAGTCACAGTAAATTGGAGTGAACCAACTGATGATGGAGGGAGTCCAATCACAGCATACCGAGTGGTGATATTGAGGACTGGGACTGAGATAAAGAATGAGAATATTACCGACCCCAGAACAACAAGTCTTTCCGTTGGAGGTCTGGACAGGGATACTCACCACACTGTGAAAGTGTTTGCTAGGAATTTTGTGTTTGAGGGACCGGCGGGAAGTAAGACAGTTCAGACAAAATATGAAGGTGAGGCTATAGCACATAATTGGCGTGTTGTAGGTGCACGCGTTATACATCTGTATATTGATAGTGTGCGTTTTAGGGAAGAACTTGCTTCATATTCATTTGGCAAGCTGTTAATCGCCTTCCGTTAATCTTGCATTTGCTCGAAAACTTTCGTGTAATTTAGTTAATATATACAAAAAGAAAGCCAAGTATGTAGCAAACTTAGAACAAGGTGTCAAGTACAACAAGAATAATTAATCATGAGTCATTTTTGACTGTCATACACTTTTCCTTGTTACTGATATTTGGACAAAACGAGGTGTGTTGATCCAGCATCACCAGTGTTGAGTTTATTTATCGAAAGAGCATACGCTACTGCTCTGTTTATAAAGCTTTCACATAACTAGTCCCACACTTATATGTTATGAAAGGTACAATATCTTACTCATTGGTCAGTACCCCATTCGTTCGATACGTTTTCTGCGCGTTGACGGAGAAGTGGAATAAAAGCCGAATTATTCGTAGCAAATAAACCTAGAAAGGCAATGAAGCAAACTAGAGACTTTACTGAAGCTGCACAATCGTAAAAATGTAACAAAATAATGGGTGGTAGGGATCGACTTTGTGCTCTATGACATGCTATTCATTTTCCTCACACAGGGTCTCCAGACGCAGCAGAACTGATTGACGTACCCAGTGAGGTGCAGGGCGATAAATCAACCTTAAAATGGAATGAACCACCAAACAATGGAGCGGAGATCACACAATACACTGTTTACAAAAGAACCGTGAATGAAGATGGTACAAAAGGAGACTGGGAAGAAGTTGCTGTCATCAACGATCCTTCAATTCGTGAATATACGATTCAACTGAATGAAGGCAATGAATATTGTAGTGACGGCAACAAACATATTTGGAGAAGGATTAAGGGAAGAAGGAAAAATTAAAAGGATTAAAGTAATAGCTGGTACGTACTTTGTGAGTGAGACGTGTTTAGAAAACTCTAATATTAGTAAAGTGCTCAGTTTGTTTACCTTTCTGAAAATAAATCCCATAATTATTCTTCATATAGTGACGCTACAAAGGAAACACATTAACATACACCATTCTCACAATTAACAACGAAGGGTTCACTCTGCAGAATTGTTAATGTCCACTATGAGTTAAACATACAGTTTTTTAAAAAAAATCAGCTGCCTGAAATGATCCACGGATCGAAGCTGGATTGACAGTTTATTTGTTAATCGTCTTCTCCAAGAAATGCAGCATTTTAATGCTGTTATGGAATGCATCTCTTGATAAATAAACCTTGGATGAGTCCTTGATCTTAATTGTATGTTTTTCTTTAAGGTTCGGACGGTGCACAGAAAAATACACAGGAAAAACAAACAGGTAAAATTCAAAGCCTTTTGTACCCTCCGTGCTTTCATCCATACGAACTTTAGGAAAGAAGAATATATATTAAGTCTTGGGTTACAAAGTGTACGACACAGAGAAATCTTACAAATCTTAGGAACAATATCTGTCAAGTTTCAAATTTGCAGACTTCCTAATTGCAATCATAACTAAACTAGACGCGTGAACTCGGGCCTTACTTGTGCCCTGGCTCTTCGAATGAAAAGGAAAAAGAACTAGAGTAAACATGTCGGCTTAATTACTATTTATTTTTTAGGTTGATCACACTCTACTGGTACATTACATATCGTGCAACTTTAATTTTTCTTTGTTAACTTTTCAGCATAAATATAACTCTTTCAACTACGTACAATGCGCTGTGCAATTGTTGAATACTTTTCTAGTTTTTTTTTTTTTTAGATTTTCAAGCACAGCTGGTACATCATCAACATGTAGATTGTTCGCAATAGACTCATGTAAGCCTGCTTTGTATGGCCTTAGGTATAACCTGTTTTACAGATATATGTTCTTTTCCATGAAACAATGATAAGTACTGGCTAGCTTGATGATTTATTTTATCTTGATAAGCTCTGCCAGAGCAGTTAGGCAAAAACTGTGTTTTCTTTCTCTGTTTTCCAACCTTCACCTGACAATGCACTTTATAAGACTGCATTTGTATGTGGTTTGAGCGTATCAGACACCATATTTGTGCTTACTTTCAACGACGCCACTTTCGTGCAATGCCACGTATGCTCGTTGTTAAAACTATTATTAGGTGCTTTTGTTAACTTCGCACATGCGCTTCACTAACATGAGTGCTATATCTGTGACTGAACGCAATAAACAAACCCAAAACTTAAACTCGAGCGTTTCCCATGTAAAACCCGAGTAATTTAGTTACATTTGGAGATAAATGGCCATTTATGTCTCTGCCAGGTCTCTAAGGTTTAATTAAGTACACGCTTGCCTATGCGGTAATTGCCCAAAGGATGTGCCCAGTATGGATGCGCAATGCAATATTGAGAAACTTTACTAACGTGGTTGTGCGTTTCAGGTGCAACATACAAAAAGCAGATCACAAATCTTCACGCCATTTATCTTGCTGTCATCGCATTTCTACTGCTAGTCATCATTATACTCTTTGTGATACTTTGGAGAATTCGCAGGAGTCCAGGTAAGAAAAGTCGATACTTTTATGCACTTTTTTGGTGAAATGACAGAAGTAGTAACAAATAACTTTGCGTAGTGTACATTCACGGGCTCGCTCCGACCTCCCCGAGGCAGCAGAACGGTCGCCTTATAAAATATGTGTACGTAGTCCTGATGGTATATAGAGGGAATGGCAAACGACATAACTGAGCAGGGTATTGTCGAGCAATTGTCATCCGTAGAGTCAGGTCCTATCAGCGAGGCGAGTCAGGGCGTACTGGGCAAGCCTATCTGTACCGCCCTGGCACGAAATTATTTCCTATTGAACAACTATTATCTCCTAGTGCATATAGTCCGAGCATGGCAAACAACATCACTGAACAGGAGCTAGCGGAGTGCCCTGAAAAGTTGTTCTCGGGGATGGAGCCTGAGGGCATATAATTCATGGTAGGCCACCATGTAGTCAGTTTACAAGGGTATTCAAGGGTTTTTAAGGATATACCTTTGTAAACCCTTGTATACCCCTGTAAACACTATATTTGGTGACTATATGGTGGTCTACCATGAATTATATGCCAGCCTGAGACGGCGCTGCGTGTCGCGTAATTGACTGCAGACGTTGCACAACCACCAGGCCCCCTCCGCGGGGCTATCCAGGACGTATTGGGAAAGCCAATCCCCAGGGAAGTGGAGGAGCAATTAGGCGAACCATTGCTCCCCTCGAGCCTTCACCCCAACTACACCCCTACCCGTTCCTCTTCCAAGAAGAACGGGGAGAAGATGGGAACTTTTGAAGTTGCTTGGTCCCTTCCAGCCAGTGGCAACCCGGGAGGTTTGGAGGAGGACGTGACACCTCATTTTATGGAGAGGAACCTCAAGAAGGTCCACGTGTCCCTCGCCATCAAGTATACTCATAGGTATCAGCTATGAAACAACAAGGACGGTACCATCATTGTGTGGCGTAAATCATGCAGGTCGCCTTCATTTGAATGGCCTTAGGATGCTGATTATTGGTTAGGTGATCAGGTTTCGAGGCGTCTGGCCCTCGCTAGTAAAGGCCGACGACAAACATTGCCTTAAAAGCGATTCTTCATCTTCAGCCATTGACATTCATTGATCATTCAGACCTTGCTGGATTGGCTTCGCAACCTTCGCAACCTCAACCTAGAGGTATAATCTGTGTCTCTGGCGTTTAATTGGTGTGCATAATAAGGCTTTAGCACTCCGAAGCAAAAAAATAGCGCTTGAGCTCATCAAACGTTTCTTCGAACTCTCCAAAATTCCAGACGACAGGGGCAGCTCTCGTTGCCTTGAATCGGGTTGAAAGATACCTGAATAAGTTGGTGCAATTACTTTTAAGATTGGCTTGGTATCCGTGTCTATAAGCCTTAGAGGACTTTCGTGGATGCGGTGATATGCCATCTTAGGTGTAACCCCCCGACCAAGCTGGCAAACATCTTAACCATAGGTATTTACGAAGGGTAAAATTTCTCAGGTAGACCTTTCTTGCACCATTTAGCAAAAGACAACCTTTATCTTCTCTGTTTAGGAGTCCTTTCTTTCGTGCTTAAAAATAGTAATAACATTTTTCATTTAAGAATCTGGTTACTCTTCTTACCGATACTTCAAAATTGTATATTCCTGCTTGTTCCATGATGCACACAGAGGAAAAGTTCCCTTCCTCGGTTCTTAGCGTTATAATGCTCCTGGTAATTAAACGCTTCTGTCTCTCTGTAAGCTTTCTTGGACGCCCTTTTCTTGATGCCGGCCTTAGAGAACGCTTGTTTATACCACCTTTATGAGCGATTCTGAAAACACTACTACGTAAAACACCACAAAGATCTGCCCCTTTACGCACTGAAAGTCCACGCACACGACTTAAATAATTGATACGAGCTCTAGCATCACAATCGATTATTCCATTAAGGACCATTTTGTTTGAAGCAAATGTCGTTTTACCATAGCTACCGGTTACGACATATTTATAATTCTCTACTTTATCACCAAGACTTATTCTAGACTAATGTAGAAGAGTTGTTTTCAATTTCCAAAAAGAAACAGTTCGTAATTAATCCGAAATCTAATTTTAAAATACCGTGACGCTCACCCTTATCTTTGTCACTGGCGTCACATATTCTCAAGAAAATTCCTCGCATGTCACTTTCAGACAATCCCGGTCAAAAGTAGTTGGGACACTTAAGCTAGACCACGTATCCCCCGTCCCCCCTAATCAATGTAGGAAAATAGCGCGTTTTTTTCCAACCAAAAGGGAAAAAAAATCACGCGATTATCAACATTGTTAGTGGTGGGAGGGGAGAACTGGCTTGCTGTCCCAACCTTTTTGTCCGGGATTGTAGCTTCACAAGGTCTTGCGGGAGTCGTTTCGCGTATTTCTAGTTTATTATTATAACTTTTTAGGTGTGTATTTATATGTAAATATGTAGAGTAATCCTTTTTTTTGTAAGGTTAAAGGTTACTGTAGACCTTCAAGGGTGTCTTCCGAAGAATCATTCGTATGCGCGCCACAGATACTCTAACCATAGGAAAGTATATATCATCGTAAAGCTAATAAAATGTAGAATCAGAAGAAATATTTTTTTTGAGATTTGATTTAATGGTAAGCGCGCGCTAGCCTTCAAACGCAAAACTGACGCTATTTGTTAAACTGAATTACCTGCCTTCCTGCTCGTAAATACGACCAAACAAACTGCACAATGTCAATCAGTAAGTGATAGGCTACAAAAGGGTGTGAGGCTTTTTCGATATTCCGAATGGTTGCCGAGAAAATCTATTTTGAAGTTGGCGAATTGAATATTTGCCGATCTTCGTCACATGAGAGCGAGTAAAAGGAAAAGTATTTGGAATATCAAAAAAGCCTCACACCCTTTTTCGCATTGATAACCAAGGAACATTTTGGCCAAATTTCATAAGAATCCGTCAAATCTATATACCCTATTGACTCGCTTGAAGCAAGGAAATCCACGCAAAAATAAAGCCCGAGTTTTAGACTCCTAAAGTTTTAAAGGCTTATCACAGCTCATCAAAGCGGCTGTCAACTGGGTCATGCCGCCGACCAATGAAACACGAGCTTCGGATCCCCCGAGCGCCCGCAACAAAAATAGCTCATTAAATTTGCGGGAAGTTTTGCAGTCGCAGTCGAACAGCGTCGGGTGATTGCGGCGAAAACATGGGTAAAGTTAAATCAACGAGAAAAGCCTCTGGAAAAACAATAAAGAGAAAAGGCACTATTCAGCGAAAGGCAAGAAAAGTTGTGGCGACCTCCAAAGTACCAAACATCCAGTCAACCGAGCGCGATCCAAAACAAAACGTGGTCACACTCCAATTCCTCCGATTCTGTGCTTGCATTCGATTCCTCGCCACTGGTCGAGTCAGATTCTGCTAAACCAGGGGTAGCAGTTTTCGAAGCCATCAGCTTTAAACTACCGGCACCAACCTCTCTGGAAATTGAAACATCGCTTGAAGGCTGGTCAAATCAGGAATCTTTGTCACTGGCGGCGAGCTCCTCCTGCTTTCATCAAACAAATCGCCTTTCTCCTTTTTCTCCAGGTTTCCTACGAGATTTTGTCCAAGGCATTTTTTCTCTTTTCGATGAATTCATAATGTAAGTTTTCACGGATTCTACATTAAAATATTCAGTGATACCAACGGCCAAAACGACGCGACACAGCACAACTTTCAATGTAAACAAAATATTCAAATGTTTGTAATTTTAGTCCCCGATAAGATTTGCCGCGAAAAATCAGTAGGCGCTAGATGTGTTTAATGGGATTAGAACGCCTTAAGTTATTTATTAACTCTTCACCAAAATAGTTTTTCCCCGAAATCTCGCGATCATTGAATGATTTCAAACAACTTTTTTCACCAAACTTTAAATCGATGTTTGAGCTATGTCAGGAGCACAGAAAAAAAAAATTCGCAAAATTCAGCCTTTGAAGGTGTACAGTAACCTTAAATAAGAAAGTGTTTGTGTCATAAAGAAGTAATGTTAGGTATTCAAGGAAGTAATGCAAGTATGGTAAAGTCATTTATTACATAAAAATAAAAACAAAATTAAAGAAAGAAAAAAAAAGAAAACAAACAAATAGAGACTTCCGTATAAACGACTGTATGATGGTCACCTACGAGCAGGAGAGGCTGGGGCTGAGTGCCTGTTGCGACCAGCGTTGGGTGTTGTCCGATGGTATACACATCGAGCCAATTGAGTTCCACATTTAGTTGATTTTGACCAGAGGAAAAACGGTGTCGGGAGGCACAACCAACAATTCTTCACGAACGAAGCTGCGCCTTGGGCCGTGCCGTAAATAGTACATGACAGGCTGGTTTGGTTCAGTGATGATCTTGTCAATGTTGTAAGGTCTCAAATCCCAAATGGGGTCTGTAGCCCCTCTATTCCCACCTTCCAAATCACCCGGCTGGTATAGATAGCGAAAGTCCATAAAGGAAGGAAAACCTTTTCAAACCTTCCCGACAGGTCTGAGGTAGGGCGTGGATGGCTCTGCGGCAACGGCCTTCTCCTTGATAGTTTTCGCAGGTTTCTTATTGATCTGTCTGGTGACGTGGTTGTTCAAAGCCGAGACAAAGCTTTGGAATGAAATGATAGAGGAAGTACCTAAGGACCTAAAATGAGATTGGAGGATGGAAATATTAAAACGATCTTACTTTAGTCTATTAAGATGGGATTACTTGATGAATTCAAGAAGCGTTACCCTAAGGCTGATATAAGAGAGTTTGAATTCGTACCTGACGAAAAGGGTGGGTATATCTATTGAAAATTCAACTAGCTCACTATCATTAGTGGTGATGACTTATCTAGGAAAACTTAATAATAATCCACACTTATTTTACCATTAGACGAATTTTGCATGAATTGAGTGCTCCATTGCCAGTTATTTAGTTGGTTTTATGCATAGTAAGTATGAAGAATATGTTGGTGTGGATGTTATGCCGAGTGTTTTTAATAAAGTTGGATTTTTAGCCGATTGGTATGGCCGTAAGAATGTGAAGATATATTGTAGAAGATCTGAAACCTTAACGAATGATAGAGCATTTATTAATAAGTACCGAGGTATCTTTGATACAATCATAGTTTGTTCTCCCTATTTTAATATGGAGATATATAGCGAAGGAGATCAAAGTATAAAACTTATTCCGAATTATTCAGATTGGTTGGAAGGATACTGGGCTGACACAGTTGTTATATGCAGTATTTTAAGTAGTATAGATTATACATTTATCTTAATAGAAAATGATTATAAGGCATTGAATAATTAAGTTTATCCTTTGATTGCAGACTTAACTTCAATAGTTAGTAAATACTACAATTTAGAACACCGAAAGTCGTCATTAAGAATGAATAAAAGAGTTCAATCGAGCGATTGTATATTTATTGTAAATGATTTATATTTATGTAAAGACTTTCTATACATCGAAACCACGAACTTGGTTAATTCTTAAATTTTTGTAACACTTCCATGAATCGATGTACCATACAATCGAAAATGACGCATAGATCAGTCCATTCAGCTATTTTTTCCACTCTGTATTCGAAACAGCCTAATTTTTATAATCATATCTAGTGAACCGATACGCTTTTGTAAACATAACTTTTGTGGACTTATTTTGCTGCATTATGAAATTGAATTACACATATGTTACACATTATCTTCTTCTTCATCTTCGTCTTCAAACCTAACCAGCACATCCACAGCACGTTTAGCCATTGCCTCAGTATCAGTAGGCTCGAGATTGTGAAATGAGGAACCATGGCGGGTGGACATATACTACGCGCTCTCAGTTGAGAAGAGCCACACTGACCATTTAGGCTCCCTCAAACGCACTTACTGATGTCCTTTTAGTATCTATACACCGCGCTAATTGGTAATAGTTGATGCTTGCTGCTTGTACTCATGTCAAAGCGCTCGGAACGATCGTCAAGTTCAAACTCCGCCGACGGAGAAACCAACTCCGAACCGAAACAAACAGAAGAGCAAGGAAATGGAAGAAAGCCAGAAGACTGATTCGATTATCTCTACGGAAATACTCAACGACAAATTAATCGCCATAGATTCTCATATAAAAGACAATTCTCCAATTTACACACACAGATCTCTGAGCTTACGTGTCAATTCAAACATGAAAGCAATGCCGTCAAATCAACACTCAGTGAACTAGAGAAATCTGTGAACTATGCGTGGACAAGCATTGAGGACCTACAGCAAGATTCCAAAGCTCTGAAGGATTCAAAAAACCTCTCACTAAAGACTGATGGACGATCAAAAAGCCGACATGAAAAAGCTCCAAGCCGAAAGCGAGAAGCTTAAACCTGCTTTGAAACGGAAATCCAGGAGAAACTAGTCGCTCTTGAGAACCATACGAGACTATTTGCGTTTCATAAATTTTACCGAAAGTCGAGGCGAAAACTGTCAGGATATCATCTATGATGTTCTAGAAATTGATCTCAATATAAACACCGAGGAGATTCCACCCTGTCCACCGCGTCCGCAAACCACAAAACAATAGCGCTACTCCAGCTCGCACTCGCCCTATCACCGCAAGATTTGTTGTGAGGGAGGACAGGGATGCTTTTTTTAAAGTCAAAGACCGGTTCGACTCCTCAGTCAGATATGGTGAAGCACACCCACAAACTTTGCTCGAGCAATTCGGAAAGAAAGGAAAACCCTTATACAATCCATGTTCGAAAACGAGAAAACACGAAGAAGAAAAAAAGGAGAACGAAGAAAAGAAGAAGAAGAATACAAACAGGAGGAAGACGTGTAAGAAAAAGAATGATGAAGGGAACAGCCCAGGAGAAACGGCTCTTGCGCCAATTACGAATGATGCGACGGCAAACGCGAAGTTGCCCCCGGAGAAGAGACATTTTTCGGATAAATTGACTAATAGCTGTGAAAACCTAGCATTTGAGACCAGGAAACGACGACGACATCATGAATTTAAACAAGCTGCTAACAATTTTTTTAACATCACGAATATTCCAGTTGAGTATCAAGTAGCTCTTACCTAATTTGCTGACTTGTTTATGAATTCCACAGACGACAAAAATTGAACAAAACCGAGCATGGTCAATGGCTCTGTCGTTTCGAGCTAACTATCCAAATTTCCTTTTTTTTATTCGTGCTTTTATATAAACACCACGCAGTTTTAGTCTTAAGCTTTATTTTGCTACATTTCCCTTACTTTACAAGTAACACCAACCCGCTTCGCTTGAAACAACTGTCTTCTTTTTTCGTTTGTTTACATTCTCGCAGCAGCCTATCAATAAAAAAACCAAATTATTTTTTTGTCTCAATTTGTCATTAGTGTACAAAATTTCTTCGGAAGAAACCCGTGTTTATGTATTACTCCGCCTGGCTTCTGTTCCCTTTAACCCCCCAAGAAATAAACAATGTCAATACTGCCAGGGAAGGTTCTGCAAACATTATCTTTAGAAAGTCACTGGAAGAAAAAGCTATTGTTTTCGTCAACATTTACGCACCAAACGATACCGCCCAACAAGTTGCTTTTTTCAAAAGACTTAACCAACAACTCGAGGAATTCGCTGAAGATACGATTGTATTTGGAGGAGACTTCACTGCGCACTTACCTCAAATGACAAAGAGGCGGACTGTGAAAACCTTAATCTAAGAAATTAGCTGGCATCCAAGAAATCGCTCTGTGATTTGTATAACCTAAGTGATATATGGCAGAACCTCAACAAAGACAAGCCGTGATTCACATACAAAACTAAATCGTTTAACATTCAATGTTGCTTAGATTTTCTTCAGTTTCACAGGACTTGATTCAAGTAGCAAAGAAATACGACATCGTCCACGCACCCGAATCTGATCACTCCGCTGTGTCACTTGTTCTACAGTCTAAGAAATTAAACCAAAAAAGAGGACCTGGCTTCTGGAAATTTAATACAGCCTTACCTAAAGATGAAGCATACGTAACAGCACTTAAGGTATCAGTAAGGGGAAAATTGGCCATTTTACATGCTTTTACTTTTTTAAACGGTTGGATAAATCTTAAGGTTATCCTTAAAATTAAAAAAAAACTCCACGAAAAAATATTATATCCGTCGCTAGTTATTGCGCGATAAAGATTTTTTGCACACTAATTACTTAATTGAGAGTTGACAAGTTCTGTCAAATGAATATTAATTGTCGAGGCAAGGTGTCACGTGACACCAATAACATGCTGAGTTTGACACGCGATTTCGCGCGCGGTAATCAGTGCACGGATGTCTTCGAGGAAGAACAAGCGATCTTGCCCTTTTTCATCGGCTAAAGGAAGGCCAAAGAAAGCAAAGAACACTTTTGACAAAAAGTGGGTCGCTAAATTAGCGGAAAGCGACAAAGGGTCTTATTACAATCAAGAAAAATTGCTGGATGAACTCGATCGCGATCACGAAAGCCAGCGAGCAAGCCGAAATAAGCGCAAGGCGCCGTAAAATACGATTGCAATAAACTGTCGAAGCAGAGGAAATTGAAGAAGAGACGTTTACGTTTACGACGTCCGCTCCAGCGTTTCCATTTGTGCGCTTGCATTTTCTCGGGGATCTACGGGCCTTTGGCATCTTTACTGACATGGCTATAGTTTTAAAGATTAGTCAAGATACATAAAAATTTCATCGCCAAACATCAAAAGATGATTTCATGTTTACTTACCTTGCAATTCTGACTTCACACATGAAAAAGCGGTTTATTCACGTCGAGGCAAATTTGTACCTGTTCCATGTTAACTGTCACACTCCTATTGTTATATAGAAAGTTGATTCCTCTGCGGTTTCTCCATTGGTGTGATAATCTCATTACACTTGGATGCCGCCGAATTTTAGTTTTTCTCTGTTTCTCGAAAGTAAAAAATAGGCGAGTTGTACGTGCATTTCGAGTTCCAAGTCGTCAGCCCCTGGACCAAATTGGCTGAAATTTGGAAAGCATTTTGTCAGAACGTTCGCCGACAAAACCGTGTCTGCGAAATGTGATTTTTTTTCTCATTAAAAAGTTATGCCTTTTTTTCGCGGACAATTTTTTTCCCTATTCAAACTTTATCCTCTTGTAAAAAAATAACAAACGCATGTGCCAAAAATCTGAGACACGGTTTTTGAGGTCAATGTGTGAAGAAACGGATGCCATGTTAATCGTTTTCTCCGACCTAATTTTAGCGGGCGTAGAACTTGATTTATAGGTTCGTGAAGTTTTGTTAACATATTCCCATTTTCGAAAACCAGTAGATTTTTTACTGTTTAAACAGATCGGGTTATAATCTGTAGTTATTAAGCTTTCAAAAAACATACGGTTTATATGGGTTTTTCTTAAAACCAAGAGCGCTAGAGCGGACCGCGCTCGAATGGTCAAATGGGTTATACTGATACCTTAAGATAAACACTACAATCTTTAAGGAGAAATACAACGACACTCATAATTTAGGTTTAAAATGGGATCTCATAAAAATGGAGAGGAAAAATTTGGAGGTTTCACGATCAAATATTCTAAAGGAAAAGCGAAAAAATATCGAGATGAAGAAAAATTACTGCACAAAAATCGAAATGACCTTCATGTTATAGCGGAAAATGTCCCCCACAACAGAAACATCATACTCGAACTTCAACATGCTAGATCAAATCTCAAAAAAATAATGTTAAGAAGAAAGGTTAGATGGCATGAAGAAGGAGAACGCAACGCAAAGTATTTCTACAGCTTAGAAAAACGCCATCATGATATTAAAACAGTTTGAAAACTCAAAGTCGGGGAAAATTCTTACATAGATGATTAATTCGAAATCTTAGAAGAGGAAAAAAAAAGTTTTCTGAGGCATTATATCGCTCCACCAATACAAGTTCCAAAAATTTAAAAAAATCGTCGTTTTTTAATCTAGAAAAGTAACCGCATAAAGAACAGAAGCAATCGTATGAAGGATTAGTAAACAAAGAAGAATGTATAAATGCGTTCATGGATTACAATAATAACAAAACCCCGGGCACTGATGGTCTGCCAGCTGGCCTGACATTTGTCATGATCTACTAGCCAGTTACAACTTTGCTTTTCAGCATGGTATACTTTCTATAAGCCAAAAGCGTGGAATAATCCCGCTTATGCCAAAAAAGTCCAAGGATAAACCTATTCTGAAACATCTGAGGCTTAACTCACGTCTGAACGTCGACTACAAGATTCTCGCTAAGGTTATAATCAAGAGAATCGAAAAAGTCTTGCTAACGTTAAAAGACCCCGATCAAACTGGTTATAGGAAAGGCCGATACATTGGTGAAAATGTAAGGCCAATTTACGACTTGATACATTACACATACATGTATAGGCTAAATCAAGAAGGCATTACCATTTTCTTGGACTTCAAAAAACCGTTCGATTCCATTGAATGAAAGTATCTCTAAGACACACTTCAGCTCTTTAACTTCAGCCTTAATGTCCAAAATTGGATAATAATCTTCTATAACAATGTTACAAGCTGTGTTCTGAATAATGGTCATGCTTCAACATTTTTCTCCCTTCAGCGGGGATTCAGACAAGGTTGTCCGTTGTCAGGCGTCCTCTTCGTTCAAGGCATAGAACTCCTCTCTAGATCCATAAAAAAATGATCCCACTATCAAAGGTATCCAAGTCAACAAGTATGAGTTAAAAATTAGTCAGTATGCCTACGACACAATAGTATTTGTCCGTGACCTCGATTCCGTTACGAGTCTACTGAGAGTGTTAAATGATTTCGGAGAGCATTCTGGTCTAGAAATAAACACCATTTAAACCGAAGCAATGTGGTTAGGCGAATAGAAAGACAGAACAGGTGAAACTTTTGGTTTCAAGTGGCCAAAAGAACCTATTAACGTTCTTGGTGTCTTCTTTTCTCACAACCAAGCAAGTGTTAACAAACTGAACTTCGATTCAAATGAATATATGAAAGACCATATATTTGAACTGCGGAGTAATATATAAGGGGCATTAATTGATCATCGCAGTTATGTACACAACTTAAGCAGCTGTGAAATCAAAGCCTGAAAAAACCCAGGCCTGGACGGGATTCGAGCCAATGGCCTCTGCGATAACGGAGCAGTTCCCTACCAACTGAGCTATCAAGCCAACTGGGAGCTGGTCATGTTGTGAGTTCGTCATATACCCGTAGATGGAGAAGAATGATGCAAATGGATATATATTTGAACTGCGAAGTGATATATAAGGACATTAATTGATCATCGCATCATCATAATTGAATTTTGATGAAAAAATACTCAACCTCGAGAAAACGCTAAACAATTGGCAACGGAGAAATCTTACTCTGTATGGAGAGATTAACAAAGTCAAAACACTTGGGATATCTAAATTAATTTGGTCAGCTAACAGAATTTAAGACGAGTCACAAGCCTTCTGGAAAATAATGCCTAATCAGCTCTTGAACAAACATGGCAGTCTTGCTTTCCTAACAAAATGCAACTTCGAATCCAGTATACAGTACCTGGATGAACAACTTCCCACATTCTATAAAACAATATTAGACTATTGGTGCGAGTTCAAAATCTCAACAAGTATCGCGTCCAAAACAAATCCTTAAAACGAAATAGTGTGGAATAACAGGAAAAATCTTGTGGGAAAAAACCTACTTTTTATCAAAATTGGTATGACGCAGGTGTTATTAAAATAAGCGACATATTAAACCAAAACCAAGAGTTCTTGAAGTGGCCTGAGCTTGTATTAAAATTTAATTTGAATGTTCCTTTTACTACATACTAAGGCCTGGTTATTGCAATCCCCAAAAATTGGAAAGCTTATCTTAAGAACCCTATTCCAAACGTCAAACATGATACCACTGTTAACACTTAAAGAACCAGTTCCATTTATTCCTCTCTTTAAACACGATCTTCGTTCCTCCCACTGCCGAAACCAAAAAATTTTACTCCACGGATTTACAGAAAATGCCATCCAGAAGGTTTATCTATTGCCACTTATAGTCACAAATGAAGTAAAAATAAGCATGTTTCAGTATAAGGTGATTCATAACGTGCTTCCAACCCGCGCTACACTTTATCGCGACGGCATTTCAGAAAGCCCCATATGCAACTTATGCAATGCCTAAGAAAAAACTTTGCACCACCAGCCAATAAACTGCATTCTAACAATCGATTTTTGATCCTGTTTCAAGATTGGTGTTACCAAGAAACTAAAGAACCAATAACGCTACCCACAAGCCATATACTTTACGGCTGGCATGATAGGACAAGGCATTGGCAAATCCTAAATTATTGTTTACAGATAGCCAAATAGTGCATTTTCTGCACAAGCCTTCGCGGAGATTTTTTCGATTTTCAAAACTTTCTAGTGTCCATTCCCGGAAATCTTGAAATTCTAAAAAAGATTGCGACTGCGGAAAAAACAAATTTCAGAAATGTTATCGTACGTGGGCTTTTTTACTTTAATTTTATATGCGGCTACGGTTAATTAATATTTTGTTCATATTTGCTCTTTACCTTTAACGATAATGCGATGAATTGGAACTTCTATTAAACGAAATTCGACATTACGAGTCTACTGGGAAAAAGTATGCACGGTTAAAGCGAGTCGTGTGGAATTTCTGTCTCGCTATCAGGTTTCGGATTACCTTTATCATTAACATGGCTTGGTGCATCTATAGGTGCTCCCATTGGTGCAATTGGAGTATTATTTGGTGCTATTCCTACTACGTCTTGTTACGCCAAGAAAATTCAATTAGCCATGTCAAAGTTTAATACATTTTATGATATGGTCTCACAGGTGCTGCATGATAATAAGATAACTGAATAGGAATTTTCATTGATATTAGCTGAAGGAAGTAATTGTAACAATATGAAGCGGGACATCAGAGTCAGGTAGGCTAATATTAAAGAAAAAGCTACCGACATCGCAGAGCCTCGTACTCAGATTAAGAAGGAAACGTTGGAAGAAATATCAAAGAACCTAAAATTAGAGGATCTTTTGAGCGATCGCCGATAAGATGTGTTTATGAGATTGGTTGCTTAAAGTCTTAGAGAATTGAAGATGAGTAGTTTACTACTTTATGAATTTCGAAAGCGACACCTGAATGCAGATATGTCACAATTTCAATTCATCAAGGACAACCATTATGGATCTATTTATTGGATTATAACAGGCTTACCGTTATGAGTTATGATGATTTATTTGGGAAGACTTGGACGGATGATCTTAGCACCCAATTGAAGGTTAAATTACATTAAGTTCTTGGTTTTATCTCATAAGGGGAGGAGGATACTGCCATCAACACTTCTTTCCTTGACAGTTTAAAATTAACGGATTAAAAATAACCTATACCTTCCGTAAGTTTTGAAGAGTTGGCAGATGACATTACTGAGCTGTTAACCAAGTTGAACATGTATCTGGCAACTAAACAAAAGTTTACAGTGGATATGCGAGATATTTTACGATCTACTGTTATGACTTTCAGATCTGCTAAACCAAGTAAACGATGGCTAATTGGCCCTGATTTTAACTAATGGCCTCAGCAATTAAACATTTGCTTCTTGGTGTGCTCCATCAGGTTGCGGTACTAGTCTGGTGGAGAGCATGGACAATCCATCTGCGCTATATAGCCCTATTGAATTCCATGTTTACCTTACCATAAAAAGAATTTGATATGAATTGAACGTTCCACTACCGGATGTTCCTGTATTTCATCGGATGGATAACTTCTGTAATAATGTCACTTTTGGGAGACTGCTCCGACGAAGGGCTAACGCTCGAAACGTCAGCAGCTTCCTTTTACCTTACGGTGGTATAACCTACTTAATCAACTCGTTTGATTTACCCAATTTCTTGTGCCATGAATTTGGTTTACCTACTAACCCTGATCTTAGATGGAGAGGTGGAAGGAATCATGGATTGGGTGATATATTTGTATTATCCTGGTGATGGGCCTGGTTCTGGTTATCAAAATGTTCGTCTTGTTAGGGGGTACGATACCGAGGCAAATACTTGGCCTGATAAGTTAAATCTCTTTTCCGATGGAGGTGGTAAGCAGAGCGATGGAAATTTGGTTAGCTGGATACGTACACGTAATGATGATTTTGTATTTTTTTCGATATTCTTGGTTTATTCCTGTTAAAGGCGAAGGCTTAACCCGGGCTGGTTTAAGTAGGTTAAATAGATCGGTGGAGGCATTTCCCTATTGCGTCGTAGGTTCCCAAGTTAGTACAAGATTATCGATAGTTGGAAACGGTCGTGGAACAATGGAAACGCAACAGCAATTTATAACATTGTTTGAATCTAGTGTTATTGACATATCGAAATCAGTCCAAAGATATCATTTAGCTGTAGAAGAAGCGAGATTATGTCTGGATTTAGCTGTTGCTCCCGGATTTTGGTTAATGCCTAGTAACTTAATCATAAATACAGAAAGTGTGGTTGGTTATAATAACAAACTTATGCGAGCAACCGATGATATGACTTTCGGTCTAAATATGTTCGTAATCATAGGGACAATATCTGTTGGAATTAAGCACAATTTAGGTGGTTCAAAGGTAGATTTACCGCATATGAGGAATGTTAAGATTCTGAAACATAAACTTGATGTTAGTAAGGTTAGTGACAAGCCCATTACGAGGTTTAGTACAACTACACATCATGAGATTAATCTTAATCTCAATGATAATGATAGTGCTGTTGGTGGATTAGCTTGGCTTACATTAAATTGATACTTATATCAAACAAATATGAATGTAAATATAAAATGCAACAAATTAAGGTTTCATAAGCAATTCCAGGTTATAGCGGGGCTCCCGCGCGCGAGGCGCGCGCGGAGCAGAGCCTCATACTCATGGAATATGGTCAACCTCTTTTCGTTTGGTTGTCACGTGACTGACCGAGCGTACGTACGTACGTACGTACGTCCGTACATACGTACGTACGCGTCTACAGATTGTACGGGTAGGGTAGGGGAGACTATCAAAAGGAAGGGAGGGGTATCTCAGGCGTGTCTTGGCAAATCCACATCTTTTATATTGGACATTCACAATATGGTCAATTGACAGCTGTCAAAACGGGATAGCCACTGAGCAGCATCACATGACCATATTGTGGGCTTATGTGTCAACTCATCGAGGTGACGTGATTTATTTGGAAGCTGTTCTGGTAGCCCGCATATTTTTGGCGGGAAATTGCGTTGACTACTGAAAAAGAAATTTTCAGTTCATTGTCTTTTTGAGACACAATATTACTACTCTACACTGTTAAAGTTTTACTAAAGGATAAACGAAACAATTTCTATTACTATGTCAACAAACAATAGCAGAGAAAATATAACTTGCAGAACACAGGGTTCAGGTGAAGAGCAACGGGAAAGAGAGCAAGAATTAACTGAGGAGGAATGAGCGAAGTAGATCGCCAAAGAATGCGCGCTCGGGAAAGAGAAAGGAGACGAAATTATAGCGAAGAACGCCGACAAGCAGAAAGAGTCCGGGCTCGAGAAAACAGACAAAATGTTAACGAAGAACGCCGAGAAGCGGAAAGATTCCGTGCTGTGGAAAACAGACGTCTCCCCTGTCGACGGCTAAGAAATACTCCCGCGGGAATTTTCTGTTGGCGGCAAATTGCAGAATGTAGCGCTTTCACTGGCAGCTTTTCGCGTTGTCGACGTTGTCATTTAGTGTGTCGATTGAGAACTTTGGTTTCAACGCCGTTGTTTTCGTAAAAAATGTTCTTCTAAATTGTAAAATGTCTCCAATGTATGTTAGTCATTCACGTGTTGCGTTGGACCAGGTCTACTTATAGTTCACACTTTTACTGTTATTTATTTCTTTTGTTAAGTAACTACAGCTGATTGTAGTGAATAAATGAAGGCAGTAATTTTTTAAACTTACAATGTAATTAAGAAAAGAATAATTAATAATTATTTTTTCATTCTCGTGAAAAATGTTTTTCTTGCTAGAAGATGTTGGTTACAGCTTGCCTGAAGGGCAATGTGTAAAATGAATTTTCTTTGCACCCTGCTTGGAGTAAACATTTATTTTACCGAGGTGTTCGTTTTAACACGAAAATGACAAGAGTTGCTTCCTGCATTTCCCAGTAGCGTGTACAAATCTTTTAAATACATTTTCGCAAATAGAATGGTTAATTTCATCAGGAATAAAATACAGTACATTGATAATTTGTGTTTTTTGTAGAATATACTCCATGACTTTGTAGGTAGAAAGACCGTACCAATGGCAGACGAAAGTTTAGACAAAAATCATAGCAAGTTAACCGACCTCGACACTTAACTATAGTTAAAAACGTTAGTGAATTCCTTTGCAATATTTTAGAATGCTTTTACAGTTTAAAGTGAAATGAAAGTACTAAACGGGAGCCCCGCTTTTAGGCTTGGCTAAATCTATATATTACTATTATTGAAAATACTGAGCAGATTGCCAAAGCTATATATCTTGAGTTGGCTGATCTAGAAGTTATGCTTGATTACGTTCTTGCCACGCGTGGGTTGTCTGGCGAACATCCAGTTGATAAGCTACATACAGGAGGTGTTTATGAAATATATTAAAACTAATCTATTGTGCGGTAGATGTAATTATCCTGAAACTTAAAAGTTCGGGGGTTGGCGGAGGTTTCGTGATGCTTGTGGATATTAAACGGTTCTTTATTATTGCATTCCTTACATCTACTAGGTGGTTTTCCATGTCTACATGAAATTTTATGACATGATTTTCGGCTCTTCTCTCTACATATCGAACAGGTTCCACCCTCGCGTCCAGACAGGTTAATAAAGTAGCTCTTAGGGTTGTCTCTCTTACATCTGGTGCATTTGTTTGGTTTCTGGTTCATCCCTGGGTGTTATTGGTATGATTTTTTTTGACTGTATTGGCTCCCATTTAAGGGAGCGTATTGAATACGAAGTGAACATCAAAATATTTGATCATAGTGCAAACTGTCTTGTTTCCTTAGAAAGGAAAGAAATTGTAAAATGCCTTGGTACCTTATTGATTCAAAACTATCTTGGACAGACCACATCACATATATTTGTACCAAAATCAGCAAATCATTGGGCATTCTTGTAAGATTAAGACATTTTGTTCCTACGACCACGCTACTAACCATGTATCGATATCTTATACAACCATTCTTGTCATATGGTATGGCTGTACGGGGTCAAGCTGCTACGACAAATTTATAAAAAAATCTTGATTCTGCAAAAACGTGCCCTACGTTTGATTTATTTCAAACCCTTGAGATTCCATGCGGCACCATTGTTCAAATTATCTAATGCTCTTCCTCTCAATCTTTATTATTTCAAAACAATTAGTCTGCCTTATTATGCACGATGCATTTAATAATGTAACGCCTCCGAACATTTCCAACATATTTACTTATTCGTCACAACTGCATCATCATTAAACACGATTTTCTGCGGTTCGCAGTTTCTACATTAAACCATAATTAGTAGAGGGGATGGTTATAAAACCCAGGCAAACTTCAAAGAGGGAAACAATAGGCCTGTTCTTGATGTTGAATTTACCTATCACGTGATCACGAGAGTGCACACTAAACAACAAATATGGCGGACAACTCAGACGATTACCTGCTTGGCGATGATTTTGATGCTCTTTTGGATATTACAGAACAAGACGAAGAAATGGAGTAGCACTTTAAGGTCAGAGATAATGATGTGAGTATAAACGTTGTGAATCTTCCCCTTTGGAGTGGAATCGTCGTGCATGAAAGCCACATTTATAAGCCCAAGATCGAAGTTTCTTTCCAATACCTGGTACAGTATTATCGAGCTCTGTACATTTAGTCAAGCGTATTGCTTGTAAGCCCTTCAGCATGTTAACTGTGGAATCTCGCTTTAGGGAGTTTTAGATCAGAACCTTTCTTGATCGTTTCTATACAATATTCAAACTTAAGGTTGTCTGAACATTTTTCGATTTTACAATATCGTTTTTAGTTAGCGCAATTGTTTTACTTAATTCTGTCATTTTTACAGGTGCAAGCGACAGAAATATTGTGCAGTGTATATGATAAAAATATAAGACTAGAGGAGGCATCCGTAGTGATACGGCTGCTAAGTACAGCAACATCCAAACACCAGTCACTATAACACCAAACATACTTGAAGAAGAAATTGTCAACTTTCTATTTAATGTCCAAAGTTTTGCTGCAATATCAAGGAACAAGTTGGACAATTATCAATTTAAAAAAAACCGGTGAAGAGAGTGTAGAATTCTCTCTACTTAAGTCTATGTCTAATGGATATTTCAAGGATGGAAATGCTGAAACGTTTTTTGGCAAATACCATCAAAAGTTCCAGACCCAGGGTAAAAACCAAGCACTCAAAAAAAGGGCTGTGCACAGAAATCAACTGAAATTGTGACTAGCACAATCAAGGCAGACTTGACTGACCTTTATTTCAGGTTTTTTTTATTACTTGAATCATGTAGCTTGAAGTAAAAATAATTGTTTATGAATGAAATTTACCTACATGTAATATTTTTGAATACTGTAATAACTCAACATTGTTCAGTGTTTACCATTTTTACTTCATTTATTAATTTTAATGTTATGACCCTGTGATCAGAGCAGGTGTGGTCAGTAGAAGCCAAAATGTTATGATAACTCTCACAGATATTGCAAAAATCCAATCCAATAAATTATTCTATTATAATAATTTTTGTACATTGTCTGCAGAAACAATAATGTAAAGTACAGTGAACCAAATTAAAACTGTTCCTTGATCCTAGACTACTGACTCTAAGAGAAAACTTTGTTTTGATAATTTTGAAGGGGTATTGAAAGAAAAAAAAAGATATAATACTTGCGACTTTTCCATTTTGTACAGTAAAAACCTGACAATAATCTGAGGATTAACTAATAATCTGTTTGGCATAACTTTTACGAAATCTAGGTTGTTTTACCCAGGTTTTTTACTGTATTGGTATGGAATTTAATTTAGTTGAAATCAATTTCTTTCGGCATGGTAATTTCACATTGGTAACCTGTTCCTGTCACAATATTGCCTTACAAGTTCTTTATTTAATAACGCAACGGCTGAAAACATGACAACACGGGCGAACAATATGGCGGTTCCGCCTCAAGCTCCCGAGGCCCGATGGGAGCACATGGCACGACGTAATTTGACATCTCCCTTCCTTTAAATTTAACAGCAACAACAACAAGAAAATGGAACGTATTCTACCCTTTGAAAATTACAATACTGGTCAAAAGGGACACTCCTCAATGTACTTATTCTAATAGTCCTATTTTCTTTTTGTCCTTATTCTTATAAGTCTAGCCTTTGTGTGGGTGTCACAGTTCTCCGAGATCTGGTGACATATCCTCCAGCCGTGCCTGAGGTCTTTTCCAGAGCATTGCTCGGTGGGGCTGTATCGTCAGATTTCCGTCTAACTGCCATACTGCCTTTTTGTGATGTCTGCGTGATGCTAACTGGGGTGGGACTGGTTGCTTGCTGACCTTGGTACACTGGGGTTTCCGTCCATTGGCGTTGTGGGTCACTTACTGCGGTTGTATCTGGTCTTAGTTGGGATCGTGTTCTTAGATAGGTGGCACCTGTATTGCTCGATCTGATGATATAGGACCTTGGCTGTTTGGCTGACCTTATAATAACACCGGGCTCCCAGTTCTTTGAGAGGTGATCGTACATGCGGATAGGTTGGTTAGTTTCAAGTGGCTTTTTGGGTGGTCCTGAATTCTGGTTGTATTTATGAGCTTGTTTCTCTTGACGGGTTATATGGTTTTCACGGCCTTATGGTCAGTACTGTCGAGAAGTGCCCTTTGGCACAAGGGTAGTCTGGTTTTAAATTTTCTGTTGGTGAGCAGTTCTGCCGGGGACTTCAGCTGGTGGCCCAAAGGAGTGGCCCAATAGGACATAAGAGCAAGGTACGGGTCTTCTTTGTTTTCATCGCACTTTTGGAGGATGTTCTCTACAGTCTGGACCATTCGTTCGGCAAACCCGTTCGATTGGGGGTATATTGGGGAGGTGGTAACGTGCTCTACTCCATAAACGTTCATAAAGTGCTTGAATTCTGATGAGCTGTATTGCGGCCCATTGTCGGTCATCAGCTGCGTAGGGATGCCGTGTTCAGCAAAGATGCTCTTAATGTGGTTGATAACTGCAGATGACGTGGTGCTTGTTAGCCTCTTGATGACAGGGAATCTGCTATCTTGATCCGTTAGTAGGAGGTATTGTTGGCCTTTGAATTGGAACAAGTCAGAAATTAGTCTTTCCCATGCTTGGTGTGGCGGCTCTGGCTGTAGTATTTTCTTTTTTTCTGCTTTTCTCTGGTATTTCTGGCAGGGACCGCACTGGTTAACTTGGTTGATGATTTCCTTTGTAATTCCAGGCCAGAAGACAGATGTAGGTGCTCTCAAAAGGCATTTCTGCTGCCCTAGATGGCCTTGGTGTATGATGTTCAAGATTTCAGGTCTGAGAGTGGGAGGTATCATGATGTGGTCTCCTTTCAGTAATAAGCCATCCTCAATGGTCAGCTCTTCTCTGAAATTCCAATAATCATGGAGAGATTGGGGACATTCTTTCCTTTTGTGTGGCCATCCTCCAAAGATCATTTCTTTTAATAACGACAATGTAGGATCCTCCTCTGTCTTGTCACGGATCTGTTGTAGCTTTGTAGGAGATGCAGGGAGATTCTGTGTGATGTGGTGAACACATATTTCAAGAAGTTGACCGTTCCTAGGGGCAGGCTGTGGGTTGTCTCTGGAGAGAGCATCGGCTATCGGCACATTGGAACCTCTCACGTAGTCGACAGTGACATCATATTTTAATGCTCTCATCAGGAACCTCTGCAATCTAGGTGGGCAACTGGACAATCTCTCCTTAAAAATCGACTCGAGAGTTTATGATCAGTGTTAACTGTGCAGTGCTTTCCAAAAATGTAGTAGTTAAACCTCTCTAGGCCTCATACTACACCAAATGTTTCTCTTTCGATGTTGCTGTAGTTTCTCTCTGTGTCTGTTAGTGCTTCGGAGGTATAGCATACAGGTTGTCCATGTTGCAAAAGGACAGCACCTAGACCCTTCTGGGAAGCGTCGGTTTGAATGACTGACTCGATGTTAGGATCAAAGAATCTGAGCACTCAAATTGATGCAATTTCTTGTTTGACCTGGTTGAGTGAGTGATCATGTTCTGGTCCCCATACATAGGCTATATCCTTCTTGGTGAGTTCACGCAGGGGTGCTGTGAGGCTAGCCAATCGCCCTGAGCATCTTATGAGGTAGTTAACAAGGCCTAAGAAGCTTTGCGATTCTCGGGTGGGGTCATCTTCTGGATTGCAGATATCTTACTGTCATCCGGTTTGATTCCATGCCGGGTCCACTTGTGTCCAAAGAAGCTAACTTCCTGACATTTGAACTGCACTTTGTCTTTGTTGAATTTGATTCCTCTCTCTCTGGATCTGATCATAAGGTTTACCATATTTGCATCGTGCTCTTCCTCTGTAGCTCCGTATACAAATGTGTCATCAGCAATGCCGGTGACTCCTTTCAGGCCCTCCAGTGCTGAGTCTAAGTGTTTCTGGAACAAATCTTGCGATACAAGGCCAAAGGGGAGCCGAGTGAACAATATCTCCCGAACGGGGTGTTGAATGTAGTCAGGTAGGAGCTGGCTTGATGTAATGGTACATGCATCAACTACACTAAAGAATTTGGCACCACTAAGCTGTGTGACTACTTCATCGATTGTTTTAGTGTAGTAATGTTCACGCTTTAATGCCTTGTTCAAGTCACGTGCCTTGTTCAAGTCACATTTTGGGGATTTCTCCTTTGTCATTAGTTGTCTCAGAGAGGACAATACTGTTAACCCAGTCTGTGGGTTCGCTTACTGGTTTGAGCACGCCAAGTTCTACCATGGCATCAACTTCCTTTCTAAACATGTTTTGAAGATACACTGGCACGGTACGTGGTGCGTGGATGACAGGTTCAGCATTGGGGTCCAGGGTGATGTGATAAGGCTTCATGGCAAAGGTTCCCAGGCCCTCAAAGCAATCTCTCAACTTGTTGAAGAAGCTTGCCTTGTTCAGTAGGGGACATCTTTGAGTATTTGAACGGCTAGGGTCTTCGCTGGTCCTCTGTTGCCATTTATATGGTGTGTGGTCTTTGAAACGGGTCTTCTTGTCTTCTTTGGAGGTTTCTAAGCTGCAGTTAAATTTTACTACCTCAAGTTCCTCACAGGTTAATACAACCGAGCATTGCAGGTCCTGGTACATCAGTAACATTGAAGATGATCTCTTTAATACTACCATTTCGATGGACATACAGTGGACAGGTTCCCAGGGTCTTGATGGTGTAGCCTCCGTATGCAGTAGTCCTGTACTGCGTTGGGCCAAGGTGTCTATGCTGGGGATTAGGGATGAGTCTGTCATAATCTTGTTTGGAATCGAAATAACATTTGCCTCTGCACCGATGTCAATCTTGCAGGTGAGGGGTACCATGTGTGTATCATGGGAGTTTGCTGTTACTTGTATTTCGGTCATGACTTTGGTGCGGTGTTTTCGCTGCTCGGTGCTTGCGATCGTTGAGATACTGGAGCTGTCTTGGGCTTCTAGCGTTCCCAGGAAGACTTTGTCGTAGCTTGACCATTCGCTTGTTACACCATCAGGCTGTTGTTTCTGTAGGGTCATCACATCTGACCTTGTTTTAGACTTGTAAACTTTGCTGAAATGACCAGGTTTGTTGCAGCTGAAGCATTCTACCCCAATGGCTGGGCATTGTTGGCCTTTGGTGTGTGGTGTATCCCTACATCGGTAGCACGGCATTGGGTTGCTGTTATGTGGTTTGTTTCCTCTACCACCGGTGTACTTTTGGTGTAGCTGGTTTCCGGGCCTGTTTCCTTTGCTTATTGCATTTACTTCTCCCTCTTTTTGCTTTGGGGTTGTACTGTCGCTCATTGCTTTCAATTGCATCTGGGTAGCCTCATCAGTTCGAGCAATTTCTTTTGCCTTTGCAAAGGTTAAATCATTGCCGTGGGCAATGCATTTTCGTCTCACCTCTTCTGAGTCATTGCCAAAAACTAATGTGTCACGCATGAGTTCGTCATGTAAGTCAGGTGCGTAACCAGAACTCTGTATGAGTAATCTTGCTTCGGTCAGGAAGGTGGCTAGGGGGCGGTTATTCTGTTTCAAACCTCGGAGATAGTACCTGTTCAAGATATGGTTTGCTTGTGGTTTGACGTGATCTTCGAATCTTGACCAATATTCTTCCAGGTTTTTCTGCTGTTCATCGGTTAGTGCCCACGTGTTAAACAAGTCTAGGCCATAATCTCCTGACTACAGTAACACATATTTGCCCTTCTGAGTGCTGTCTCGACTTTTTAATGGTCCATCAAGTAGCAGCTCGCACTTTTGGCGGAATCTCTTGAATCTAGTTAACAAATCTGGGCCAAGGGTTCAGTCCATTCTTGGTACTTCGAAACCAACTAAGTCGCTTTTTTTGGCTGAATCGCACGATAAGACCTTGTAGTCAACACTGTAAAATCGTACGTACCAGTTTCTTTGGTTGTCCTAGTACTGAAAACTCCTCCGCTGGCGTAAATATATCTCGCTCCTGACATCCATGTCACAATATTGCCTTACAAGTTCTTTATTTAATAACGCAACGGCTGAAAACATGACAACACGAGCGAACAATATGGCGGTTCCGCCTCAAGCTAACGAGGCCCGATGGGAGCACATGGCATGACGTAATTTGACAGTTCCCACACTCTTTTCTTGTCCTTCCTCCCCCCTGTGTTTGCACTCTGGCATGACACACTTCTCTGCATTCTGATTATGTTGCAATTGTATCCAAATGTTTGCATGTCTGGATTATCACTGCGCCTTCCCAGTTTGCGCTGGTTGCCAAAGTATTCCTCCACTGGGTCTTGACAGAAACGCTCAGTCAGGACAAAATCCATCCCTTCTAGAAGTAGGAACTTGGTGGCCTCAATCACTGAATAAACAGTTATATTGAAGCCCTCATAGGTCTGCCAGGACAGGAACATGCGGGCTCTGGCATTCAGGCTGAAGTTCCCCGGTTCCCCCAAGCCTAAAAAATTAGGGGAATGAATGGATGTGTCTAAGCAGAACTTATAAAAATGAATATACAGGTTCAATTTCACATTCAATCCAGCGTTCCATGGATTTCAAATTTGTTACTCGTTGACAGAATTCTGTTAATGTTCTGCTGTAGCTTCTGTTCGAATACTTTAAGACATCTTGAACAACGGTACGCTCTGGTCTCGGTACTGGCTTGCCTGTTTCATGGCACCTCTTCGGCATATTAAACTTGGGTAAGGCGCCAAATCTGGGCTTCTTCTTAGTCAATTTCTCAGAGTGGACTAAATGAAAGCAAACGTAAAACAGCAATAAGGAGAGGAGATCAAAAAACGGCCAACTCAAACGTATGAGCACCCTAACTTATAAAACGCACTGTTATATACAGTCTTGTGTAAACGAAACTGAGATCGATCTTGACCTGCAGTAATCGCAAATTACAACTAATTATATAAGCTTACTTACATATTTCAATATCTTCAGGCGCAAAATGCTTCTCGCATGTGTAAACTGTATCCCTTTTTATCTGTTATCGAAAGTCTTGTTCAACTTTTCTCCTCTTTTTTATCTCTCCAAGCCATTCCTCTCGCCACTTCACACTGCTTTCGTCGATTGCAAGCGTCAACTTAAAAATACCGATCCCTTTCGTCCGTCTACAAGAGCCACAACCAAACACAGCACAGTTGCGTTCTGGAATTGTTTTCTATTGATCAAACAACGAAGAACTCGAATACACCTTCGCTAAATAGAGAAATCTGCCAAAATACTTCTCGCTAGAGACACAACTCGCTTCCTTCTTTCGATCTCCAAATGTGCACTCTCAGACTCACGTGACAAAGCGAAAACCATAACAAAGAGATGCGTTTTTGAAGTTTGCCGGGTTTCATAACCAGTCCCCTCTGCTAACTATGATTAAACATTCGAGAACAGACCGTGAGAATTTTTTTTTTAAGTATTGGTGCAAAGATATTGAATAGCTAGCATTGTCGATTGTCATCGTGCTCTACCTAAATATAAATATAAGAATATCCTACAGAGTTGGGTAATGGATATTTTAATACCGAAAGATAATTATGTTGGCGTGCAAACTGTAGTTCAAATATTTAGTAAATATTAACATTTGCTTTATTTACCTACATTAAAATATAATTGTACTTACTGTTTTTAAAATTCAATATGCTGATGTTCTTGTATCAGCTTCCCTTATTGTTATGTTTCAACCCAGCTAGCTGGGCTATTTTGCGGGTAAGGATTAATGAAAGAAAAGTTGACCAAAAGAGTCCTTAATAAACTTATTAAGTTTGTTATGATAAGTTGTAAGTTCGAGCCAAATTAGACTCAAAAATAGAACTGTATTTTACCCATCGAAACGGACCCACTTTTAGCGCTAAATCAGATCTTTCTTATTTACAGTGATTTTTCCAACCACTGATCAGTCGAAAGCAGTTGCGGAACGGACCCAAGAAGTGCGCGAAACGACTTCAGAAGTTGGCGAACAGGATCTTGGACGTTAGCGAAACTACTTGCACGCGAAACGACCGTAAACCCAAAGAAGTGGGGTTGGGGACAATTTCATACAAATTACTTCACTTCAAGCCTCGAGTTGGTGCCCTTACTTACGGAAATGCAGAAAAGGGCTCTTGATCAAGGCCAGACGTCCACTCTTTTCACAAGAGGAAACAAATTGCTTTATAAGTCAACGTCGAACATAACTTTATGGCGTCGATGAACTAACTTCAAGAGAAAACAATATATAATACGAAACAGTTTTGAAACAGTCCAATGACCATACAAAGCTTAAGTTTATCTTTTGATTTCGTTTCATAAGAAGGTCGACGTTTGCCCCCGAGACGATCTTTAGATGTTCGATCCATCTGAAGCGGACGGGGGAAACTAGTTTCGCAAATTAAACTCATTCAGACGAACTTAACTGAGACAAATGTTGGACCTATCATGAAGTTAACTCACTCAGTTTGGTTCGTCGCATGAAAAGTTCGACGTTTGGCCTTGCCCTAAATTGAATGAAAAGAATTCGCTGACCAGTAAAGAAAAGTTAAACGCTTAACAAAAACATAAAACTTGTTTTGCATAATTGCTGCAGAACGAGTTGAATAGCGGTGTTGAGCGTTTTATCAGGCACGAATCAAACCTCTCTTGCAACAAATCGGGTTGTGGCAGGCTGCAAAAGTTTGTGGTAGAAAGTAAAGAGCAGTTCTATTTTTTGAAACAAAATCTTAACACGATGCCCATTTTACCGACCTAAAGAAAACCTGTTTTGCAATAAAGTGACGCGACTGCTGCATAATTTTATCCAATCCGTAGTCAGTATTCACGCCACTTGCAAGAACCTGATTGGCTGCAAGACAGATCTGAACTTGGGGTTGGTAGAACGTAACCTGCGAACAGCAGACACATTTCCGGTCTACGAAGGGACGACTGGATATGCGTCTGCTGTTCGCAGGCTAGGTATAACACAGAACATTGCTATTGATCACTCCAGAAAGTGCCATAACATATGATAATACTCTTTGTTTTATCGCGCCAAAATTTCGCATACGTATTTTCTCCAGTTTCTCTTGGGAGTTAGAATGGCCCTAAGAGAAACTGAAAACAATGTCTAAAATTTTGGGGTGACAAACAAAGAGCATTTTAGTATGTTTTCTGGAGTGGTCAATTCAACTCTTTTCGAAGCAATAATTAATGTTGCAAGACAAGTAACAACTTTTGGTGCCCACAAGAGCTTGAAGAACATAAAAACTTCACTTACCAGCAACGACTTTTCCTTTTTCTTGTGTTTCTTCTACCTTGAACGCTACTATGTTTCTTGTGCTTATGCTTTTTCTTCTTCTCTCCCTTAGCTTCTTTCTCTTCTGATTTTTCAGAAACCTCTCCCGAGCTTTCCTGCCAAAAGTAACACAAAAATTGCAAGACTGTACAATGGCGACTGCCCCACATTGTAAGTTCCCATAAACACATGGACACTTTGCAGTGCGAGTACTGTAACCGGGACCACGAAGACAAAGTTGACCAATCGGATTACGGAAAAATAACAATGTATTCCGAGAACTCTATTTGTAAGCCAATCAGTAGCTCGTAGAAAACAACTTGCCCGAAGCGCAAATTTTAAATATTGTTGGCAAACGCTTCCAATAAACTAAATTGGAAGATATCTTTTAGCCTGAACAACGCTCTCAGATAGCAAGTCACGCGAAAATACACGATCTCTGCACATTAGTATAGACCTTATATTATGTTTTGAGGACCAGGACGACTGCGAGTACGAGATTTGACTTGAAGTTTTTTTTCTCGTATTCTCAAAATATACGCTGCCCGCTACGCTTTATGTTACCATTTTTCACTGCAGGAGGGACCTCTTGGGCACCCTCTCTTCTTCTTTCACGGGAGGACTTTTGCGGGCCCTTCTGACAGGGG
The DNA here is from genome assembly GCA_949710005.1 of Ricordea florida. Classification (NCBI taxonomy): domain Eukaryota; kingdom Metazoa; phylum Cnidaria; class Anthozoa; order Corallimorpharia; family Ricordeidae; genus Ricordea; species Ricordea florida. Next base: position 14,892,273 of record OX453274.1, on the reverse strand, counting down.
ACTCTGGAGAATAATCTCCGTCTGAGGCCCTCTCGGCCGCTGCCTTTCGCTTCACTCGCTCGCGTGGTGGAGATGCCGATGGGCTTTTCTTGGCCGATCGAGCCTGTTGATGAAATTCGGGTGAACAGAGGGCTTAGGGGAATACTTAGCAGCGTAAGACTTACATTTTCCTTGCTGTTCCGGGAAAGAAGAACGGGAACGTCTTGAGCCACGTGTGCGGGCGGCCTTGGACGTTGGAGGTGAAGCTGAGGCAGATCTCTTAGTACGTGACTTTATTTTACGAGTAGGAGAATCTGACCTAGCCGGCGCTGATTTTTTAATTTTAGGCCTGAGAAAGCAACATGATTATATCACATAGTGAACCATAGTAAGTTACCTATGAGTTCAACCGTAGCTAAATGTTATGCGCGCCAAGATGGCTGCCGGTGTCGTTCACGTTCTCTTGATTTATTTTATATTTCTAGCCTATTCTGATGAATTTTCGCCCTATGGATGGACTCACTCTGGTTTTAACCACTTCTGCTTCGAAGATATCCATGGATGTTTCTCCGATGGTTTTCTTCCTGGCAATTTCAGACGTGAATTTAGCCTGGTTGGATCTCATGTGGTTATAAGACGGCAAGAGCTCAGTAGTCTTGAAGTGTTCCAACCATGCTCAAAACAGGCTAAGCATGGGTCTACCTGTTTAGTTCTTCCCTCGAACCCTTGTGTCATGGATTTGACAGTGCATGTTGATATATCTTCAAATCCAGGACCTGAATCTAACCAAGAAATTACTTCAAGGTCGGTTGGATTATATCACCATTCATTTCGGTCGCCACAACTTATTACATATTAAAGAAGTGAGTTGTTATCAGTGCGGCGTTTTTCGCCGGCTCGTTTGCCTTTTCATCTGGTTTCGGTCTTAAAGGATTTCAGTTTGCTTCGGACAAGAGGATGTAGAGCAGGTGTATGGGCGAAGTCACGAACGAGGCAGAGGAGCATAAGGACGGTTGTTTCAAATCGAAATGATCGTTTTTCGAAATTTGCATCTTTGCCTAATCGCGACAATCTCGTGAAGGTGCAGATCTCACAAGTTGCTAACACCCAGGTTACTTCTCACGCGATCAACTTTTGTTTGCTCAATTCCAGGTCAATAAGGAATAAATCTAGCGTACTGAAAGACTTTGTTGTTGACAAGGATATTGATCTTCTTGCTTTGACGGAGACGTGGCTCAGACCTGGAAATATTGATTGTGTTGAGATTGGTGATTTATGTCCCACTGGTTATGATTTTATCCACATTCCACGGGAATCGAGAGGTGGTGGTGTCGGCTTGCTTTTCAAAGAAAGTATGGATATTAAATGCAAAAATAGTGAGTGGAACACTTCCTTCCAGTCGTTCGAATTCTTGGATGTTCGTTTCAAGAGCTCAAAGATGATCAGGATGATAATTATTTACCGCCCACCGTCATCTGTGCCTTTGTCAACATTTTATCATGAATTTTCTCTCTTGCTTGAGAAATTGGCCACAGCATCAGGCGAGCTTTTAATTGTCGGTGATTTTAATCTACATGTGGATTCTTCGCGTGATGTCAACGCATTGCATTTTTGTGACCTAATAGCATCTTTCGATCTGAAACAATGGGTGACTACGCCGACTCACACAAGTGGTCATATCTTGGATTTAATCATTACTAGAAATCAGTGTAAACTTATAGACAATGTTATGGTTCATGACCCTTTGATTTCTGATCATTACGCTATTTTTATGCATTTATTATTGCACAAACCACAATTTCCAACAAGAACTATTCGCCACCGGAAGCTGCGTTCGATTGATTATGCTGAATTCAATGACACTATCATGAATTCGTCCTTGTTTGACGAATCACAGCGTGATTTGGATTCGTTAGTTGATTCCTATCATCGGGTCTTGAAGTCCACCCTTGATGTTTATGCCCCCGAAAGGACCCGTGAGGTAGTTCTTCGTCCTTGTGCGCCTTGGTATTCAACTGACATTAGTGTTCAAAAGAACTTAAGGAGGAAGCTCGAACGTAACTGGCGACGTACAAGATTGCCTGCAGATAGAGAACGGTATGTGTTTCAGAACAGTGTTGTTAATGACATGATTGCCTCCGCGAAGCACACATTTTATTCATCAGTGATCCAGGAAAACTCAGGGAACTCTGGACTTCTTTTTAAGACAATAGAGAAGCTTCTGCACTCCAATCCAGTCCAGCGTTATCCATCTGGGCCTAATAACTGTTCTCTGTCCGAATCATTCGTTGAATATTTTAGTGACAAAATTGTTCCTCGCGAAGCGAGGCCGAAGGCCGAGCGTAGCGAGGTTACTAATCGTGTCGCTTTCGGTCAGACCACGTGGCTCACAAGCCCGAGTAAATCGAGCCGAGAGTTTTTATATATGTATATATATATATATATATATATATTTTAAGGGTGTCCGTTCGCAGGCCAGGTTACCTGGCAACATTACTCCATGTGAAATTCCGCCATTAGGAATTCCTTGGATGATGTTTTGAAAAGAATGTGAATTTTGTGGAAACCGATTTCACTCGTCTTGGAAATACATCCCAGCAAGAAGATCTCCTACATATACAAGAAAGAATGGCGAGAGATCGTCGTCCAGTAAGTTTGAATGCCGCAAAAATCGGCACACGGGAAGCGGCGACTCAAAGCAGAGATTGAGAAACGACGGTAGAGACGATAACAAGAGACATCGCAGCTAAGACAACAGCTGCTTGCTCAAAAAAGCAAAGGAATCAGCAAGGAAAAGGACCTGGAATACCATCAAGTTACCATCAAGTTACATTGGAAATTGAATTTGTTATCGATAGAAACAAAGACTCGTTTTAGGTATACGGGACATGAGCGAGCGATTACATAACGAAATTGGCGAACAAAAGTTAGCAAAATGACTTAGAACGGAAACCGAGTAGGAACGACTTCCAGCATGCAGACAGAAACAGAAGACGAACGACAAAACAGATTACCCTATCGTCGTCAAAAAAGTGCCAGGAAAGGGGAAACAGAAACCAACCGCAAAGAAATGAAAGATGACAGTCACGTAGTATTAATACTGCAATGAGAATGCAAGTAGGTATTTTTCGTAGTGAAACGATTGCCTTCCATTTGAAAGAAATTCCCAATACAGAGATTGCAGTTGTGATAGCAAGTATTTACTACAAATACGACTCCCGCAAAACCTCGCGAAGCTAGTTTGTAAAGGACTCCTAATGGTTTTTCCTATGAGGTATAAAACCCCAATTTACGTATTTACTTATTATTATATTATTTTTACTTTTTGTACTTTCTCATTTTTTGCAATTATCATGATTATTATTATCATATTATTATCATTATCATTTTTAATATTATTACTGGTATTGATATTATTATTAGTATTGTTATTTTTTATGTTTAACATAATATACTGTTATTGGGTTGGGGTGTATGTCCTAATCTGGGAAAAGGTATTGTTTGCTCTACAACTACATGCAATTCTGTTTTTCTTGTGAATAGGGTTTGTATCATAGGAAGTAAAAATTACTCAACTCTGAACAATACCATTTCTTCTTTTAAGCTTAGAATCTAGTCATGGTTGCCACAGCCATAAGATCTTTAAATTTCCTGACTTTTCCCTGACAAATGTAAAATTTCCCTTACCAACTAAATTAGAAAAGTCACAAATTAGTCCTGGTAGTGACCTCCAACCTCCTCTCACAACCAACCTCTCCACCCATTTATTTAATATGCTTTCAGAAAGTCACATACAGTGTACGTGGATTGATAGTTTCTTACGATAACCAATTCATGGAAAAAGGATTGATTTTCTTGGAAACCCAAAATCAGCTTGTCATTTAATTCTACCAATCCAACACATTTCATGTCACATTCTTGACCACACCAAACCAAAGCTGAATTGGCAAGAAATAAATTAGTAGTATTAAATTTCACTTTTCCCTGACTTGATTTGAAATTCCCTTACTTTTCACTGACCTTGAAGAATTTTTTCCCTTACCATTTTCTGACCTGTGGCAATCATGCCAGTGCAGTCATTTGTCCATACAGTTAGTGTGGAAAATCATGATTGAAAGCATAGGGCATTTAGGAAACTTCAAAGACTTGTTATTACATACAGCACCCTTGCAATGAATACATAAAAAAGCAAACAGAAAAACAGCTAAAACTTTTAGCATTTCAAACTTTAGTTTCTCCCTTGTAGAGTTTTTCCAATGTAAAAGGTCAACTGCATATTGTGGTTGTTATTAAATATTTGTATTTGACATCATTAAAATGAATTAAACAGCATTAAGGAAAAAGGTTAAGATGTTGTCTAATTTTGCAAATTAGGGCTTAAATTAACTTTTCATTTGTGGGAAAAGGGTGGGTGCTAAGAGAGTAATTCCCAGGAATGCATGGAACTCAAAGGTAAAAACCCATTTTGAAATGGCTATGGAACTTGTCTGTCCCAACGAAACTTTTTAATTACGTAATACATATATGTAGCAAAGAAATAGAGCAAAGAGAAATACTACTCAGAAGTCCGTAACGACATCTGCTTTATTTACAAATAATTGCATTGAACAGTGATAATATTGCAGAACCGGTAACTTATTGTTTGGTATCTATTCTGTTGAAAATACTGAACATAACTGCTACATCCAACAAATCTACAATATATTTTCACTGTTGCAATGATATCAGATCACATAATTATAAATAATTGCTATCACAACTGCAATCTCTGTATTGGGAATTTCTTTCAAATGGAAGGCAAACGTTTCACTACGAAAAATACCTACTTGCATTCTCATTGCAGTATTAATACTACGTGACTGTCATCTTTCATTTCTTTGCGGTTGGTTTCTGTTTCCCCTTTCCTGGCACTTTTTTCACGACGATATGGTAATCTGTTTTGTCGTTCGTCTTCTGATTCTGGCTCCTACTCCGTGTACCGGCACAGATGACGTAAAACAAAGCCAGACAATAACAAACATGTTACTGAATAATTTTACACACAATGATGAAACAATGCGCTACGTCATCTGTGCCGGTACACGGAGTAGGAGCCCTGATTCTGTCTGCATGCTGGAAGTCGTTCCTACTCGGTTTCCGTTCTAAGTCATTTTGCTAAATTTTGTTCGCCAATTTCGTTATGTAATCGCTTGCTCATGTCCTGTATACCTAAAACGAGTCTTTGTTTCTATCCATAACAAATTCAATATCCAATCTAACTTGATGGTAACTTGATGGTATTCCTGGTCCTTTTCCTTGCTGATTCCTTTGTTTTTTTTGAGCGAGCAGTTCTTGTCTTAGCTGCGATGTCTCTTGTTATCGTCCCTACCGTCGTTTCACAATCTCTGCTTTGAGTCGCCGCTTCCCGTGTGCATTTTTTGCGGCATTCAAACTTACTCGACGACGATCTCTCACCATTCTTTCTTGTTCCTCGCGAAGCGAGGCCGAAGGCCGAGCGTAGCGAGGTTACTAATCGCGTCGGTTCCGGTCAGACCACGTGGCTCGCAAGCCCGAGTAAATCGAGCCGAGAGTTTTTATATATGTATATATATATATTTATATATATGTTTATATATATCTATATTTTAAAGGTGTCCGTTCGCAGGCCAGGTTACCTGGCAAAATTACTCTATGTGAAATTCCGACATTACGAATTCCTTGAATGATGTTTTGAAAATAATGCGAATTTTGTGGAAACCGATTTCACTCGTCTTGGAAGTACATCCCAGCAAGAAGATCTCCGACATATACAAGAAAGAATGGTGAGAGATCGTCGTCGAGTAAGTTTGAATGCCGCAAAAAATGCACACGGGAAGCGGCGACTCAAAGCAGAGATTGAGAAACGACGGTAGGGACGATAACAAGAGACATCGCAGCTAAGACAAGAACTGCTCGCTCAAAAAAAACAAAGGAATCAGCAAGGAAAAGGACCAGGAATACCATCAAGTTACCATCAAGTTAGATTGGATATTGAATTTGTTATGGATAGAAACAAAGACTCGTCTTAGGTATACAGGACATGAGCAAGCGATTACATAACGAAATTGGCGAACAAAATTTAGCAAAATGACTTAGAACGGAAACCGAGTAGGAACGACTTCCAGCATGCAGACAGAATCAGGGCTCCTACTCCGTGTACCGGCACAGATGACGTAGCGCATTGTTTCATCATTGTGTGTAAAATTATTCAGTAACATGTTTGTTATTGTCTGGCTTTGTTTTACGTCATCTGTGCCTGTACACGGAGTAGGAGCCAGAATCAGAAGACGAACGACAAAACAGATTACCATATCGTCGTGAAAAAAGTGCCAGGAAAGGGGAAACGGAAACCAACCGCAAAGGAATGAAAGATGACAGTCACGTAGTATTAATACTGCAATGAGAATGCAAGTAGGTATTTTTCGTAGTGAAACGTTTGCCTTCCATTTGAAAGAAATTCCCAATACAGAGATTGCAGTTGTGATTGCAATTATTTATAATTATGTGATCTGATATCATTGCAACAGTGAAAATATATTGTAGATTTGTTTGATGTAGCAGTTATGTTCAGCATTTTCAACAGAATAGATACCAAACAATAAGTTACCGGTTCTGCAATATTATCACTGTTCAATGCAATTATTTGTAAATAAAGCAGATGTCGTTACGGACTTCTGAGTAGTATTTCTCTTTGCTCTATTTCTTTGCTACATATATGTATTACGTAATTAAAAAGTTTCGTTGGGACAGACAAGTTCCATAGCCATTTCAAAATGGGTTTTTACCTTTGAGTTCCATGCATTCCTGGGAATTACTCTCTTAGCACCCACCCTTTTCCCACAAATGAAAAGTTAATTTAAGCCCTAATTTGCAAAATAAGACAACATCTTAACCTTTTTCCTTAATGCTGTTTAATTCATTTTAATGATGTCAAATACAAATATTTAATAACAACCACAATATGCAGTTGACCTTTTACATTGGAAAAACTCTACAAGGGAGAAACTAAAGTTTGAAATGCTAAAAGTTTTAGCTGTTTTTCTGTTTGCTGTTTTATGTATTCATTGCAAGGGTGCTGTATGTAATAACAAGTCTTTGAAGTTTCCTAAATGCCCTATGCTTTTAATCATGATTTTCCACACTAACTGTATGGACAAATGACTGCACTGGCATGATTGCCACAGGTCAGAAAATGGTAAGGGAAAAAATTCTTCAAGGTCAGTGAAAAGTAAGGGAATTTCAAATCAAGTCAAGGAAAAGTGAAATTTAATACTACTAATTTATTTCTTGCCAATTCAGCTTTGGTTTGGTGTGGTCAAGAATGTGACATGAAATGTGTTGGATTGGTAGAATTAAATGACAAGCTGATTTTGGGTTTCCAAGAAAATCAATCCTTTTTCCATGAATTGGTTATCGTAAGAAACTATCAATCCACGTACACTGTATGTGACTTTCTGAAAGCATATTAAATAAATGGGTGGAGAGGTTGGTTGTGAGAGGAGGTTGGAGGTCACTACCAGGACTAATTTGTGACTTTTCTAATTTAGTTGGTAAGGGAAATTTTACATTTGTCAGGGAAAAGTCAGGAAATTTAAAGATCTTATGGCTGTGGCAACCATGACTAGATTCTAAGCTTAAAAGAAGAAATGGTATTGTTCAGAGTTGAGTAATTTTTACTTCCTATGATACAAACCCTATTCACAAGAAAAACAGAATTGCATGTAGTTGTAGAGGAACAATACCTTTTCCCAGATTAGGACATACACCCCAACCCAATAACAGTATATTATGTTAAACATAAAAAATAACAATACTAATAATAATATCAATACCAGTAATAATATTAAAAATGATAATGATAATAATACGATAATAATAATCATGATAATTGCAAAAAATGAGAAAGTACAAAAAGTAAAAATAATATAATAATAAGTAAATACGTAAATTGGGGTTTTATACCTCATAGGAAAAACCATTAGGAGTCCTTTACAAACTAGCTTCGCGAGGTTGTGCGGGAGTCGTATTTCTAGTATATGTCGGAGATCTTCTTGCTGGGATGTACTTCCAAGACGAGTGAAATCGGTTTCCACAAAATTCGCATTATTTTCAAAACATCATTCAAGGAATTCGTAATGTCGGAATTTCACATGGAGTAATGTTGCCAGGTAACCTGGCCTGCGAACGGACACCTTTAAAATATAGATATATATAAACATATATATAAATATATATATAGTAGGAATGAAAGAGGAACAGCGAACTTCTCACATGAGGTTTAATACTGTAGACGTTTCGCCCATTCGGGCTTCTTCAGTACAGTATGTAAGATTAAAAAGATTACAAATACTGGGATTCCAAGTATTTGTAATCTTTTTAATCTTACATACTGTACTGAAGAAGCCCGAATGGGCGAAACGTCTACAGTATTAAACCTCATGTGAGAAGTTCGCTGTTCCTCTTTCATTCCTACTAAATCCACCGAGTGTAAGCGTCGCGTATCCTTTGGGATCCTTCTCACTAGCGTCATCGTTGGCAAACCTTCTTTTCTACACAACTATAAATATATATATATATATATATATATATACATATATAAAAACTCCCGGCTCGATTTACTCGGGCTTGCGAGCCACGTGGTCTGACCGGAACCGACACGATTAGTAACCTCGCTTCGCGAGGAATAATTATGTGATCTGATATCATTGCAACAGTGAAAATATATTGTAGATTTGTTGGATGTAGCAGTTATGTTCAGTATTTTGAACAGAAAAGATAAGTGAAACAATAAGTGACTGGTTCTGCAATATTATCACTGATCAATGCAATTATTTGTAAATAAAGCAGATGTTATTACTGACTTCTGAGTAGTATTTCTCTTTGCTCTATTTCTTTGCTACATATAAGCTACTGCAATGATCAGTTAATGTCATTACCTACATATATGTATTGCGTAATCAAAAAGTTTGTTGGGACAGACAAGTTCCATTGAGCCATTTCAAAATGGGTTTTTACCTTTGAGTTCCATGTATCCCTGGGAATTACTCTCTTATCACCCATCCTTTTCCCACAAATGAAAAGTTAATTTAAGCCCTACTTTGCAAAATTAGGCAACATCTTAACCTTTTTCCTTAATGCTGTTTAATTCATTTTTATGATGTCAAATACAAATATTTAATAACAACCATAATATACAGTTGACCTTTTACATTGGAAAAACTCTATAAGGGAGAAACTAAAGTTTGTAATGCTAAAATTTTTAGAGATTTTTCTTATATATTCATTGCAAGGGTGCTGTATGTAATAACAAGTCTTTGAAGTTTCCTAAATGCCATCTGCTTTCAATCATGATTTTCCACACTAACTGTATGGACATGATTATAATGATGATAATGACTGCACTAGCATGATTGCCACAGGTTAGACAGGTCAGGAGTTTGGAGGTCATCACCAGGACTAATTTGTGACTTTTCTAATTTTTTGGGTAGGGGAAAAAGTCAGGGAATTTAAAGATCTTATGGCTGTGGCAACCATGACTAGATTCTAAGCTTAAAAGAAGAAATGGTATTGTCCAGAGTTGAGTAATTTTTACTTCATATGAGACAAACCCTATTCAGAAGAAAAACGGAATTGCTTGTAGTAGTAGAGGAACAATACCTTTTCCCAGATTAGGACATACACCCCCACCCCATAACAGTATATTATGTTAAATATAAAAAATAACAATACTAATAATAATATCAATACCAGTAGTAATATTAAAAATGATAATGATAATAATACAATCATAATAATCATGATAATAATTGCAAAAATGAGAAAGTACAAAATATAAAAATAATATAATAATAAGTAAATACATAAATTGGGGTTTCATCCCTCGTAGGAAAAACAATTAGGAGTCCTTTAAAAACTAGCTTCGCGAGGTTTTGCGGGAGTCGTATTTCTAGTTAAAATCCGTAATGATCTTGACAAAGTTGATGGAACTCTGAATGACGGTCAAGTTACTTTATGCAATGCTGAGTCTGAAAGCTGTCTAGCTGGTCAGCTGCTAAGTGAATTTAAACTGGTCACTGAGGAGGTCGTATCTGGTTTTGTGAATCACCTGTCTTCAAAGTCCTGTACACTTGATCCAATTCCATCCTCAGTGTTCAAAGGGTGCCGTCATTATCTGCTTCCAATGATCACTCGTATAGTTAACTTGTCTCTTACAAGTGGCCAAGTACCTGATAGATTCAAGGTTGCCATGTTGAAGCCGTTGTTGAAAAAGAGTGGATCTGATTATGAACTATTTTCAAACTTTCGTCCTGTCTCGAATTTATATTTTCTATCCAAAGTTACGGAGAAAGCAGTTGCAGCACAATTAATGGACCACCTTAATGATAATGAAGGCTTATTAGAAGAATTTCAGTCGGCATATAAATCTCATCACAGTACAGAGACTGCGCTTGTGAGAGTTCAAAATGATATTTTGAAGGCTATTGACAATAACAGATCGGTTATATTACTATTGCTCGATTTATCGGCTGCGTTTGATACTGTCGATCATTCGATTTTGTTATCTAGACTACAGAATCGCTTTGGTATTAGGAACACTGCTCTTAATTGGTTTCATTCGTATCTTCACTCACGCGAACAGTTTGTTTCTGTCAATGGAATTGAATCGTCAAAGAAGAATTTACCCTACGGGGTACCACAGGGTTCTGTACTGGGACCCTTGTTGTATTCCCTTTATACAAGTCCGCTGGGTGACATAGCCAGAAAGCATAGCATACCGTTTCATCTCTATGCAGATGACACACAGTTGTACTTGTCGTTTACGTCCAATTGCCCTAATCATCTATCAAGCTCAAAGATGGCAGTAGAATTATGTGTTAAGGACATTGGGGACTGGATGCTGCGCAACAAACTTAAGTTAAATCGGGATAAGACTGAACTTTTGGTTATTAGTTCTAAATATCGTCCACGACCACCCCTCGACTATATACGAGTTGGTGATGAAGTAATCAAGTCTAGTAAACAGGCCAGGAATTTAGGAGTTGCATTCGATCAATGTTTGGATTTCAAAGAACACGTTAAAATAATCTGCAAGAGCGCATTTTTCCGCATTCGTAGTATAGCTAAAATTAGGCGATACCTATCCCAGAGTACTACTGAGACCATTGTTCACGCTTACATAACATCGCGTTTGGACTATTGTAACGCCCTATTGTACGGTCTCCCAAAGTATCTAATTAATAGACTTCAGCTTGTACAGAACTCAGCAGCTCGCCTTGTTACCTTGACTAGAAGGCATGAACACATCACACCAATACTAAGGAGCTTACATTGGTTGCCAGTTCATTTTAGGATTATTTTCAAAATATTGTTGTTAACGTACAAAGCTCTGAATGGACTAGCCCCTGATTACATTAGAGACCTACTGCGATTTAACATTTCTGGTCGGACACTACAATCTTCAAACAAGAGGTTGCTTGATGAGCCTAGAGCAAATCTTAAAACGTAAGGTGAAAGGGCTTTTTCCGTGGCGGCACCAAGGCTCTGGAATAAACTACCCCTCCAGATCAGACTTTCATCATCAGAGGCAGTTTTTAAGGCTAATCTTAAGACTTATCTTTTTAAGCGTGCATTTGATTTGTAGTTTTTACTTTTTATTTGTAGCCTAATTGTATTATATAGCGTATTTAATTCTTAGGATTTTAATTTTAGGATTTAGGATTTTAGGTTTTTAAAGAATTAGGATTTTAATTTTAAAGCATTGTAAAGCGCCATGGACAATTAGTGGAAAATGGCGCTATATAAATGTATATTTATTTATTTATTTATGTGATTGTAGCGCCCGGAGGTGTTCCGTTAAAAAATAGGGGGCATGTCCACCAAAAAAATCTCAAAACAACCCCACGAAGAACCAAAAGCCGGATAAGTTTAGATTTCTGTAAAACTGACCAGTTACCCCTCACCTACGCCAACATTTTGCCCTAAGTGAGAAGTAAGTGATGATGTTGATTTAGAGGAGGTGTATATGGGCAGTTTCCCAGAAACCTAAATTGATCGCAAACATTAATTAAGTATCACGTGACTCCCTCCCATCGTGACCCGCAGCCGTCACGCGGGGTGTAAAAGACCTTTAGATTCGAGGACGAGAGCGACTTCGAGTACTAGATTTGATTTAAAGTTTTTTCATGTATTGTCAAAAGATAGACACCCCGGAATTCTTCATTGTACTTTTTTTTCCCCAGAAAAGTTAGCACTGTTAAATTTATTGGAGAAGGTTAAGCCCTTTGTTGATCACAAAATAAGACTTCTAACATTTGATAACCTGTTTACGCCACTAAGATATTCTCGCTAAAACACGTAATAGAAAGACGACGGCTATCACGTTTTCTCGTCAAAAACGACGCTGCTTTACACACACAAACTACTTAATGTTGAGGAAATCAGGTCCTCGAAATCGTACTCGTTTTAAATCTTATGGTCTGTAATATGGTCTATTCGGCCTAACACCCTAACAGGTCCCTATAAAGTACTGAAAAAGTACTTAACGTCGCTTATTAAGATAACATCACCAGAAAAGTCGAATCGACATGCGCAGTTGCAACCCGACACTTAGAATTTTTCGGGCTTATATTTGACCCTCGCATAACAGAGAATGTATGGGTAAATTATTTTAAAACCTTCGTTGATGAAAATATTTGTGACTGCCTAAGTTACAGTCGATCTAATTTAGCTCGTATTAAATTATAATTTGTTTTAAGGTTTCTTACGGCGTTAAACATGTTATTTTCTATTCGGCTTATCTTATTTTCTAAGGTAGCATACTTGGACGCCATATTGTAAGGCTCTGAGTAAAAATGCTGAATTTCCCCTAAATATATATTAGTGTTTTACCACTATATGAGCGCCACGAACCTTACCGTCGATCCATGTTGCGAGGTAAAATATCACTACATCTCTGCGTAGAAATATCTGGTGGATTCGTTGTAATCTGGGCTCGGTTTTTAAAATTGAAACCATGCTATTTTTGCCATATAGAGAGGTGCGACAGAACAGTGTATAGTTGATGAAAGAGCAAGGCAAACAACCATGTTCTCCTCTGAAGGCGGCCATATTAAAAATAAATAACCAGGCTTCCAAGACTTACTAACTTGGGGAGACTGGAACCTAGATTACCCATTGGTTTGGCGAAATTTGCGCGGATTTTTCGAAAAAAAAGCGCCAATTAGTGTCCCAAAATTATTGTCTCAGTTTATATTCACAGCGAAATTTTCGAAATGTCTGACGTATTCAAAGGAGCTGCAATAATTTCACTCGGTGATTGTCCGAATACACATATTCCCTACGTATTGAAACAACGTGAAAGTGGCAATGAAGTCTTGTTTTGGTTAAACATTAAATTAGAGACTCTTGCTAGCTGGAGAAGAGAAATGCTTTCTTCCTTGAAACCTGGCATCTGTTACATTGACCTTGTCAATACAAGTATTCCTGGAGATGCTTTACGTCTTAATCGTGAAAGTGTTAGACTTGAAAACCAGCTGGGTAAAATTTGCATCGATGCTGAAAATAGAAGGAAACTTCTTAACAAAAAAGGGAGCATCAAAAAGAGGCAAACATTTTCGGAAAAATGCACAAAGATTGCTGTCTGGAGAAATGACATCATATCAGTGGAGGTCCGGGAATCCAAAGTGGGCAGCCTAGTGCAACAATCGGAGGTAGCCGAAGCCCATGTTGAGGAATTATGACAAAAGTATGCTGATATTAAAAAAGAAAAAGAAATACTTTTGCTGCAAATGCTTGAAGAAAAAGAATTTAATAGTGCCTGCCAAGAAGAATGTGACAACATGAGAAAATATGTAAGACAGCTAGAGAAGGATCAGTTTAGCCAAGTCAACTCAAGCCCAAAATAAGAAATTAAAAAGACTTCAATCAAGAGCACAAAAGGCTCTGCATTTCAATACTCTTTTTGGGCTTGAACTGGACTGCTTAAAATTGAAGGACCCTGACAGCTCCAAGACATTTACTGCTGCGTTTAATGATGCATTCTTTACATCAGAAGCCTATGATAAAAGCGAAGGCATCCTTCCTTCCCTAAATACTTCACAAAATAACACATTACCCGACACACCACCTTGTACACCTACATCCTCAGCCTCCTTATCAGGTGGCACATCTCAACCTTCACCTCAAACACAATTTTCTAGACTCAGTGAGGATGACAAAGCCAGAGTGGAAAGTATTCTCTACTTAATTGATAAATTTGGAGTTGGAGATGACTTTGTACACGAATTATCTATGATAATTGATGGTTTTCCAAAGTCATACTTGTTGAAATAATGCAGAGCTGATTTAAACAAGAACTGCATTATCACGTCAACTCCAGGCAAGGCTCCAGGAGCACAGCACTCCTTTAGACAAATGCTAACTGATCAAGTGCAGGAAATGGTTGGTACATGTCTTCCCTTTTAGTTATTTGTTTTGACATTATTGAGTCTGTTGAAAATTGCCTATGATTCACTTCTGATTTCGTCCAATGACTTATGTGTCAAATTGAATGTTTATGCAGATAAAAACCAGTACAATTCAAGAAGGTAAGAAGGTCAAAGTCAAGTTAAGTGGTGATGGTGCCAAAATGAGTAGGGTGAGCAATTTTATACTGATCAGCTTCTCCATTCTGCAAAGTGCAGATGATCTATTATCATCAAAAGGTAATAACACCATGCTGATCCTCTACAAAGTAAATGATAAATACGTATTTTACTTTATTTTCATCTTGTACTTTTTTCACAGCATAAGTGGTCAAAAATTTAAAATCACATCATTCATACAGATTTCTTTGTTTGAAATTTAGATGTAGGTACTCACACTATTGCTGTTGTAAATGGCCCTGAAAGTAAAGAAACTTTGAAAGTAGCTTCAAGGAGATTTTTGATGAAGTAAATGACATCATAAAGACTGGCTATATAACCATCAGCGCAAAGCGAGTAGATATAGAAATGTTTCTTGGAGGTGATTACAAGGTAATAAAGTAAATATGGTATAAACAGTTCCCTTAAGAATCCATTGACTGAAAGGTCATAAGAGTACAAGGTTTGGTGCGTATTTCCTAATAAATAACATAATACTGACAGACTCTTCTTGTATTTATTTAATTTAATTTATTTATTGCTGAAATACTGACCCCAATGCATATAATTAGCCTCTTAATTATAATATCACGTCTTTCTTTTCAGTTTCTGCTGTTGGCTATGGGCATCAGTGCAGCAAATTCTACCTATTCCTGTTTGTGGTGCAAAGTTCATAAGAAAGACAGGTATCACGGTCCTTTTCACTCACTGATACATCCATCTACATACAATAGCGTAAATGTACTTGTACATAAAATTGAAAGTATTTATTTATTTGGTAAGTGTAAAACATAACAGCACCCCTCAACCAACTGCAGGGCCATTTTTAGCGGGGCTCCCACGCGCACGAGGCGCGCGTGGGGCAGAGCCGCATACTCATGGAATATGGTAAACCTCTTTTCTTTTGGTTGTCACGTGACTGACCGAGCGTACGTACGTACGTACGTGTCTACAGATTGTACGGGTAGGGTAGGGGAGACTATCAGAAGGAAGGGAGGGGTATCTCAGGCTGGTCTTGGAAAATCCTCATCTTTTATATTGGACATTCACAATATGGTCAATTGACAGCTGTCAAAACGGGATAGCCACTGACCAGCATCACATGACCATATTGTGGGCTTATGTGTCAACTCATCGAGGTGACGTGATTTATTTGGAAGCTGTTCTGGTAGCCCGCGTATTTTTGGCGGGAAATTGCGTTGACGACTGAAAAAGAAATTTTCAGTTCTATGTCTTTTTGAGGCACAATATTACTACTCTACACTGTTAAGGTCTTACTAAAGGATAAACGAAACAATTTCTATTGCTATGTCAACAAGCAATAGCAGAGAAAATATAATTTGCAGAACACAGGGTTTAGGTGAAGAGCAACGGGAAAGAGAGCAGGAATTAACTGAGGAAGAATGAGCGAAGTAGATCGCCAAAGAAGGCGCAGTCGGCAAAGAGAAAGGAGACGAAATTATAGCGAAGAACGCCGACAAGCAGAAAGAGTCCGGGCTCGAGAAAACAGACAAAATGTTAACGAAGAACGCCGAGAAGCGGAAAGATTCCGTGCTGTGAAAAACAAACAAAATTGTAGCAAAGAATGCCGAGAAGCGGAAAGACTCCGTGCTGTGCAAAACAGACAAAATTTTAGCGAAGAACGCCGAGAAGCGGAAAGACTCCGTGCTGTGGAAAACAGACAAAATTGTAGCGAAGAAAGCCGAGAAGCGGAAAGACTCCGTGCTGTGGAAAACAGACAAAATTGTAGCGAAGAACGCCGAGATATCGTGCTAAACGCCATGCAAGAGAGAAACCTCGGCTCATAGGGTAAAGCAGAGAAGGTTTCTTGCCCATGATTATGAATTATAGGATTGAAGGAAACCCCGAAGTTCAGTAATAGATTCTTGAGTGCTTAATAATTTTACGATTTAATTTAATAATAATTTAATTTGAGTGGCATCCATAACTCAATTTAATAATAATATAACAAAAAAGAAAAACATTTACATTTATTTTGTTTCCATGTAGGCTATATACTGGAACCTCGATATCAAGAACTGTCTAAATGTGTTTTTATATAGATAGTTATATCTAAGCCCTTTTGCATAGATTTTACCATACCTTGGACAGCGTGCAAAGATAGTCGTGTCCGACAGCCCAGAGCTAGTAGATTTTGCGATCGGGCTAGTGAATTCTGTGCTTAACTTGCCTGACGGGCAAGCGAAGATTTTTCGGAGAATAAAAAATTACAAAAGTACTATAAGACAAATTTTTTAAATTCCTAATAAATTCCTGCGAACCGAAAGTCGCAACGACAAAGTGAAATCTGCGTAAACAAGACGAGGTATCGCATTACATGTCAGACGGGGCGCATAAAATAAAAGCAGATATTGAAAAAAACTTTGGAGGTAAACGTTGCCCGTGACTAATTCTTACTGATTCTGAGAAAGCTATTTGTCCAAATTTGCTTCATAATCATTTGCGAGGAACGTAAACGAAAGGTTTTGATCCTGAACTCAAGTGAGAAATTTATTATCTTTTTAGCAAATATTCGTCACGTGCGTTTCAATATGGTAAATTCTAAAGACCAAACACCGATACTGTAGGTGCTTGTTGATTAAAATATGCAGACTATATCGTATTGTTTTCACTTTTCAGGAAAATCTGTCAGATGAAAATTTGCCAGAAATGAAACGTACATTCTTTTGAAACCTAAAACCTTTGGTTACTTATAACAAGATCAACCACAAATCTGCATAAGTTTTGTCTGCAAAATATGTGCTCACTTATGCGTGACTCAGCACTCGCACTTTCCACTTTCCCTTAAACTTGACACTTGACTTGGAAAACCGACTTCTAAACAAACCTTCTTCAGAAAAATGATCTTCTGTATGCACTACTTTTGAATGAGAAGCAAACTGATGAAAGATTTCAAATTTTTATGTCCTTTAATCATATAAACATCTCCCCTGTCGACGAGTAAGAAATACTCCCACGGGAAATTTTTTTTTGGCGGCAAATTGCAGAATGTAGCGCTTTTAGGTCCGTGGGTCATTCGTCCATTCAATTTTCAATCCAAATTAAAAATTGAAAATCGATGTCAATTTTTGATTTTCCTTTCTTGTTTTCTCGCGAAATCACGAAACGTGTATCTGTAAACAATTCACTGTTTTCACTTATATAAGAACCAAAAATATCACTTGGCCTTCTTATTTTTGCAGTTACCATCGAATTGAAAATCAGACAGGTCATGGTAATTGTTTATTAGCAGGGGAACCATTGCCACAGTCTCGTGTCGTCGGCGATTACGTGAATTTAGAAGAAAAATCCAAAATTGAAAATTGAAATCAATTTTGAAGTTTTGTTTTTGGTCGAAGAATTCATCAATCGTTCGCACACCGAATGACAAAAAGTACCCCAGGGGGGAGTGGGCGAGGATTCCTCAGTCCCTATAGCTGCCTTGGCGAAACTTTTCGAGCCCTTCGTTCTCGTGGAATGTTTGGCGCGTTTTCCGTAGTTGTGAGTTAATTGTCGTTAAAGCACGCGGCAAGACACTGGACCTTTCAAGCGAGGGGAAGAATCTTGGACATCGCATCGCAGCCTCTGAGTTATCGGTATCCAGACTTTCTCGAGCGTTTCAAGCAAGTAAATACATATTTTCGTGGCTCATGATTTGGCAGTCCCGGCTTCAAGCCGCCAATGTGCACATGCATTGGTAGTGCTTATGTGTAAACTATTACAGTTTGAATCTTAAGCTTGAGCTTAAAGCTCGTGCAAAGGTGTATGAATAAAAGGAACGACAGTGGGGAGCAGGGTTGGCGCAGTGGTGAGAGCGCTCGCCTTCCACCAATGTGGCCCGGGTTCGATTCCCGGCCCCGGCGTCATATGTGGGCTGAGTTTGTTGGTTCTCTACTCTGTTCCGAGAGGTTTTTCTCCGGGTACTCCGGTTTTCCCCTCTCCACAAAAACCAACCTTTGATTTGATTGATTTAATGTAATATGATTTCATTTGATTTCATTTGTGCTTTACAGTGTCCCCAATTAGTGCGTCAGTGCTAAATACAGTTGACACTCAAATAAAGTTCATTAGTCTGAACAATATATCTTCACCAGCTACTTTAATTTCCATTACACTTTTTACTTCACATTTAATGATAATGCATGTATAGAGATTCAAGACTTCACGTGCCATATAAATCTTTAGCCCTGAGTAAAGATAACAATGCAAAAAATTAACAGTGACCTTTGGTGCCTTGATTGTCCATTATCTTCCTGAGACTACTGCTAGTCACCAACTCCAGAGAGGAATCATTAAAGGCACTCCTTGCCTTGGATAGAACATAGCCTTAGGCTCAAGCTTAATTAAGATTCAAACTGTAATAGTTGACACATAAGCACTACCAATTTTTACCAAAACTACCACATTTTACCAAAACTACCAAAACTACCACATTGGCGGCTTGAAGCCGGGACTGCAAAATCATGAGCCACGAAAATATGTATTTACTTGCTTGAAACGCTCGAGAAAGTCTGGATACCGATAACTCAGAGGCTGCGATGCGATGTCCAAGATTCTTCCCCTCGCTTGAAAGGTCCAGTGTCTTGCCGCGTGCTTTAACGACAATTAACTCACAACTACGGAAAACGCGCCAAACATTCCACGAGAACGAAGGGCTCGAAAAGTTTCGCCAAGGCAGCTATAGGGACTGAGGAATCCTCGCCCACTCCCCCCTGGGGTACTTTTTGTCATTCGGTGTGCGAACGATTGATGAATTCTTCGACCAAAAACAAAACTTCAAAATTGATTTCAATTTTCAATTTTGGATTTTTCTTCTAAATTCACGTAATCGCCGACGACACGAGACTGTGGCAATGGTTCCCCTGCTAATAAACAATTACCATGACCTGTCTGATTTTCAATTCGATGGTAACTGCAAAAATAAGAAGGCCAAGTGATATTTTTGGTTCTTATATAAGTGAAAACAGTGAATTGTTTACAGATACACGTTTCGTGATTTCGCGAGAAAACAAGAAAGGAAAATCAAAAATTGACATCGATTTTCAATTTTTAATTTGGATTGAAAATTGAATGGTCGAATGACCCACGGACCCTTTCACTGGCAGCTTTTCGCGTTGTCGACGTTGTCATTTAGTGTGTCGATTGAGAACTTTGGTTTCAACGCCGTTGTTTTCGTAAAAAAACGTTCTTCTAAATAGTAAAATATCTCAAATGTATGTTAGTCATTCACGTGTTGCGTTGGACCAGGTCTACTTATAGTTCACACCTTTACGGTTATTTATTTCTTTTATTAAGTAACTACAGCTGATGCTAGTGAATAAATAAAGGCAGTAATTTTTTAAACTAACAATGTAATTAAGAAAAGAATAATTAATAATTATTTTTTTCATTCTCGTGAAAAAAATTTTTCGGGCTAGTAGATGTTGGTTACAGCTTGCCCGAAGGGCAATCTGTAAAATTAATTTTTTTTGCACCCTGCTTGGAGTAAACATTTATTTTACCGAGGTGTTCGTTTTAACAGTTGTGTCCTGCAATTCCCAGTAGCTTGTACAAATCTTTTAAATACATTTACGCAAATAGAATGGTTAATTTCATCAGGAATAGAATACAGGACATTGATAATTTGTGTTTTTTGTAGAATATACTCGATGACTTTGTAGGTAGAAAGACCGTACTAATGGCAGACGAAAGTTTAGACAAAAATCATAGCGAGTTAACCGACCTCGACACTTCACTATAGTTAAAAACGTTTGTGAATTCCTTCGCAATATTTTAGAACCATCTTCTTCCTTTTGTCTTTCTGTTTCCCATGTTCGGGAGCATATCAATTGAAGATACGCTGTTTAAAGACGCACAAAATCATTTTTCCTTTCTATCGGGAGCAGCCATTTTAAAAAACGGCAGTCTAATAAAGATCGCATTCCTGAACCAATCAGATAATCGTTAAGACAATTATAGGATTGACAGCTCATTTGATATGGTCCATTGGGTCCAAATAAGCCCTGCCCACTTTGATTCGACTTTTCTGGCGAAGGACCTTCTTCTGTCTCTTGGACATGAACTGTAGGCAAATTTGTTGGAACTCCATCACATGGTAGGCACTCAATAGGTTCATGGTTGATTTCAATGTCTGAGTAGTAGGGATTGTTGTCCTTTAGCCATGCCAGTGCTTGCATCACCTTGTGTCTTCTAACTCTGCAGTCCCTGCTGCTGTTGTCTGCACCATGTCGCCTTATCACAAGGAAGGGAAGTTCTATATTGGGTAGCAGTCTTGTTATGAATCCTTGAATGTCTTGAGGAAGGTTCAACACATGTCCTTTGTAGCCACGCTGTCCTCCATTTTTACGATAAATACACATTATTGGGCAAGCTCTAGCGATAAGCATCTCCTCTACATCGGTAAGATTCTGTAGTTCATCTGGTACTGTGCCCGGATCCATGTCATTCTCCGCTGAAAACAGTTTTGCAGTTTCTTTTTCCCTCTTACATCTTAGGCACTGGTACGTCTGAAGAGTAAGTCCTTGCACAGTTAGCCATGTTTCTTTACATGTTAGACACTGTCTGTGTTCCAAGCTGTTGATGTTGTTGTGGAAAGCTGCCATGCTACTTTGAACCCATTGCTGCTGGTGCAGTCGCTGTTCTGAATTCATCTATCCATGTGTAAGGTATTCCTCTCTAGTCTGTTTCTCGTGTTGTCTGTTCAGTATAACTACCTATGTGCGTTTCCTTGAACGTCGTTATCAAGTTACATAATTGCGTCACACATATCTCTCACGCTTCCATGGAGAAATTGCATTGTTTTTCCTAAGGTAAGAATTTTGTTTAAGTTTCTCAGCAGTCGACTGTTTTCAATATGCTATCTTTTTATATTAAGACCCTACAATCGAGCCATAAACCACCCTAGAAATCTAATAATACTTCCAGTTTCCCCATACTACAGAAAATGCGATAAAGGATAAGACTCGTTTCTTTAATTGCAGCATCTCTTCAATCGTTACGCTTCTACTTATAAAAGAATTATGCATAAAAACTGTTTTGTCATGCAGCATTTTTGAAAGCACAAATTTGGAGACATTAATTTGGAGCCTGGGTCCAGTGTTACATGTAATCAGTCTAACAAAACGTTAAGCAATGTTGTCTAAAGCCATATTCATACAAACTATTTTGTAGCCGTGTAGTTGATTAAGCTTAACAACGCTGAGTTATGGTCAGGTCGCTACAATGTCCAATTCTCCGACTGTTTATCATCCTACTACTGATAGCGATACCACTTCCGCCTGGAGGTATGTACAATCACTGGTCTAAAACTAGGGTAGATTTCTTGTGTATTGATTATTGTTGATACAAATATATATATATATATATATATATATATATATGTGTATATATAAATGTATATGTGTATATAGATGGACAGATAGATACATTTATATTAGTAATAATAATAAACTTTATTTGATTGTCAACTCTATTTATCACTGTCGTACTAATTTTGGGACACTATAAGGCACAAATGAAATCAAATCATATTAAATCAAATCAAATTAAATGTTGTTTTTTGTGGAGAGGGGAAAACCGGAGTACTAGGTGGAAAACATCTCGGAGCAGAGTAGAGAAGGAGCAAACTCAGCGCACATATGACGCCAGGGCCGGGGATCGAACATGGGCCACATTGATGGAAAGAGAGAGCTTTTACCACCACGCCAACCCTGCTCCCACACTGTCTAAAGACTTAGACATAGACATAGAAATAGATATTGATATTTATACAGATATAGCTATAAATATAGGCACAGACTGTTTGACTGTTTGACTAAGTATTAGGAAACCATTCCAATTCTTTCGCTTGTCATTCGTAAGAGTAAACTGCTGAAACAAAACTAGTGCCGAAATACATGAAAGGCTCATGGATAATTTAAAGTAATGGCGACTGTTGTCAGCTGTCACTGGGGCAATTCAATTATGTTTTTGAACCTGTGATAACGCAGCAGGGCTTGAATCAGCCGAAATTGAAATCATATGTGCTACTACCGTCTTGCAAGCTTTGCTTGCTCTAGTTCAAATCTGCTTTAGACTCCTTTCTAAGTCTAAAGATATGGTGCTTTCAGTAAACTAGGGACAATTATTAAGGTTACGGCAAGCTGAGGGCAATTAGTACTAAAATAGGCTCGATTAACTTTTTTTACAATGGTGCGTGCCTTCGCACTGCCCGGTAAAATAATAACTTACTTTGCAATTGTTTATTTATTGGGAAGAAACTGGAAAAATGCAGGAAAAATATTCTAATTACTGGTGGGACACCCTGCATTGAGCTAATATCCGTAATCTAATGCTCATGTAAAGCTCTCTAAACTTGTTTTTACATCCAGAAAAAACGCCACTCTCCATCGAACACCAGAATATATACTGATTGCGTGACTCAACATACAACTCATTGTTTTTCACAGTGTTAAACGTGTAGAAAGCCAATCTGATTATGAACGGTCAACTCAATTTTACTTTGTATAATTATTAATTATAATAAAGGTAAAGAGAAAGATTAGGACAATAGCGCAGATGTTCATTGGGCCATCGTTCTCCATCTCCACACGTGTGACAGTAGGAGGTTCAATCCTGGAAAAGCTAGTATGCTCAGTATGTAAGCCGGGTTGCATATGGGCTCTCGCTTGACTTTCAATTGCCCTCTGTTGCCATATATTTAAAGGTGGGCTTTTTGACATTTGCCTCTATTTAAAACAACACGCATCCTATTTAATAAAATCCTACCTCTTACTTGAGTTCAAGCTCCGACTTTCAGGTGTCGGAAAATAGTGAGCACAAATAGGCGGCCTCGGTTTATTCCAAACATTTATGACGGGTCTCTTATTGCTTAGTGTTAGACTAGCCGAACTAGTAGTCGAAAAGTCGTAAGTTTAACTCTTACTGGAAAAACTCGGATTTGCTTTTTTTCCGAATTTGCATCCGTCAGTGTCTAAAACTATACCGTTTACCAATTCTCCAATTTACCATCTTTGTTATCTCACAAAATAACGTTTGTTGTAATCTTTTTACCTGGCGAAGGACTCTGCCTGATCGATTTTCTTAACTGAAGATATTTGATCGTAACATTTGTTTTTGAACAAATAAACTAGATTACTTTTAGTAGTATGTTACCGTAAAAATAAGCCGATTTTAAGATTTATTTTTGTAAGCCGATTTTAAGATTTATTTTTGTAAGCCGATTTTAAGATTTATTTTTGTAAGCCGATTTTAAGATTTATTTTTGTAAGCCGATTTTAAGATTTATTTTTGTAAGCCGATTTTAAGATTTATTTTTGTAAGCCGATTTTAAGATTTATTTTTGTAAGCCGATTTTAAGATTTATTTTTGTAAGCCGATTTTAAGATTTATTTTTGTAAGCCGATTTTAAGATTTATTTTTGTAAGCCGATTTTAAGATTTATTTTTGTAAGCCGATTTTAAGATTTATTTTTGTAAGCCGATTTTAAGATTTATTTTTGTAAGCCGATTTTAAGATTTATTTTTGTAAGCCGATTTTAAGATTTATTTTTGTAAGCCGATTTTAAGATTTATTTTTGTAAGCCGATTTTAAGATTTATTTTTGTAAGCCGATTTTAAGATTTATTTTTGTAAGCCGATTTTAAGATTTATTTTTGTAAGCCGATTTTAAGATTTATTTTTGTAAGCCGATTTTAAGATTTATTTTTGTAAGCCGATTTTAAGATTTATTTTTGTAAGCCGATTTTAAGATTTATTTTTGTAAGCCGATTTTAAGATTTATTTTTGTAAGCCGATTTTAAGATTTATTTTTGTAAGCCGATTTTAAGATTTATTTTTGTAAGCCGATTTTAAGATTTATTTTTGTAAGCCGATTTTAAGATTTATTTTTGTAAGCCGATTTTAAGATTTATTTTTGTAAGCCGATTTTAAGATTTATTTTTTTCAAAAAAATGAATTATGGTCTAAAGATTTAAAATAATTTTATGAAGTATGGAACAATTAAAAGATTCTGAATTAAAGAAAATTGTAAAAGAATTGAGAATACCTGATTGGTCTAGTTTACGTAAAGCGGAAAAAATTCAAGCATTGCGAGAGAGGGGAATTAATACAAATGAAGATTTGGAAAATTATCGACAAGGGCTTATTGATAATAGACCACAAACTCCAGAGGGGCCAAATCCAAGACCGCGTATACCAACACCAAGACCACAAACTACAGCGGAGCCGCCCCCCATAAAAAATATGAATAATCAAAAGAAAAGTCTTATACCTAGAATTGGGAAAAATATTCCTACTGCTCGACCACAACAACCATATTTTCCACAATATTATCAGCCACAACAACCATATTATCCACAATATTATCAGCCACAACAACCATATTATCCACAATATTATCAGCCACAACAACCATATTATCCACAATATTATCAGCCACAACAACCATATTATCCACAATATTATCAGCCACAACAACCATATTATCCACAATATTATCAGCCACAACAACCATATTATCCATATTTTAATCCTCAACCTTATCAATACCCATTTTATCAAACGCAACAACAGGAACAAATATTACAACAACAGGAACAAATATTACAACAACAAGAACAAATATTACAACAACAAGAACAAATATTACAAAATAAAACATATATTAAAGAAGGTGTTACAGATTATGAGAAGGAGGGTGCTAGACCTAAAAAATTAAAACCACAGAATACTTCAAAAAAACCTGAAAGAGAGGAAGATTTAATTATAGGTAGGGGTTATGAGAAGGAAGGTGATAAACCTAAACGAAACAGAACAACAACCCTTAGAATATTTCCAATAATACCTCCTGAAAATGAAGAAATACTTCAAAATATAACCGAAAGAAATGAAAACATTTTTCAAATTAGGAGAGATCTAGATAATGACTTATCAGAAACAATTTATAATGAATTGGAACCAAAAATAGAAATGCGATCAAGAATTGTTATTAGTTTTAGCTCTTTGATTCATAGAGGTAATGGGGAAATAATTAATTATCATCATACATTTAGGAATGAAGGGTCTTTTTCCATGCTTTCGGAAATAAAAGATTATATTGAGAGGTGTGAAGGACAAAGATTGAGTTTGGAGGGTATTGCTTGGAGCAGGGCATACTTACCACCATCTAAAAGCATTGATAAAAAAGGTGCTCATGAAGGGAGAGTTGAATTTACAGAAGTAAAAGTGAAAGTTATTCACAGTAGCGAGCCTCTAATTGGGTGTGGAAAATTACCAGAACGCCTTAGTAATAAAAAATGCCTTTACGCTGTAGATGGTAAGGATGATAATATGTGCTTTTGGCGGTGCATGGCTATTAAATTGAACATTATTGGTGGTAAAGAAAGACCTGAGAAAGACATAGAAAAACTAGCTCTGAAATTGGCCCGAGATTTTTATAATAACCAAAAATTGAAAGTTTCAGAAGTTAGACCGACAAAACTTGTTGATTTTGAAAAAATCGCAAAAATGTTTTCTATTAACATTCGAGTTTACGAACAAAAAGAAATATTAAAAGACGAAATTTGGAAACTAGTTTTTGGTAAAGGACAGTTCAAAGATAATTTACCTTGTTTAGATATTGGACTTCATGAGGGACACTGTTTTTTCATAAAGGATATAGATATGCTATCCAAAAAATGGGAATGTTCAGGATGCAAACAAATATTTAACCGTCATGACTATCTTGGTGAACACGTAAAGAATAACAGCTGTAAAGGAGGAAAAACAGAAGTAATACTTACAGGTAAAAAGATAAATCACATTCCCGGAAGTTCTGAAAAAGTTTTTTATGGTGGTAATACCCAATTTAGCTATAAAGCTTGTAGATGGATAGATGAACAATCTAAGACTATAGGAAAACATATTCATCACGCTTTATGTGGTCATGGTGGTGAAAGGTGTGTTAAAGATGGAAGTGGAAATGAGATTTTTTTGGTGGATGGGTACGAACCTGAGACCAATACTGTTTTTGAGTTTTATGGGTGTAAATGGCACGGTTGTCCATGTTCAAACGAAGATAAAACTAACTATAATGAAACAAAAAAAAGAGAAAAGATTATTAAAGATTTGGGGTATAGTGTTGTATCAGTTTGGGAGTGTGAAAAACCTAAATTGCGTGATACATGGTTTGAGAAGAAATTTATTCCGCACAAAGATTTTATTGCTTATGATTTTGAGGCAATATTACAAAAAGATTTTCAACAGATTACTGATGATTTATCTTTTAACCAAACACATATACCGGTTAGCGTTGCAATACATGATACTCGTGAAAAAGAACCAACATTTATTATAAATTCAAATCCTGATGATCTTGTTAAAGAATTTGTTGAAAATTTGGAAAAGAGAAGAAAAAAGATTGTTGAAAAGGTTAAAAAAGAATATCCATTACCTGACCAAGATTCTATACCAAAGAAAGTTTTAGAGGAGTATGAAAAATGGTGTAATCAAGTTCCTGTTTTAGGGTTTAATAGTGGAAAGTATGATATTAATATGATTAAAAGATATTTTGTAAAAAACATGACTGATAAAACTAAGGATATTTTTGTTGCAAGGAATGCGAATAAATATATGTTTTTGTCAACCCCAAAATTTAAATTCTTGGATGTAATGTATTACCTTGCACCTGGTCTTTCTTTTGATAAGTGGTGTAAAGCAAACAATTGCGAAGCCAAAAAACTTGTATTTCCCTATGAATGGATGGATAGTTATGATAAGCTTTATCACGTTGGGCCAGTAAAACATGAAGACTTTTACTCAAGTTTGAAACAGAAAAATATTTCCTTAGAAGAATATGAAGATTTTAAGAGTGAATTCAAAAAGAGGGGGTGTGCTACAATGATGGATTGGTTGAGGGAGTATAACCTACACGACGTTATACCTTTTAGAGAAGCTTTAGAAAAAACAAGGGCTATGTATTATCCTGATAAAATCGATATATTAAAAGATGCAGTATCCATCCCCGGTGTCTCAATGATGTATGTTCTAAATAAATACCAAAAAGTGAAAAAGAAAGGTGATCCTGAATTATTTGCTCCTGGAAAATATTGTGTTCATAAATGTAATAAAATTTGTAATAAAGTGTTTTGTAAAAAATGTCACCAGATATTGAAAGATTGTAAGACATGCGACAAAAACAAAATTTATAAACTTTTGAAAACTGGTATGGTTGGGGGGCCTAGTATCATATTTATGCGTTATGCCGAGTTGGGAAAAACAAAGATTCGTTCTAATAAATATAAATTTCCTAAAAATTGTGTAAGAATTGTTGGTTATGATGCAAATGGGCTATATCTTTTTGCAGCGGGGCAAAAAATGCCATGTGGAAAAGGAGAATGTATTGAGGTTGAAAACCCAACAGATCCTGAATTTATTAAGAAGATTTGTAAAGATATTCTTGATGGTAAACTTTTTGGATTTTGCCAAGTTGATATAAATGTTCCAGAAAACCTAAAAGAAAAGTTTGAAGAGTTCTCACCGCTATTTGTGGTGGATAATGTTCCCGAATATTTGGTCCCTGAACACATGAAAGAATATCAAAAAGCTACAGGAAGAAAACACCTAAAAGATAATAAAAAATTACTAGGGGTTACAAATGCAAAAGAGATACTTTTATATACAGAATTGATCGAATGGTATCTTAATCACGGTTTGGAGATTACAGCTATTCACAATATTTTGAAGTATGAACCAGGAACACCATTTGAATGGTTTCCCGAAGAGGTGGCTAACGCTAGAAGAGATGGAGATATTGAGGATATGATAAAATTGTTAAGTATAGCTTTTAATAAAAAAGAGAAAGATAAGGTAGAAAATGTTATTAATGAATTAAAACAATTCCCTTATGTCGTGCCATTTATTGAAGAGCATAAAGACATTAAAGTATTGATTGAAAAACTAAGGCCAAAGTATAAAGGTTGTAAAGCATTAGCTGATACTTACAAACTGAAAGGAAATTCATTCTATGGGAAAATGATAGAAGATAAAGAAAAACACAAAAACACAAAGTATACTCAGGATGAGCGTGAGGTTGAAAAAGACTTAAGATCCCCATTTTTTGAAGATCTTAATGAAATAAATGAGACATATGAAATAATAAAACGAAAGAAAAAAATAACAATAGACAGGCCTTATCAATGTGGTATAGCGGTATATCAGCTAGCCAAACTTCGAATGTTGGAATTTTATTACGATTTTCTTGATAAATATGTGGATAGAAAGGATTTTGAGTTGATACAAATGGATACAGATTCTATGTACATGGCAATTTCGGCTGAAAAATTGGATAATATTATAAAAACAGAAATGCAAAAAGAATACTTCAATGGAGGAAAAGAAAAATTCCTATCAACATCGAAATATCACGAAAAGACCCCGGGGCTGTTCAAGTTGGAGTTTGATGGTGTTAGAATGATTGCAATTTCATCAAAATGTTATTACGCAGAGGATGAGAATGGAAAAGTAAAGTATAGTTGTAAAGGAACCATTCATAATCAAAACGAAATGACCTGGGATAGGTACATGTCAGCTTTGAATGGATCGATTGATATGGCAAAAAATACAGGATTTAGAGTCAATGAAAACCAAATTGTGACATATACACAAATTAAAAAGGGATTGAACGCATATTATGATAAAAGAATAGTTGATGATGATGGCATTCACACATACCCCGTTTCTTAAATTGGCTTTGCCGGCCCGAAGGAAATTATTTCAAAACAGAATCGGGAGGAAGTTCAGTATCAAAAGGTACAACTTGAAGCTCCTCCCTTACAAAACCACGTCTTGGACCATCAAATAAATAATATAAAACTGGTTGATTAGGAGAAACCCTACTTCCCGAAATATCATAAACTTTGATACTCCAAATAGGATCAGTAGCTCTTCTTCGTTCTCCACCTTCAAGCTCTCCAGGAGCAAGTAAGTATCTAACCTTAACCTCAATTGGTAGTCTCACTTCATCAAGACCAACAACTCTCTTATATTTTTTAGGTTCAATATCAACTTTTTTCTGTTTTATAGCCTCATCAGGCTCTTTACCGGTTATTCTTGTTGGTGTATTATTCAAAGTTTTCAAAATATCTGGTAATCGTTTCACCCATACTCTTGATCTTTCATCACTAATCATTTCTTGTGCATATTGATGACTAAATAATCTTTCACCTAATATTCTGTTTGCTCTTTCTACAAATGCTTGAGCTCTATGATTTCCAGCTTCACTCCTCTGGATTTTTACATTATGGTAATTCATAAGTTTTGTAACCTCACCCATAAATTCTCTTCCAGGATCAACAATTAATGTTTTAGGATATTTTAAATTTCTGGAATATATTTTTTCAAAAGCATTTGAAATTTCTCGACTTTCTTTTGAGGTTAACGGTTCAGCATCTTTGTATCTCGAGGCCACATCAACCACAACTAATGCATATTTATATGTTTTTCTTCCAACTCTATCATGCGGTAAAAATAATAAATCCGCTTGGTGAATCTGATTAGGTTTATCCACAGTCCAGTGCGGCCTAGGAATATACTTTGGGGCTGGTAGATATATTTGCCAAATTGCCTGTTTCTGAAGCCATCTTTTTGATACATCTTCACTTACTTTCGCTTTTTCAGCTAATTTATTAATCGCAGAATATCCTTTCCAATAACCATCAGTTGAATAATATATTTTAGATAAAGTAGAAATCATTTAAAGATTACTCCGCACTTCCTTAAAATAAAATATGTCAACCATATCTGAAAAAATTAACCCAAACAGGATTCCAAGAGAGCCGCTCGGTTTGAAATCGGAATCAACATTGCATAGAATTACGCTAAACCCATCATCAGCTAATCCTGGAGAAACGCTGTACACAAATATCCCAAAACTTTCTGAAAATTTAGTTATTGTACCAGGAAGTGTATATCTAGTATTTAACTTGACTGTTGAAGGGCATGAAGATAACACCCTAGTGAATAATGTGGGTAGTAACCTTGTATCCAGACTCAAGGTTCTTTTTGGAGGTGAAACACTACAGGATACTCAAAGATACGATCTATTTCAAACATACCATGACTTATTCTTAACAGAGGAAGAACGGGAGGATAGATTAAAAAAAGGGATTTCCTCTGAAAACATGAGGAGGATCCGCACAAATGCGGGTGATAAGGTAGACACAGATGCAAAGGAAGTAGCACTTGCAGTAGTACACAACACCAAGTACCATATCCCACTAAACCATCCTATTCTCAACGATCATGGTGTTTTCTACCCAAAAGCATTAGATCATCAACTAATATTTGAGATTACACTGGCCCCAGTTAACGATATAGTTGTTTATTCTGATAATACAAAGACTCCAACTTATAAAATAACAAACCTCGAGTTGGAATATTATTGCATATCAAGTGAATACTTAGCCCGCGAGGCACAGGCAGCTTATCAGGTTGGAAAGGGATTTTTTTACGAGAATGTAACCCTACACAAAACTTTTACCATATCCAGACCTACAGATAGTGTGATAAATCAGCATATTAATCTACCGAGAAGGTCAATTACGGGGATATTATGTCTTTTTACATTACCAACCTCAGCAGGAGCCCGCGATTCTGAGAATTTTTTCAATCCAGGTATAACCTCAATCAATATAGATGTTAATGGTGTACCAAATCGTTTCTACTCTAAGGGAATGGTTCCTTCAGACCTGTGGGAGTCGGTAAAGAAACGTTTCAGTGGTTCTTCACGTTGGTCAATAAAGGAAAAAGATTTTTATAGTAAAAAGTTTGCTCTGTGGTTGGATTTGAGAACTCACCCGGATAATGGTATTCATGGAGGGGGTCTAGCCTTAAATAACGCGCAGGATGGTGTAAAAATAGAGATGAAAAGAAAAGTTAGTGGATCTGGTATTATGACTTGTTATATGTTTGTGGTAGCTGATGCATTAATGGAAATCATGAATTCAAACTTAAGATCAATCATGTACTAACTTAAAAATCATGGAAGAATTACGAGAAAAATTACCATTCCATTGCATTATAACCGGTCCAACAAACTGTGGGAAGACAAAGTACATAATTGATCAACTCCGAGGCCCATTCCGAAAAGTGTTTGAATTCATTGTTTTAGTATGCCCAACTTATGCTAAAAATAAAACCTATCATAATTTTGCTCGAGGAGATAAACATTTCTATGTATTATCACCTGATTCTAGTAACGTTGATGAGATAAACGAATTGTTAACTGATTGTCAAACTTTGTTCTCTGGTACTAATACATTGATAATTTTAGATGATTGTGCTGTTTCTAATGATTTGAAAAAACGATCAAACAAGTTTATAGATTTAGCATTTTCTGGAAGACATCATGGATTATCAATGTGGGTCCTAACTCAGCAATTAACATCGATAGCCAAACCATTCCGTGAAAATGTGGCTTGCGTTGTTACTTTCCATAACCCATCGCAAAAAGGTATGAAGATGTTTTTCGAAGATTATGGAGGTGATTTAGACCCTGAAACTATTAAAAAATTTATGCAATTATTAAAAACTGAAAAATATTCTAGACTCTGTTTGTGTTTACGATATCCATTTCAATGTTATTTAGAGATTCCTGAAGTTATAAATTTAAAGACCTGACTGTAGGTAAGAAAATTGTAAAATGGCAGAAGTTGAAGCTTATATTGAAGAAGAAAAGACTGAGGTAAAAGATAATTATAATAATGAAGTTGAAATAAAACAAGAATCACTAGCCATCCTCGCAGCTCTTGGAACTACAAAGGAATATTTGGGAGTTGATATGAGTCTTGGTGATATAAAAAAATTATCGGTAAAAGACATTGAAAAATATTATAATAGATATCAGGCAGTATTAGGTAAGAAAATTAATGGCGGGTTGGTAGATTCATCTCTTCAATTAGTTTCTAAAGTTATTTCTTACATGGTTCCTGTGGATGATATAGAATCTCTATTTGTTGACTTGAAGAATGATGATTTGGTTAATCGCGAACTGACAAACATTGTAGGTTTATTAGCATTGAAAGCAGGAAGGTTGACAGCGCTTGCTAGCGGGTTATTTCAGGTTGCTAAACACATCAAATTCAACAAAAATCAACAAGTTTCAAGTACAATTACATATGATACTAACAAAACTGAACAGGATACTAAGCAAGATGCTAATGGGTATGATACTGTTTACTAAGCATACCATTATTTTATTTACATATCATTCCTAAGCGGTCTAAAGATTTCTTAATGATATGTAAAATAATGTCTGACCAAACTGAACGAATTGAAGGAGGAACAGAAGTTGAGCAAATTACTAGAGATCCCTCCAAAGAGGAACAAAAAACAACAAGTAATGTTTCTAAAAAGAAAGACCCTAAAAAGGTTGCTGCTGGTAAGAAACTGGCGGAATATAATAAAAAAGCTAAAGAAGCATTAGCTAGGGAAATGAAACGTGAAAGGGAACAAGCGGTGCAAAATGAAAATACAGAAAGTGAGTATAATCAAGAAAAGACAAATAATGAATCTAAAGCTTGGCTTCCAGAGCTATCTTTTACCACTGTTTTATCCATTGTTGGAATGGGGTTTACAGCATTTGATATTTTTATGAGATACCGACAAAAGGAGGATAATAAAAATAGAATACCTGATTTATCGCAAGTTCCTCAATTACCACAGCCGCCAGATCGACCAAAAATTGGAATGATGTAATGTAAACCCTAAAAGGATCTAAAGATTTCTTGCTGATGTAGTAAAAAATTATGAACGCTGAAAACAAACTTGTGAAAACTGTTACTGATTCAGCAGTCCTTGTTGGATTAGCAGCTTTAGTTGGATATGTAGCCAAAAAAGCCATGAGAGAATCATTTATGAACGATCCCTCCTCAAGTATTACAAACTATGCTAAATGGGTGGTTGTATTGTCGGGTAGTATGTACCTAAAAACATATTTAGAGGATCAAAAGATTTTACCGACCTCAAATTAAAGATTTATAGACCTGAGCGAAGCGAAGAAACATGGCAACAATAGCAATGATGTTTGGAGGAGCTATTTTGAATGCATCCGCCTTTGTTGGGGGTTCATATCTTGCAAAATATCTTTCTGGTGATAAAACAGATGCAGAACGAATAAGACACGATAAGGCATTAGAAAAGTATCAAAAAGATTACGCCGAATATCAGGAAAATAGACAGAAACTAATTGATTGGGAAATGAAGAAAAAGGATGATAAATATCAAGCGTCAAAAAATCTTTCAAAAACGGATGAAGCTTTGAAATTATATAGTCAAATGCATGAACCAAAATTTTCTGATTATTATAGACCCAGTGAAAATCAAAAGACGGGCGAGATGTTATATGTAGGTGGGGGTATGTTGGCGTTGGGTTATATGGCAAGTAAATTCTTTTAGTTAATTGTGTTACCAGTTTTCTTCGCGGCCTAAGGGGTCTAAAGATTTCTTACTGATGAGTAAAAAATCATGGAAGAAGAAAAACCATTAATACCAAAATTTGAAAAAACTGATCTAGATGATGGCGATGGTGATGAAACAATTCAAATGGAACCAATATCATCCACCACTAGGGCAATTAACCCTGATGATGCGACAGCAGAAACTTCATTTGGCGGTAGGGATTATGAGAAGGAGGGGGCTAGACCTAAATTACCTAGTGATAAATATGATAATAGGATGGAAGCTTTGCAATACATAAAAAGTTTGTTTCCGGATTTCAACCCTTTGGATTCTCCATTTACAGCAGAATGGGATAAGGAGGGTAATTTGTTGGTTAAATTGAGTAATCAGAGAAATGCTGTAGAAAATATATTGATTGATAAAGATGGAGTAATAAAACTTGATAAGTTGGGTAAAATAATAATAAAAGCTTTAGGCGCTGATTACGAATCCATGGTTATAAAAAATAATAATCTTGTATCACAATTGGATGAAGCTAATGAACAAAATAAGGATTTACTTAATGCATTACAAGGATTGGAAGCAAGTCTAAAAATATACCCTATGGAGATTGAGCGATATGAAGAAAAAGAAAAAGAACTGCGCCAATTCATTGAGAGACAACAGGTAGAAAAAGCTGAAAATAAAAGTCTTTTTGATGAAACCATTAAACAGAATATAGAATTAAAAATACAGAAAGATAAACTTTTTAATGAAATTAATGTATACAAAGATGAAATAGACAAGTATAAGAAGGGACAGTCAAATTTAACAATGTTAGAACGTAGTAATGAAAGATTACAAGCTGAAGTTGATAAATTTAAAGAACTAGCAAGAAAGAGTATTATTTACAGCCAAGAACAAATATCCGATCTGGAGAGTAAAAATGAAGAAATAATTAAAAATCTACCATTACGAGAGCGTGTGAAGTACATATTCAAAAAGTATGGTTTTACAGTATTTGCAGTTGTGAGTGCTGTAGGTGTTGTTATTGGTGTAATAATTTCTAATCTTTCCAAAGGCCTATCAACATTAGGTAAAGGCGTGGGAAATGGTTTTAAAGCTATTGGTAAAAAACTAGGTGAAATATTGCCTGGAATGGTTGGAGCGATTGTAAGCTTTCTTTTCAAAACGGCGGGCGAGGTAATTGGCTTTTTAGGCAAGAATGCTTGGCTTTTGATAATGGCTGTGGTTCTATATTTTGTGGAACAGTTTAAAAAGAAGAGAAAGTAAGTAGATCTAAAGATATCATATCGTTCAGTAAAATACAATATGGAAGACTACAATAGAATTTACGGCTCAGCCCGCCCCGATAAAAGCCCGATTTATCCACAATTACCTATTAATGGAGATCCAAATAATTTCAGAATACAAAAGTCATGCGAAGTACTACAAAATCTTCAAAAGGAAATTAAACATTACGAGGATGTTAGGAAAAAATACAATAGAGCGAGAGGTATATTTACAAAAATAAGCTTTTTTAGTGGGATTTTTTCAGTTATACTGTCTGCAAGTGGATTGAGTACCTCTCTTACTGGTTTTGGTGCTGTTGTTGGTATCCCATTAGGTGTTGTTGGCGGATTTTGTGGGGGAATATCGGTTGGATTCGGTGCGGCTTCTAAACGACTCTCAAATAAAGTTGGGAAGCATGAACAGACAGTTTCTTTAGCAAAAGCAAAAGCAAACACCATTCACGACTTAGTTTCAAAGGCTCTGAAAGATAACGCTATATCCGATCAAGAATTTTCTCTAATTTTATCAGAGGCGGATAAGTTTGAAAAACTAAAACTAGAAATCCGTCAAAAAAACATGAAGGATACAGAAAAAAACTTAAATATGAATCAGATAAGGAGAGAAGTTCGAGAGGAAATATTAAAAGAACTAACCGGTCCCACACATTAAAAATTTCATATGAGAGAACAGATGTAGGATGTAATTGTTTTGCGGGTATTGGAAATAACAGCGAAATGTTTTAAAGACTTTACATCTTATTCTAAAAAAGTAATAAAATGTTACTCAATGATTTCAGTAAAAAGTACCCAAGGGCAAACCTTGATAAATTTACATTTGTATCTGATTCGTATGGTGGATATATTAAATGGAAATTTGATGGCACAACAATAATGTCAAATGATGATCCTACTGGAAAAACATGGATTGATAATATTTCGCCTCGTTTGAAAAGACTTTTATGGAAAGATTTAGGGTTGGATGGCGGTGAGTTGATTTCATTTCCTGAAAGTTTAACCATAACAAATCAATCATATCCAATACCTGCTATTAATTTTGACGACTTTACAACTGATTTAACAAAAATGCTAACCTATCTTGATATATACGTTTCAAATACGAAGAAATTCACAGCAAAGATGAGAAACATATTTACATCTCAAGTTGTAACATTCAAATCTGGAAAACAAAGTAGAAAATGGTTGAACGCCCCTGATATGAATTATTGGCCTCAACAACTTAACTTTGCAGTTTGGTGTGCAACATCTGGTTGCGGTATTAGTCCTTTCGAGAGCCTAAATTATCCTAAAGTAGTAAATAGCTTCATAAAGTTTCATATATATTTCACAATAAGGCGGATATTATATGAATTGAGTCTTCCCTTACCCGATGAGCAGCCTTTTGTAATAAACAACAATCCCTATAGTAAAGTTGCATATCAACGATTGTGTGCAGAATTTAGCATATCAAAAAACTCAGATTTTAGATGGAAAGGGGGTAGAAACGGCGGATTGGGAGATATATTCCTTGATTATGGTGCAGGATATCGTGGAAAAGGAGGTGGATATCAAAATGTACATATTGTGCGGAATTATGATGTTGAAGCGGATCAATGGCCCGGTGAAGGTAATAAATTCTCTGATGAAGGTGGAAAGAAAGAAAAAGGTAATTTAATTTCATTTATCCGTAACGATGACTTTGCTGATTTCAAATATGCTTGGTTTATCCCAACAATCGGACATGGACTCACTAAAGCTGGCCTTGGTAGATTGAATCGATCCGCTGAAGCTTTTGTTTACTGCATATTGGGTGCACAAGTTAACACTAGAAACTCGATTTACGGTAATGGCGGTGGCGCAATCGAAACACAACAAGAATTCTTAGCCTTATTTGAAAGTAGTGTTATCGAAAATGACATTTCTAGTTCGATTCAAAGATATCAATTAGCTGTACAGGAAGCTAAATTACGGCTTGATTTAGCTATTGCTCCTGGTGTATGGTTAATGCCAAGTAATATGATAATCAACACTGAAAGCGTGACAGGTTTTAACAATAAACTTATGAAGGCGAGTAATGATATGAATTTTGGTGTGAATAATTCCCTAAACACTGAAGCAAAACAGGTTGGAATAAGTCATAACTTAGGGTCTTCAAAGTTAAAGTTACCTCATATAACTGAAACGAATAAAACCCCGAAGGAACCAAAACCAGACTCGACAAAACAGGAAATCCGCAGTACCAGCTCCGCTGAAAATAATATTGACTCAACGCAGCATGAAAAGAATATATTAGCATTGACAGTTGTTGCGGGTGGATTAGCGTGGTTTCTATTTCGGTAAATGGCTGGATTTTTCAGCTTACGCGTAAGTCGATTTTTATCACATAACAATTTTTACCGGCTTACGCGTAAGTCGATTTTTTACTACAGGCGGTTATTATATAAATTTAAAGACCAGCTTCGCTGAAAACAAAATGTTAAGCATAGCAATGTATGAGTCTGAAACTAGGATTTATTTAGATCCGCCGCTGAAAAATCTTAGGGAGATACAACTATTGGATTGTAACATACAAACCAAACGATTGATTAATTTTAAGGATAAACAGATAATATTAAATGATAAGAATCAATCCTTCATAATAATTCAACCCGGCACATATTCGCTTCGTAATATACAATCAATATTTCTTAATGATCCTGATGTGGAAAAGATAACAATAATTGAGACTGATACTGTTGACTATCTTTATTCCAATAAAAATTTCAAAGTTAAACTTACTAGAGGTTTGGGGTTTGGTTTAGGCGTTCCTGATGTCATAAATCCGGGTAAATTATACCCCATAAATATTCAGATTAAGGAACCGCTGAGACTTATGTGTAGTATAGTGGATAATAAATTTTCATATATGAATAAAACCAAAAATGGAGAAATTGGGAAACTATCACCATCACAACTACTTGCAAACGTGCCCTCAAAGGATTATCCAACAATTCCAGTTCGAAAATATGATACTCTAATAAACCACTTTGATTTAAGCATATTAGACAATCAATGGGAAAAACTTGATCTGAAGGGTTCCCCTATAACTTTTAGTTTAAGATTTAGATAAATTTTTGTTATGTAACTCAAGTAAGGGTTATATAACATAAATTAAAATTTGTATTACTACTTTCATCCCTTCAAACATTTTTTATATTAAAACTAACCTCAAATGAATTAATAAATATTTCTTTTTCAATTTTATGTATTTTTACTCCATTTGTAGTAAATTCTCTCATTACCGATGAGGCCTCCCCCAATAATTAACAAATCTTAAAACCAAAAAATTATTTGGATCAATATTTGTCGTAATTCATTTTTTTAATTTTACATTCTCTACAATGCGCCTTCTGTTTTTTATGTTCACATATTTGTGTTCCTCCACAATCTTTACAATGAGTTTTCTGTTTTTCATGTATACATAATTGCGACCCGCCACATTCTTTACAATGAGTTTTCTGTTTATTGTGTATACAAAAGTTTGATCCTTTACATTCTTTACAACAATACTTTATTTTTTCGTGAATACATAATTGCGACCCGCAACACTCCTTACAAAAATATTTGCTCTTTTTATGGATACAATAATATTTATTATTAATAGCTTCGTTTTTAATTTCATTAATAATTTCCTCCTCTGGAAATTTTTTAATACCTTTAATTAAATTTTCTTTATTCATTTTTGTTCTTCCTTTTATTTTCAACTCTTTTGCAATATTTTTTAATTGGTGAAAATTTAAATCTTTTAGTTGTTCCATATTCTTTTGATTATTCATATTTTTTATGGGGGCGGCTCCGCTGTAGTTTGTGGTCTTGGTGTTGGTATACGCGGTCTTGGATTTGGCCCCTCTGGAGTTTGTGGTCTATTATCAATAAGCCCTTGTCGATAATTTTCCAAATCTTCATTTGTATTAATTCCCCTCTCTCGCAATGCTTGAATTTTTTCCGCTTTACGTAAACTAGACCAATCAGGTATTCTCAATTCTTTTACAATTTTCTTTAATTCAGAATCTTTTAATTGTTCCATACTTCATAAAATTATTTTAAATCTTTAGACCATAATTCATTTTTTTGAAAAAAATAAATCTTAAAATCGGCTTACAAAAATAAATCTTAAAATCGGCTTACAAAAATAAATCTTAAAATCGGCTTACAAAAATAAATCTTAAAATCGGCTTACAAAAATAAATCTTAAAATCGGCTTACAAAAATAAATCTTAAAATCGGCTTACAAAAATAAATCTTAAAATCGGCTTACAAAAATAAATCTTAAAATCGGCTTACAAAAATAAATCTTAAAATCGGCTTACAAAAATAAATCTTAAAATCGGCTTACAAAAATAAATCTTAAAATCGGCTTACAAAAATAAATCTTAAAATCGGCTTACAAAAATAAATCTTAAAATCGGCTTACAAAAATAAATCTTAAAATCGGCTTACAAAAATAAATCTTAAAATCGGCTTACAAAAATAAATCTTAAAATCGGCTTACAAAAATAAATCTTAAAATCGGCTTACAAAAATAAATCTTAAAATCGGCTTACAAAAATAAATCTTAAAATCGGCTTACAAAAATAAATCTTAAAATCGGCTTACAAAAATAAATCTTAAAATCGGCTTACAAAAATAAATCTTAAAATCGGCTTATTTTTACGGTAACATACTACTCTTTTAAATCGTCTTTTAGCTTTCTATTTCTTTTTTCTTTAATTTCTTATAATGACATTATTTCTACAATCATGATAAATTATAATTATAATACAGTTCCGACACTGCGCGCGATATGATTGGTCCAAACAGCGTCCTTTATCAGAGTATAAAGGACGGTGCTCGCGTCATCCTCCGGCTTTGAGCAGTGAAAAAAGTGGCGGAATGTTTCAAAGAGTTTACCAGCTTTTCGTAAAATATTCTGAACGAGCTCGAACAAGGCATCCCTTACACTTAGAAGAATGCGAAGATGAGGAGCTCTAGAAAAATGTAGATATAGAGACTGAATTAAACAACTAAGTCAGCAGTTGTAAAAACGGGGAGTTAAATGAAGAAAAACAGGACTACGACATCAACCAGGAAACCATCAAACAATGGCGTTTTTGAATGAAACAATAAAATTGCCAAGCAAAATACAGTTCGGTTGGTTTCAGTGCCAAGCTATGCAAAACAACAACGTGAAGTGACCAATTTTCTCCACTGAAGACGTGAAGGTTGACGGCAAAAATTCGAAATGGACTGCAAACGGACTAAGTGGAAAATTCTACAGTTTCAAACAAAAATGAAAACGATATGAAATTTGCCTACCGTCAACAGTACAAGAGGAAGACAAATCCACTTTTGTCACTGGTACAGTACTCGCCGTTGTACTCTTGCTTTCTTAATTTGAGCTCCCTTACGTCGCAGTTAGTAAAAACGACAAACAGTACGGATCAAACACACAGAAATTTGCTTGTGTCGAATTCATCTATCCACAACATTATCATTAAAACAGAGACTAAAAGCACAAAAGAAAACAGCAGTTCTCGCAATGACATAAACTCAGCGTTGTCCATTCAGAAAACATGGCACACTGTCTTTAGTTTCAGCAACAAGCCAAGCAGTTCGTCTTATTTGTTTTCTTCTGCTAAATTCCACAAATGTTTTTTTTTCCTCTTCTTGTCTTCATGGGCCATAATTTGACTGGATTTCGATTAATTTAAGACTTGAGAATGTTTAAAAATACCTTGACTGAGCTAAAAAAAATCTCGCGTTCAAAAACTTTGCAGTGCTTTGCGTTCGAACTTTGATGGTTTGACAGCCTTTGTCTTTTGAACCAATGAGAGTGTTGGACGTATTCTTACAAGCTCGCTGATTGGCCCAAATTGCTGTACTTTATCAGAGTATAAAGGACAGTGCTGACGACATTCAGCGCGCGCGCTGAAAAA
This sequence comes from Ricordea florida, assembly GCA_949710005.1. Classification (NCBI taxonomy): domain Eukaryota; kingdom Metazoa; phylum Cnidaria; class Anthozoa; order Corallimorpharia; family Ricordeidae; genus Ricordea; species Ricordea florida. Next base: position 14,851,000 of record OX453274.1, on the reverse strand, counting down.
AACACTGGGAGTTGATCGAAAATAAAAGCTCGTTTTTGTGGAAAATCGCTAGTTCTTTATTATAAAGCAAATAAATAAGCCTCCTCTGGGCTTTGTTCTGTTATAAAGTACTTAGGAAGTGACGAGAGCACTCAAGAAGTAGGGAGAAACACTCGCCTGCGGCTCGTGTTTCCCCTTACACTTCTTTCGTGCTCTCGTCACCTCCTGCGTGCTTATAACAGAACAAAGCCCAGAGGAGGCTTATTTATTTGTTAATTATATAACTTGCCTAAATTCATTATTATTTTTTGCCATAGTAATATTATACAAAACATTTGAGTATTTTGGCAATGGAGGAGAAAACAACAAAGAGAAAAAACAAAAGAGAAACAAAGTTCAGTTGAAAAAAGTCCAATGTTTTTTAAATTGTTCTAGGCGATGTGCTTAATTACATAAGGTGTAAAGAATATCGATTTTATAGGAAAAACGCTAAGAAATCTGTGTATGTTGAGGCTACCGTAGCATACACTTGTTGCAAAAGTATGTGATATTTAGCAATAATCAAACAATAATTAAGTACTCCTTAATTGTTTCACTTTTGCCTCTAACTGTACACTATCGTGCTTTTAGATAATTTCAGTTGATGACCTTGTCATCAGTTAGACAAGCGATTCCAAAACGAGAGTACATACAATACCTGGTTAAGAAGTTGAATTTCAAGGTGGCAGAATATTGTCAATAATAAGCTTTGAACATGATTTATGTGAGTTTTTTAATGTTTCGAAAGGAAGCTTGAAAAGTTACGAACTACATCTTTTGTGAACCCATAGATTCAAAATTCCGCCTTCATCAATGACCGTGGGTGCTGAGAAGCTTTGTTGAAGGCAGTTAAAGTTCTTTCAAGTTCCTTTTTCACTTTACGCAACCTATTTTGAATTCTTCTGCCGTTTGAGAATCGCCATCGGCGCTAGTTGCGCTGCGTTTTGGGAGACCATAGTATGTCAAAAAGGGAAATTATAAGTCATCTCTTCATTTCTGACTGTGAGCTTACGTATACCGGAATTTAAACACTACTTCTTTTATTTATGGAGTCTGATACTAGGGGTAAATTTCCAAATCACCCATACCTCATTATGCATGCTTTAGCTGTACTGTTTCGTTCTTCAAAGAAATAGGAAGTTCTGCACGTGCGCTATCTTAGATAATATAGCTACAGCATGCATAATAAAGTATAGCTAATATGAAAATATACGCGTGAAATAAAGTACCGTGATTGGCTTTTATACTTTGGACATCGAAGCACCGTTGCAATATAAGGTATTGGAAGTCACAGGCACGATGTCACAACAACGAAAGGAATACAGGACGCTAGTGCATATTAATTTCTAGTTTCTGTTATCAGTCTTGAGACAGCCGTAACAATGCAAACTTTAACAAGCAAGCCTTTCTCCCTCCATCCCCGCTACATGATACCGTGACAATAGCTTCATCCTTGCACTGGCATGTAACACTCTCATTTTGCAGCACCATTATAAGGAGAGATTTTCCCGCAATTTGTATATTTTATTCACCTTATCTATTCAGGGTTTTCCTCGGCAAATTTAAATGAGTTAGGTCAAAATAGCAGGTCAGCTGATTTAAAGAAACAATTACAACAGCAGTCGAAATAATAGCAATCCTGCTGCATCAGCTGTGAACTATGTACAGTAGTTTCACATCAGCCGTGAACCTTTTGCAGTGATTGCATCAGCTATGAACTTTAAAGTGTAGTGTTATTCTTGCTGTAAAGTTTTCCAGTAGGTTTTCTTTAAATGTGAACTTTGGTCTCATAATACCTTTTAAGCTAGTTTTACAATAGGAATGCGTGTTCAATGTTGCATCACCTGGACCATATGGAAACGAAACGGCCTTAGGGTTAGTTGATCACATCCTTAACCCAGTTGTACAATAAACAGTGTTAAACGAGACCTGCTCGTGAGTTCTCAAGTCATCCAGACGAAGCTTTCTAGTTGTAGTTGATCTTGGTAATGAATCGTGACGAGTGCATTGCCGAAAGCTAGTTTCCCCAAAGTTAAGTATTATTTACGGTGAGCGAGCCCCGTATACTTCCCAGTTTGAAAACATTGTCAAAGAAGCAAAACCTATCATCACACCGTGTTCTTGTAACTTGTTATTCATTGTCTTACTGCAGTAAGTCAAGTGCTGTTTAATTCAACGTATGGCGGAGCAGACGTTCTAGGGTTTGTAGGATCTGCTGTAAACTTCTCTTGGACATTTACTGGTGATGTGGATATCATTCAGTGGGGAACCAAAGGGACCACCAGTAGTGCCATCAAAAAAGTTCTGGTCAGGTTGGACACCCTTGGACCATCACCCAGAACACCCCCTGCGCAATATGCTGGGCGTGTCAGTGGAACTTGGAATGGAAACACATCTCCTGGTCATGTTGTCTTCACACTAGGTTCAATTAGAAAAGAGGATGGCAAGTTCTATGTTTGCGAGATTAAACCCAAAAGTTTTCTTGATACAACAATTCGTGACACGTTATATTTGGTCGTTAGAGGTAAGTGGTAGATATTTTTTATTATTCCTTGCTCATGTTCAGACCCCCGAAGCTTCATTGTATGTTTGTTCATTTAGGACCCTAACTTCCTATTTTCTAATTTTTCCGACACTAAAGATAAAGGTCATGACCAGAGGACGACTTAAGGAGAACGGCTCGAACGTATTCTATTAAACTCACTAGAGTGATAAATTTCAGTTTATCCAAGACCGCTCAAGGCCTAAAATATAATTTAAAATATCCGAAGATAATGGCTGCGAGATATAATTATGTAATTACCACTTTATTTGCCACCAAGAAATATAAAAAAAAAATATGAAATATGAAAAATTGCACAAAAAGAGCATGTCACCGTTCCAGTATATAGCACCCCGTACACCATTGAGCACTTCGTTATTTTCTTTCAGCGTTAAAGACAAAGGATGAACAAGGCTATAAATAAACATAAAAAATAAGGTTCTGGAAGGGAAAGAAGGGACACCGTTATATCTCGTCTTCTTAATCTTCGTAGAATTTATATTATAAACCTCAGGCCACAAGCGCCCCTTGATCATTGGCATTAATTTCGGGTGCCGTTCCATAGAGGTAAGAACTATCAAGGGACCTGCTTTCTAAGCCATGGTCTTCAAGGATAGAAGGTCTTTTTGTACGCAAAGACTTCAAGAAAGTTAAAGTCTTCGGCACATCCCAAGGTCTTGAACATTAAGGAAGTGGAGCCATAGAATTAAAATTGCCTCTCAGTAACTGCTTTACTAAGGGATGTTCAGCCACTGAAAAGCTACCCCAGATTCAAACTCAAAAGCCAAAAAATCTAAAATGGCAGAGAGATCTGCTTAAGGGAAGTAATCTGTCTTTGGGAACACAAGCTAGTCCGTTTCTTTCTTCTCAGTTTCTCCAAGCTAAGGAGTAAACATCGAAGGCGCTTTTCCTACAGATGAGAAGAGAATCTTGAGTCAATTTATAAACTACTGTCTCCGTGTGGACAGCTGTAGGTTGGAGAGAGGGTTGCTAAACCTCTGCATGGACAGGACACCTGACCAGGAAGGTCGGCAAAACCAGGGGTGTTGCTACACAAAGGTCTAGTAATAGCGGGTACCGCACTTGCGTTTTCGAAAAATATGCTATCAGAACCAGATCCGGGAACTCCTGAGCCGAGACCTCTCAAAGACAGCGAAAGACAAGAGCAAATGGCGGGAAGGCGTCACCGCGCACTTTGCTCTAGTCCTGGAAGGAAGCGTCGAAAACTTCAGCCTCTAGGTCTGGTCTCCAGCTGATAAACTTTTGGGGCTGAGCAGAGAGATGGTAGTCAAATAGATCTTACTGAAGGGGGTCCCGTGTTCGAATGAATAGGCTTAAACAGTTGGAGACTGCCTCCAGTTGTTGTGATCAAAAAATGCTGAGACTCGTGATCTGCCCTGACACTTAAGAGGCTGTCCGCGTAAGAACGAACAAGGCAATTTTCGGACCTTTTCCGATTTGGCTGATTTTTTCAGTGAAACTATACCATTATGTCCCATCTACAAATATCACATTTGTTTGGATCAATTCGATTTATTTCATTTTTTGCGAGGCGGTTTCTGAGACAACCTCAGTGTTGCCCGATTTGCCTTCCGACACTCTCAGATTTAGCCCTATATTTAGGAAGCTGCCAAATTAGAAATTTTTCACGAAACAAGCTGAATTTTTCACATATTCAAGTTTAATCTCTCCTTAATACTTGACAAGTAGTACAGAAGGTTTTGAAGATAACCTCTGTCACAATGCAAAATAAGCGAAACGTGACATACCTTCAGTTGAGTAGTATTTTCTCCAATGTGGCACCTAAGTTAAGGTAAACTAAATCATAACACGAAAGTACTAAGGCCAGACAAGTGATTTACAGAATAAAATATGTGGGCACTCTACGCCCTGCGTTGCAGGAAATTGTGCTAAATTACCAAATCTGAGCCATTTTGATGTACGCTTCCATTTCGGCGGTACGACCAATAAACTCATTGTCCAACTAAAAACGCTTTGGAACTTAGGTTAACATCAACAGTCCGCCTCATTGGTTGCAAATAAACATTTTCGGTTGTTTTTGCCTTTGTTTACAACAGATGCAAATATCCGTAACAATGGTATGAAACCAACGACCGATATCCGATCCGCATCACAAATATGCAAATTGACTGAAAACCCGATGAAAAAACCTTTCTAGGGTTTATTTCCAGGAAATTGGATTAATTTTTACCGAAAAAAATTGCTTTAAAACTCTACGTGAACGTTCTTTTAAAAATTTCCCCTTTTCGCCCAATGCACTGCATTTTGTTTTTCTGTTCAATCCTGTGAATTTCATTTTGCATTCCAATTCAATTACAACATTGCCACAACTCGGTCTTCAAATAGATCATACTGCTTACTTTTAAATAAATAATCCTTCTTTCCTCATATTAAAGCAACTCCATTTGGTGTCCGATGAGGAACCTTTTCTTGGAGTAAAGGAGATATTAATTCTTCTGCCTTTTTTTAGTGGGAGTACAAAACTGCTTCTTTGGCCGTAATTTAATTACATGAAAACGACTTTGAAAAGTTTATTTTTCTCCGAATTGTCGTGATGCGCAGACCTGGCTCTCAGTCTGTAATGAGGAAATGCGAAAAATGAGTATTTCTCCTTCCACTTGTTCATTACGTGAAATTTTACATACTCCATGCTGGTCAAGCAGGGGAGAGGAGAGCCATGTTTTACTCTAAAAAAGCAGTATGATTTATTTGAAGACCGAGTTGCGGCAATGTTGTAATTGAATTGGAATTCAAAATGAAATTGACAGGATGGAGCAGAAAAACAAAATGCAGTGCATTGCGTGAAAAGGGGAAATTTTTAAAAGAACGTTCACGTAGAGTCTTATAGCAATTTTTCGGGTAAAAATTAATCCAATTTCCTGGAAATGAACCCTAAAAAAGGTTTTTCATAAGGAACAATGACACATCTGGTTTTCAGTCAATTTGCATATTTGTGATGCGGATCGGATATCGGTCGTTGGTTTCATACCATTGTTACGGACATTTGCATCTGTTGTAAACAAAGGCAAAAACAACCGAAAATGTTTATTTGCAACTAATGAGGCGGAATGTTGATGTTAACCTAAGTTCCAAAGCGTTTTTAGTTGGACAATGAGTTTATTGGTCGTACCGCCGAAATGTAAGCGTACATCACAATGGCGCAGATTTGATAATTTAGCACAATTTCCTACAACGCAGGGCGTAGAGTGCCCGCAGATTGTATTCTGTAAATCACTTGTCTGGCCTTAGTACTTTCGTGTCATGATTCAGTTTACCTTAACTTAGGTGCCACATTGGAGAAAATACTACTCAACTGAAGGTATGTCACGTTTCGCTTATTTTGAATTGTGACAGAGGTTATCTTCAAAGCCTTCTGTACTACATGTCAAGTATTAAGGAGAGATTAAACTTGAATATGTGAAAAATTCAGCTTGTTTCGTGAAAAATTTCTAATTTGGCAGCTCCCTAAATATAGGGCTAAATCTGAGAGTGTCGGAAGGCAAATCGGGCAACACTGAGGTTGCACCAGAAACAGCCTCGCAAAAAATGAAATAAATCGAATTGATCCAAACAAATGTGATATTTGTGCATGGGACATAATGACTGACTTTCACTGAAAAAATCAGCCAAGTCGGAAAAGGTCCGAAAATTGCCTTCTCCGTTCTTGCGCGGACAGCCTCTTAAGGTATTAGTATAACCCATTTGACCATTCGCGCGCGGTCCGCTCTAGCGCTCTTGGTTTTAACAAAAATCCATTTAAACCGTATATTTTTTGAAAGCTTAATAACTACAGATTATAACCCGATCTGTTTGAACAGAAAAAAATCTACTGGTTTTCGAAAATGTAAATATGTTAACAAGGCTTCACGAACCTATAAATCAAGTTCTACGCCCGCTAAAATTAGATCGGAGAATACGATTAACATGGCATCCGTTTCTCCACACATTGACCTCAAAAACCGCGTCTCAGATTTTTGGCACATGCGTTTGTTATTTTTTTACAACAGGATAAAGTTTGAATAGGGAAAAAAATTGAACTGCCCGCGAAAAAAAGGCATAACTTTTTAATGAGAAAAAAAATCTGACTTCGCAGACACGGTTTTGTCGGCGAACGTTCTGACAACATGCTCTCCAAATTTCAGCCAATTTGGTCCAGCGGCTGACGACTTGGAACTCGAAATGCACGTACAACTAACTCGCCTATTTTTTACTTTCGAGAAACAGAGAAAAGCTAAAATTTGGCGGCATCCAAGTGTAATGAGATTAGCATACCAATGGAGAAACCGCAGAGGAATCAACTTTCTATATAACAATAGGAGTGTGACAGTTAACATGGAACAGGTACAAATTTGCCTCGACGTGAATAAACCGCTTTTTCATGTGTGAAGTCAGAATTGCAAGGTAAGTAAACATGAAATCATCTTTTGATGTTTGGCGATGAAATTTTTATGTATCTTGACTAATCTTTAAAACTATGGCCAAGTCAGTAAAGATTCCAAAGGCCCGTAGATCCCCGAAAAAATGCAAGCGCACAAAGGAAAACGCTGGAAAGGACGTCGTAAACGTAAACTTCTCTTCTTCAAATTCCTCTGCTTCGACAGTTTATTGCAATCGTATTTTTCGGCGACTTGCGCTTATTTTGGTTTGCTCGCTGGCTTCGTGATCGCGATCGAGTTCATGCAGCAATTTTTCTTGATTGTAATAAGACCATTTGTCGCTTTCCGCTAATTTAGCGGCCCACTTTTTGTCAAAAGTGTTTTTTGCCTTTTTTATCCTTCCTTTAGCCGATGAAAAAGGGCAATATCGCTTGTTCTTCCTCGAAGACATCCGTGCACTGATTATGGCGCGCGAAATCGCGTGTCAAACTCGGCATGTTATTGCTGTCACGTGACACCTTGCCTCGACAATTAATATTCATTTGACAGAACTTGTCAACTCTCAATTAAGTAATTAGTGAGCAAAAAATCTTTATCGCGCAATAACTAGCGACGGATATAATATTTTTTCGTGAAGTTTTTTTTTAATTTTAAAGATAACCTTAAGATTTATCCAGCCGTTTAAAAAAGTAAAAGTATGTAAAATGGCAAATTTTCCCCTTACTGATACCTTAAGACTCCGGGAATTTGTTGGGCCTCTAACACGATTATGTGTTAGTGACACCAAATCCAGAGGTCTAATTCTAGCTGAGCAAGGACTGGGGATGTTGTACTTATTTTGTTGATGTATTGGGCAGACGATACATTTTCCATGAATAAGCGAATTTTCATCTGGATTTGGTTTGGAGCAAAAACTTTCATTGCAAAGGCACCTGTAAGGAGTTCTAGACAATCTATATTTAGCTTATCCTCCTGGTTTGAGCAAAAAAACCCTAGGGATTACCATGTAAAGTGTTTTCAACCTTAAAGGAAAGCATCTATCACGTTCACTAGTTCTCGTTCCCCTGAAGTCTGAGCTTTTTCGTTCCAAGTCTTAATGTTGATCCCTCTACCACATCCATTCCTCCTTTGCAAAGGCGTTCTTGTCTGCTTCCAAGTGGAGAGTAGCTGGGAAAACTGTTTGAAGAAAATGAGAAGGCTTAAGACCTTGGATATCCCCTGGACAGCTTAAGAGGGGTTGTTTAGCAAAATTCGGCACTGCCTTTTAACCTTCCTGACTTTTTCTTGAGGGACTGACAAGTTCATAGGCATTTAAATTACCGTAACCCTATTGTTGTTATTGGGGAGAGCACAGGCTTCTTGCAATTCACTAGAAAACCCAGTCTGTCTAATGATCCCAGGGCTTTTGCCGCTTGGGAACTGTTAAGCTCTTTTGTTTCGGCCATAACGAGGAGGCCTTCAAAATAAATAAGGACTCTGATACCTGGTTTTCTTAACAAGCCCACCAAACTTCTTTATTTTGGTAAAGGCTGGCCCAAAGGGAAGCAAGCAAACTCGAAAAGGTTCTCTTTCCAGATAGGCCATAGAAATATTTGATGTTTTACTCACTTGGAAACTATGAAGCAGGCATGCTTTAGGTCTACTTTGACCAGGAAGACCTTTTTAACAGATCTTGTAGCAGGTGCACTCCCTCCATTGCGAAATGCTCACACCTCAGAAACTGATTTAAACTTGTTAGATTTGTTCAGGGTCTCTGAACACTTCCATTTTTGGACACCAGAAATAGATTGCTGACAAACTCCATGTGTAAATGTTCTGGATGGACCTCCTGAATTGCACCTTTTTGTAACGTCTACTGATCCTCCATCTCCACCATTGAAGCATCTTCTGGAAAAAAGGATAGTGCAAGGGGGACACTTTTTTAGAAGGGAAAAGTCACAAAGTCTATATGGGTTTACAGAAATCAATTTCCAGTTGGCCATACAGTGTTTTAAGCTACCTGATAGAGGAACATGTTCTATCGTTAAAACATGGAGGTTTAAGTTCATACCTGTTAGAAAAGTAGATTGGCTACGTACTGGGTGACGTCTGTCTGTATTGGCTATATACTGGGATAACTTCTGTTCTTTACCGGCCTTCCTCCCCTGTATCAGGCGGGGCCTCTGAAGAGGAAGTTTTATTGGAGGATCACGTATACACCAGCCCTTTGTCCCCATAGGAATGTGAATGAGATTGTGCAAGGAAGGAGTGTTTTTGTAGTTTCAGATCTTACCTTGACACATTCCTCAAAGGTGGGTTCAAATAGAGTTTTTGGCATCATGAAATTCTTCAGTTGCTAGGGAGGTCAAAGAGCTGTTGTTGTCGACCTTCTTTACGACGAAAGAACGGCGATCGTTAGCAAAAAAGAAATGACGCATTTTCAAGCAAGCGTAATCCATGTACAGAAGCATCAAACAGACCCTGAATCTGGTCTTATGACAGGAGCACAATTCCCTGCTTTTTAGATGCTGATAAAATGTCCTTCAAATGTTCCTAAAGAGATGCCATTGGACGGCTAGTGCATTCAGGATGCTATCGAGAAGAGATTTGACGTGTTTTTCTGCCTGCTTAATGCCAGGAAACAGGCTGGACTTGAATTTATCCAGGAGGGAGTATATGCCGCATCAGTATCCGGCCTTAGCAACTTGCGACAAATTGCTTTCCATTAAAATAGTTGCAGATAAAATAAATCAATGAAGGCTAAACAAATGCAGACAAAGGCTGTAAGGACAAGGACGGATTGTCATCGTCTTTAAAACTAGCAGCAAGTGTATCGTCCTTTGTTCTCGCCGTTTCTTGGACCTTGAGCGACCCGTTTTGCTACTGCCTGCGGCTAATCAGCTACAGCAGCCTTGGGCACTTCAACTGAATCAATGGCTCCAACATACTTGGAGATAATAGCCAACAAGAGCAAATTTAACGCTTCCGGGCTGACAAAAATTAACTCAATTAACACTTTAGGTTCTGCTGAACCTTTAGGCTGCACTTCTGGAGGTGATCCATCATGGATGACTTTGACTTCTGCAAGATTCTTCGTTGAACTCCATGTCGCAGCCATGCTTTTCAGGAGTGAATAAAACTGGCGGAGGTTTCAATAGCGCCAGAAATGCTATGGGACTGTGGGCCATGGTGACATGTCCCAATTGTTTTTATCACATTTCTGTAAACGTTTTCACTGTTTTAAGTTAAGATATGTTGTATTGTTATATTGAGAGGACTGTTCTGATGTAAAGTCTGCTGTTAGAGCTTCAAACGTGCGATCATTGTATCATAACCACGTTATCTGACAAAATGATCACTTGATCTGAAAAATATGCTCCATGGTTTTAGAGAACAATGGCAGGTTTCATACTAGGCTTACCGCAATTGCAAGGCGGATTGAAGAATGTAGCTTATGATAATACTTTTTCTATTCTACTGTCACTCTATTGTGATATTAGCTTTCAATTGTTCAATCTTACTTCAGATCACGTAATAATTTTTGTGAGATCACGAAGTAAAAGGACAGATTTACCAATGTGTGGATTTTTATAATATGTATATATCAGCTTTACTTGAATCGCTGGGCTAATGATTTAATTATCAGCGATCAAGATTTTATTTTAGATTATGACTAAATGATTGTTCAGTTTCGACTTGTGCAAAAATTCCAAAATATTCTGGCTTCAATATTAGAGTTGAGAGTCATTTCAACATCCTGTAACACATATAAGACACGATATGAGTAAATACAAACTACGAGAGAAATTACAGGAGGCATCAGCAATAAGAAAAAAAATCTCTCTTGCTATACATGCTATTGATGGTTAGAAGTTCAAATGTACTCTCATTCAAAGCTCTCTTCCCATGTTGCTTTGCTAGTTTCCTTTTGTGCAGTTTGTAGATATCTATCCTTTCGCATATGTTGTAATAATACAATAATAATAATGAACTTTATTTGAGTGTCAAGTGTATTTAGCACTGCTGTACTAATTGGGGACACTGTAAAGCACAAATGAAATAAATTAAATCAAATCAAATGTTGGTTTTTGTGGAGAGGGGAAAACCGGAGTACCCGGAGAAAAACCTCTCAGAGCAGAGTAGAGAACCAATAAACTCAGCCCACATATGACGCCGGGGCCGGGAATCGAACCCGGGCCACATTGGTGGAAGGCGAGCGCTCTCACCACTGCGCCAACCCGCCTCCCCTTGTAGGCGTTGAGTCTTCTTCTACAAAATGTAGGTGGAGAAGACTCTGGGACAAAGACAATACGTAGCAGTGGACGTGTACGTTCTCCGCTTTTCTTTGTTGTTTACTGGTTGGAATAAAAGGCTTATCATCACCTGCACTGTTGCCTATAGTAGTAGGTGACGGATGGACCAATTTATTCAAATCATATGAAAGTATTTTTGAGGGAGGGGGGAGGAATATGGGGTGGGGGGGGGTGTGTGGGCAGTGGGAGGCAGAATGGAGACGTTGATACCTCTCCATTTTCTCCATCCTCTCCATCTTGAAATTTGCAGAGAGAGGTGTGTTCTACCGCACTGTTACGTCTCCTCCCAACCGTCCTGGTGGTATCGCAAATATATAGCTATCGAGAACAATGGAAAGAGCTCTGGTCCAATGCGAGAACGATGACATCACGATCGACCAATGAGAGAACGATGACATCATCATTGACCAATGAGAAGTCACTGACGTTATAAATGTATGAAGACGTTAGTTCTTTGGGAACCAGACAAACAGGTTTCTTGAAGATCAAATACAGGTTTGTACGAGAATTACTTTTAGGCGCTTTACTTTAACAACCGAAATTTTTTTTCCTGTTAAACCGGAATGACACAAGCCAGTCACTGAACGTTTCTGCTGATAATATATGTATGAAAATAAAGTAACTGCATGGATGGAACAAATGATCAACAAACAACTCTTTGCGTTGGACATGGAAGCATTATACTATCGTTTTTTACCGACAGTGTTTGGGTGAGAAAGTGATACCATTTCTAAATAAGCTTTGAAGTCGATATTGTAGTGAATTGGAACGTGCCATGAACTAACAGGCGAGGCCAAAGACGCGTATTCATTGCATGGATGTAACCGTTGAATGATATTGCAAGAAAAAAGAAGCAGAAATGGTCCGAGACGTTGAACAACTACACTACCATTAGAGGTTAAAAAGGTCCATGGACAAAGTATTGTGTACGATTTGGCGCCTGAAAACGAAATCTGGAAAACTAGAAAGCTATATTAGGCAGCATAATCAACAGTATGTTATTCAGTGTTGTTTTGTCAAACACCCTGATGATAGCAAGCCAAATGGACAACCATTTTGAAACTTTTCCGCTTGAAGGCTTGTTGGACATTTGTTACGACAAATACTTGTTACTCCGTGGTTACTGGCCGTAACCCATTAAACAACCCAGGAACTTAATAAACAGACATTTATATGTAATGCAACAATGAATGTGTTTCATAAAATAAAGGTGTAATTAAAACGTCGCAAACAGTTACTTGAGAAGGAAGTCACACATCCACCAAAGGCAAAAAAAAGGAGTGAAGTCAAACCTTTGAACGTTATCTACTTCGACGGGTAGAATATTACACAGCAAGGAAACACAAAACAATGACACGAGCTTCAAATAAACCTTAAGTCTATGCGAAAGGTTAAACTGAAAGCAAACAAATTGTTCACAACGTGTTGGCACTGAGCGTTCAGGTTTACAACCTCAAAGACCAAAAATAGGTATCAAGATAAGTTAAACGGGAACCCTTCCAAAAGTGAATTCGCAAAAGCTTTGTTTTTCTTGACAAAGACAAGTTCTGAATTCGCATATCATTAACATCTGCGAAAGAAAAGTGAAAACAATGACATGTAATTAGTTTTGAAAATCGCTTATTGAAAGCGGACAAATACTTAAAACATGTTTACCACTTAAGCATTGTTCCACTGAGAGATGTTTGAGATATTTACAAAACATGAATTAGGATTAGATCTTTGGTTCAAACACAAAGTTCTCTTGGTCATAAAAATAGACAACTTTACAAACAGTGTGCGAATTTCTGGCTGATAAATTGAAAATAGCCGTTTTGCTTGGAGGCAGTTTTTAATTGTGCCAGTTGGTTAAGGAAGAACCGGTTACAATTGTAGCGGCAATTGCCTCTTTTTAGGAAGTGGCGTTCTGCCACTTGGAACGTGACTTACACCGTGATAGTGAAAGCACTTTAAGCGTACAAAAGATACACTTGTTTTACTGACGAAGCGATAGTTTACCCTCACTATTGGTTTAAGTGGACTTTACAACAAACAAACGCAAAAGCACAACAATTACGCAAATCATAGCATCCGCAAACTTAAATAGCGATGTATGCTTTACTTACACTTAGAGCAACATGGCCAGAAATCGCGGACGCAACGCCCGCGTAACGGCAGCGGCTTTCAACATTACTTAAACAAACATGGCGATTAAATTTACAAAGGAATGTTTGGAGTAAAAATTAAATTTGAGGAGAGAATAACTCCTGGCGTACCTGTAACGGTTCCCAAGTCTGAATCTGTTAGGAGAAAGTATCCGTAATCCAACTGTATGAAAGTCATTTCAAAACCAGACCATTAACAGCGTCCTTTTTAAGCATGATTTTAGCTCCACTTTCGCTCTCTTAACCCTTCTATTTCATGTAGGAAATTCGTAAAGTAGCAATCTTTCACCGCAGCTCGCCGCGTTCCCATCCGCCTGATTGATTTTTCCAAGTTCATTCCTCAAAGTTAACATCGTGTCACAGAAACACAGTGATTTTCAGGTAGTTTGGACACGATTAACAGCGTCTATTTCGGCGATGAAAACCCAAGAATAGAAAACTACAAAAATAGAGGCATTCAGCTAATGGTTACTCGATGTTACACGAAAAAGAACCTCCGTTCTTCACAACATTCTCTCAGTTTAACCGCCATGTTTGGTATCAACGGAAAGCTATGAAACCAGGCTTCAAAAACTCCGTTGAGAACTGGGGACAGACGCTAAACAGTGTTGTAGGTCAGCGCTCTAAATAGAGGGTCTTTTTACTTCCGACGCGGGATGGCGGGAATTTCATTATCGAAAACAATTTTAGACGTCCTGAAGGCTTTTGATCGCTGTAAATTTAACCACGGTTGAAAGACAATGCAGTTGTTCATAATCGACCTCGCGAACAGAACGCTTCATGGGCCGCCATACTGATTTCTTCTGTTATTGTGGAGAAAGCCGCGTGCCGGTGTGCGGACTCAAATGTCCGCGATTTCTGGCCATGACAAACTGTTCGCCCCGTTGGCACTGAACGCTTAGCTCGTTGAGTCAAAGAAACAGAAAGAAACCGAATTCGGATGAGAACTAGTCCAGAAGGTGAAGTTCTGATTTCGCATGTGACCATGAAAGTGAAGACAACCAGGTTAAATGAGTATATTGAAATGCGCCCATTTACGCGGTATCGAGCCGTTGTTATTCAAAAGCAGACTAAGTAATGTCGGAAAAACAGGTAAAAACTTTACTTAAGGTGTCCGAAACCACTTAATCAAACACACTATGCACCTTAAGAGTTTTGAAGAAATAAACAAAACCCGTAAAGCTTTGTCTGCAATTGCAATAGAAAGGGTAGTCTCTAGTTTTAATTTCTGTTATCGGCACTGCGTAAGCTTGGAGCAATTTAAACTTGCTCTTTGAAAACCGTTTCACCGTACGGCAGAGCCTGGAGGTACTTTTCTAAATTGATAACAATAGTGACAATTTCTTCTTTTAAGTACAAACCATCCTGCTCACTCAGGATGGAGCATTTTGCTGCTCAAATTCAAAACAATGAGACGGCTTCTCGACGAAAATAGAAAGACATGTTTTACTACGAGATGGCAAGAATGAACTTTGCATAGGGACGTGCGCACGGTGGTCGGTTGTCATGGGTTTTCCTTCCGCAACTCTAATGCGCGCTGGCGCAGAATCCGTCAGCGGCAGTTGGCGGGAGATAAACAAAATCCTTTTTAGAGATGGCGGCAAATACTGTTACGACGAAGACCACCGACAAAATAGATTTAAGGCATTTCGGTATCGAGGATGAGACGGAAAGGGGAGTAAGATTTTGGAACACAAATGCCGTAGAAATGAAGTTTTCTTACTGAAAAGGAATGGTCGAGAAAGGTTCGTTTTGCGGAGAACAAACCAAACTACGGGATGAGAAATCTTGATCGTGTCCTAGAAGAATTAACTGGTAACAAGCTGGAGCTTGTAGGTCTAATGTTGGATGGATATTTGAAGGAGATCGGTCATTTAATTTATTGAAAGCTCGGAAGATCTAGAATAAGAGAGCAGTCTATTCCTACTCACAAAGGATGGAGCATTGCTCTCAAATTGCAGAGTATCGGCATGGATGCTCGCATTAAAACCAAAACGTGTGTTTGAGTGAGGTTTCACAAACACTGACTGCAAAATCTCATTTTCCTTTTTTTTGTGGCAACAAAATACACAAAATGAATTTGGCGATCGAGGAGAAGTTTGACTCCACTGTTTGTTTATTCGCATCGTTGGTGAAAAGCTGGAGCCACATAGTACCACTTTGACAATAGTAATTTTATTAACTAGCTGTTCGTGACTGAGGGAAATGCACACATGCTCCACGGATAAACAGGAAGGAAATAAACGCACAGAGACTTAACATTTCTGAATTAATAGGGCTCCCATTGTATATTGCTACGTAATCTTGCTATCATGGGTGTTCATCTTGACATCTTTCTTCGTTTGGGAGTGGCAAAAGGTGTTTCCAAAACAAGAGGTTTCTTCGACGCGAAGTAGGTGTCGAGATCATCTGGCGTTCTGACTGGCCTTTTGCGGGGAACAGGACGAGGAACTTTGGACTCTTTGGTTCCCGTACGTGTTCCAAGCTTCACGCTCATAGGGACTGTCGGTTTCCCTTGAGATGTTGTTGGAGCAACCCACGGAGCACGCACTGTTTCTGTGGATGGTAGTATAATCACTAGTAGGGCAGCCATTATTTCAATCTTTATTTGTGGCCAGCATTTGATATCGTTGTATAACGTGTTCCAATAGAACAATTTTCTGATCATTCAACTTGGACTCAATGATGTGTTTTATGTCTTGATCCAATCGCGTTTATATTGTTATCTACTTAGGACTTGCCAATCAATTTTCCGTTTCCATACTTTGCATTACAAATGTTCCGGAATCAGTACCAAGTTTTGTTCCTGTTTCATGTTTAAACCTTACGCCAGTAGTGTAACGAAAATGGTGTTCGTTGTGTGTCAAGTCAGCAGAGCATTACCTTGTACGGTGTTAACAGTTTAAATGGTCTGTTTGCTACAAGGATGGCCCCTTAAAATTACTTAGTTTCTGTACTGTAACAAGCCGTTCTGCATGTGTTCAGGGGGTGATTTCTTAGGTAATTTTGCTTCCTTGAAGAGCCTATTCAATAAATGTTTCCGTTTGTTCACTGATGCTTCCGTGGCCACGTGGAAGTCCATGTCATCTTTGTTCATGTAGCGTGTTTGCGTTTTCATGATTTCTTTGTGCACGGGATCCGCTTCTAACTCGTTAAACCATGTGAGATAGGAAATCTACAGATTTCGCATTCTTTTCCTGTAGGCAGGAAGTAATTCATTAAAGGTCTCTACCTCTGCAATAGCTTCTGACACCCCTTGTAGCTTGCGGATGTTCATTTGCTCTTGAAATTGTGATTCAAGACCATTCACAGCCTCACAAAGCAGCTTCTGCCAAGCGTTCTTTACAGGCTCCGTGTCGCTATCCAAAGTGGTATATTCACTCTGCTTCCCTTCGCTTACATTGCGTTCATCTTCGCTTACATTGCGCTCGCCTTCGCTACTGTCTTTATCCTCGCTTCCCATTTCCTAGATTTCGTTATTACCGGGAAATTCTGTAGAATCCTCTTCAGTTGAAGAGAAACTCTCATATTGCTCTTCCATTGAAGGATTGGGACAGTGATACGTTTCGTGGCAGTCTCTGTTATAGCTACGATTAAAGCTTTTTGGACAGAAATGACAGAAATACTCCATCATAGGACTCCGCGTGATGTGAACCAAACGCTCTTTTGCTTCAAAATGAGCTCGGTGCTCCTGGTCCTGCTCTTTCTACTACTCTTCTTTTGAGCTAAAACGCCAACTATTGAATTAATTAGAAAAGAAACGCGAGAATATTTTACCCAGGAATTCTTGGCTGGATTTCTCTTTCGACAAAGTATACAAGAGTGAAGACAACCACTTGCTATTCGTTCATTCGTTTATTATATACATTATCAAATAAATGCATGTAAGTACGCTCACTCGTTCCGTTTTAAAAGTAAAATTTGTTTACAAGCTCGTTCACTAGCAAATCGACATCAACATTTTGCTGCTTTTTCATTAGATTCTCTTAAGGAATACGAATCTCGATAAGACTGGCACAATCTATGGGCTCTGCATCAAAAGATCCAGCACCGTCACAATGTTCTGCAGTAGAAAACGTGGTTACTTCGATAAAACCATAATATATGGCTGTGAGGATCCGATCCTTAAAGGCTCTGCTCTCTTTGTAGTGTTCCAGCTCTATGGCGGAAAGATAAATCCAGGTCCTTGGAAACTGAGTGAGCTCTGTCAGGTAATCTTCCCAATCATTGTGACGGGTAAATCCCGAGAGCGGCACATACTTGCCTTGAGATGTTTAAAACGTGCAACAGGTCCATCCTGTCCATCGCCCTGTCGAAATAGTAACTCCAAGCATCCTCTTGATCCATCATCAAGCATGAATGATGTCCTTGGCTTGGATGATTTGTTTCACAGCCATAACAAAAATCCATCTTTTCTTGATGAACGGCTTCATTACAAACAGCAGCATACGCAAGACGAAAAATATGACCAACCAAGACTGCTAAACGTTGCTGCGTCACTTTATCGACCTCATCCACTGCATGTAACAGAGATTGAGGCGGTTGGATCTATATATGTGATGCCATATATGTTTGTGTTATTGGTCTCGTATACAGTTGTATGAAGTAAAGTAGACCTGTACCAGCTTTCTAATTTATCTCTTGGGTAACAATCCTAGAGATCACTGCCCAAACACGCTTTTGTAGTGCAACCGTTTACACAGTAGCTTTGTGTGAGCTCTATCCTGTTCATCATCGATCTGTTATCCGTCTAATACGAGCAGCAGAGGGTAAACTGGTCTTACCGGAAAAAGCTTAAGAAGATTTTTCAAGCACACCGTGGGTAACAACTCGGCCAGACACATTGGACACGCTTATTGTTATTGACCCTTCTTTTCATGCCAAGTTTTGTTGCAAGTTGGTTCCCAACTTGAAAAACATCCATAGTCATTCCATGATAAGCTTTGTTCCTCTGATTTCCTTCCTGTTTATCCATGGAGCATTTGTACATTTCCCGCAGTCACGAACAGGTAGTTAATAAAATTACTATTGCCAACCTGGTACTATGTGGCTCCAGCTTTTCACCAACGATGCGAATAAACAAACAGTGGAGTCAAATTTCTCCCCGATCGCTAAATTCATTCTGTGTATTTTGTTGCCACAAAAAAAGTGATATTTTGCAGCCAGTGTTTGTGAAACCTCACTCAAACACACGTTGTGATTTTAATGCGAGCATCAATGCCGATACTCTGCAATTTGAGAGCAATGCTTCATTTTTTGCGAGTAGGAATAGACTGCTCTCTGATTCCAGAGCACGTCCCTATGCAAAGTTCATTCGGCTTACTATCTCGTAGTGAAGCATGCCTTTCTATTTTGTCCGAAAAGCCGTCTCATTATTGTGAATTTGAGCAGCAATGCTCCATCCTGAGCGAGCAGGATGCTTTGTACTGAAAAGAAGAAATTGTCACTTTTGTAAACAATTTAAAAAGGTACCTCCAGACTCTGCCGTACGGTGAAACTGCTTTTAAAGAGCAAGTTTAAATTGCTCCAAGCGTACGCAGTGCTAATAACAGAAATTAGATACAGACATTTTGGCTTTAAACTACTCTTTCTATCGCAGTTACAGAGGAAGTTTTACGGTTTTTCTTTCAAAACTCTTAAGGAGCACAGTGTGTTTGATTTAGTGGCGTCGGACACCTTAAGTAAAGTTTTTAACTGTTTTTCCGACATTATTTTGTTTGCTTTTGAATAAAAACGGCTTGATACCACTTGAATGAGCGCATTTCAATATACTAATATCGAGAGAGGGGCCAAAACATATCATCTGCAAATTTACTCGTCGCCTGGCTCGAAATTCCGTTATGAAAGCTCGACGGGAAGCAAGCTCTATTCAGCAAGAATCAATCGGCCTTCAAAGGAGTGAAAATATGTCTAGGCTGCGATTCCTGGATCACCTAACACCGTCCAAGCAAAAGCTGTTTGCCGATGCCAAAGTTTTCAGGGAGAGATATGGTTATCAATTTTGCTGGACAAAAAACAGCGTCATATGGTTAAGAGAAACCCCTGACTCGCGCCCAGTCAAAGTGAGATATGCTGCGGAGCTTAGCAAGCTAACCCAGAATGAGCATGGATCGTTAAGCTAAGTACTTTAGTCTTTTGAAAATGTATTTTTACTCTGCTTAAATGTCTAGCTCAAAAAATGAACTACAGAGCAAAGCTCTCTGGCGAGAACACCCGTACCACAAGCAAAATATAATGCTAATTTAATGCTAAATTGTTCAGGCAATCTTCAATCTAAAAAGTATTTGCAAAATTTGCTGACGCCAGGAGAGATACTTTATGTGGTGTTCCAAAAGGTTCCGTGTTAGGGCCCTTATTATTTCTAATATATATTAATGATATTTACATGGCTTTCACAAGATTTAGTTTTTATTTATTTCCTGATGATAGAGATTTATTATTTGGTCATAAAAATCTTAAAACCCTTGAAACAATAGTTAATAACGAATTGACAAACGTTAGTGAATGGCTATCAGCCAATAAACGTTCTCAACTTTAAAAAATCCAATTCTGTCCTCTTTCATAATTATCAAAAACGAATAAACTATGGTATAAAATTACACTTAATCGATCATAACAATCAACTCGTGAATCTAGAACAAAAGCGATACATAAAATATTTAGGAGTATTAATTGGTAATCACCTCAATTGGAAAAATCACATTAGCTATATTGCAACTAAAATTAGCAGATACATTAGAATTATATCTAGATTAAGGCATTTCACTCCATAT
Source organism: Ricordea florida (assembly GCA_949710005.1). Taxonomy (NCBI): domain Eukaryota; kingdom Metazoa; phylum Cnidaria; class Anthozoa; order Corallimorpharia; family Ricordeidae; genus Ricordea; species Ricordea florida. The sequence continues at coordinate 14,830,834 of OX453274.1, read as the reverse complement.
TCAACTCTGCTTCATATATACAAATCCTTAATTGAGCCACTGATCACATATGGACTTATTGCGTGGGGACAAGCTGCTATTACTCATCTAGATAAAACTCTTATTTTGCAGAAACGAACAGTTCGTCTCATGAAATTCGCCCCCTTTCGTTCTCATGCTGTACCTCTTTTCATTGAATCTAGCATTCTACCAGTTGGCATGCTTTACATCAAATCTCTAGCCTCTCTTATGTATATTGTCCATGATAACACTGCTCCATCTAACATACTGAGTCTTTTCACACCGGTTCAGAAAATACATCAATATAACACGCGCTCATCCTCGCTCGGTAACTACTACATTAAATACTCTAGACTTAATCAACAAAAAAAAACTCGTTTTCGCGAATCGGAGCTCAAGTTTAAAACAGTATAAATATTAGCATCAGGGATCTGCCAAAATATAGATATAAAAAAGAAATTCAAAAAATGCTCTTTCAGATGCTTGAAACAAAGGATAGTTATCCTGACATATATACGATACTAAATATTCAACATTAGTATAAATACTCAGGTGATTATACAAAATATCGCGCTTTGATTGGTTCGCTATCTCGGATTATCAGCCGATAATCACCTCGACGAACAAAATGGCTGCCAGTCGTTCGCGCGCTTTTGATGAAATAAACTTTCTTCGTGTTGTACAATGCTTTTCTTTTCTTTTTTGAAATAATCACCTATGTGTTTATACTAAAACAATTATTCGCCTCAGGCTCAGTGATTCTCGGTGAATATTCACCTCGACTTCGTCTTGGTTAGTATTCACCGACAATCACTTCGCCTTCGGCGAATAATTTTTAATTAATGACATTTTTGTCTGAAAACAAAATCTTATTATTATTTAGTCCAATAATTTTTCTTTTTCACATACAATTTAATTGCTCGGAGACATTATTATACAATACTAAGAATAATTAATTGTTATATCTATATTATCTACAACGTCCTTCACACTGTTGGCCTAGACTAGCTAAGCTATTTGCCGACAGTGTGGTCAGATTGTAATTTGTTATTCATAAGTGAATAAAACTGTTACTGTTACTGTTACTAATTACACCCAGTTGTCTTCACTTTCATGGTCACATGTGAAATCAGAACTTCACCTTCTCGACTAGTTCTCATCCGAATTCGTTTTCTTCGTGTTTCTTTGACTCAACGAGCTGAGCGTTCAGTGCCAACAGGGCGAACAGTTTGTTTGGTCTAAGGGTAAGTAAAGCATACACCGCTGGTTAAATTTGCGGATGCTATGATTTGCGTAGTTGTTGTGCTTTTGCGTTTGTTTGTTGTAAAGTCCAGTTAAACCAGTAGTGAGGGTAAACTATCGCTTCGTCAGTAAAACAAGTGTATCTTTTGTACGCTTAAAGTGCTTTCACTATCACGGTGTAAGTTACGTTCCAAGTGGCAAAACGTCACTTTCTAAAAAGAGGGAACTGCCGCTAAAATTGTAACCGGTTCACCGTTCAGTGCCAACAGGGCGAACAGTTTGTTTGGTCTAAGGGTAAGTAAAGCATACACCGCTGGTTAAATTTGCGGATGCTATGATTTGCGTAGTTGTTGTGCTTTTGCGTTTGTTTGTTGTAAAGTCCAGTTAAACCAATAGTGAGGGTAAACTATCGCTTCGTCAGTAAAACAAGTGTATCTTTTGTACGCTTAAAGTGCTTTCACTATCACGGTGTAAGTCACGTTCCACGTGGCAGAACGTCACTTTCTAAAAAGAGGGAACTGCCGCTATAATTGTAACCGGTTCTTCCTTAACCAACTGGCACAATTAAAAACTGCCCCCAAGCAAAGCGGCTATTTTCAATTTATCAGCCAGAAATTCGCACACTGTTTGTAAAGTTGTCTATTTTTACGACTAAGAGAACTTTGTGTTTGAACCAAAGATCTAATCCTAATTCCTGTTTTCTAAATTTCTCAAACATCTCTCAGTGGAACAATGCTTAAGAAGTAAACATGTTTTAAGTATTTGTCCGCTTTCAATAAGCGATTTTCAAAACTAATTACATGTCATTGTTTTCACTTTTCTTTCGCAGATGTTAATGATATGCGAATTCAGAACTTGTCTTTGTCAAGAAAAACAAAGCTTTTGCGAATTCACTTTGAGGTTGTAAAGCTGAACGCTCAGTGCCAACACGTTGTGAACAATTTGTTTGCTTTCAGTTTAAACTTTCGCATAGACTAAAAGTTTATTTGAAGCTCGTGTTATTGTTTTGTGTTTCCTTGTTGTGTAATATTCTACCAATCGAAGTAAATAACGTTCAAAGGTTTGACTCCACTAGTTTGTTTTTGCCTTTCGTTGGCTTAATAGCTCAGTTGGTAGAGCACTGCTCCGGTATCGCAGAGGTCATGGGTTCGAATCCCGTTCAGGCCTGAGTTCAGGCTTTAATTTCTCAGCTACTTAAGTTGTGTGCATAACTGGGATGATGAATTAATGTCATTACATATAAATGTTGGTTTATTAGGTTCCTGGGTTGTTTCTTGGGTTACGGCCAGTAACCACGGAATAAGGAGCATTTGTCGTAACAAATGTCCAACAATCCTTCGAGGTATACTTTCCAACGAGTTGGATGTTGTTGACAAGAGGTCTTGTTTTCTTGCAATATAATTTAACGGCTACATCCATGCAATGAATAGGCGTCTTCAGCCGCGCCTGTTTGTTGATGCCACGTTTCAGTTCACTACAATATCGATTCCAAAGCTCATTACCTCCGCCAAGGAGGTTATGTTTTCACGCCTGTCTGTTTGTTTGTTTGTTTGTTTGTTTGTCTGTCTGTTAATCGTTTTACGCAATAACTAATCAACGGTTTTACACCAAATTTGGTGGAAAGGTCGCAAATATACCCAGGATCAATCGATTAAAATTTGGGATTTATCCGGATTAAACTCCGGATCTCAGATGCATAATAGGCGCTCTCGGGAGCGTTCACTCGGGCTACACTTGATAATACGGCTTCGAACAAACGTGAATGTCAGTTTACGCTTAACTTTTGTATATATTGCATACTATATGGATGGTTCCACGACCGCAAAAAAACCTACAAGACTGTATATCGCACCGCAATTCTTGTCGTGTTTAAGCTGAGCGATTTTATCAGGGGCGTCGATAAAACCATGAACATGGAACATCGAATATCCCGGAACATGCAACATTCCGGAACATCGCGGAACATCTCGGAACATGAAAAATTATTAAAAATTTCAAAAAATAATAGCAAGAAATAAATAAGACAATAAATATAAACATAACTAAAGAGCCCCAAAAATTAAACTAAGGAAAGAAAGAAATTGGCTTGCAATATTAATGAAAAAAAGCGAGCGATGGGCAATTGGGTTCATGCAACTGACCGCACATGAGTGAAGGCTCCAATACTTTCCCGCCAACTCAGCTGAAGATCACATGGAAAGCAAACAAATAAGAAAACTTATCTATACTGGTCAGAGTCCCATACTTTCCTGCCGATCGCCGCCATCTTAGTTTTGTACAGCGAACGAAACGAGTACCCGTCCCTAGAGGCATTTGGAATTCTCCCCAGATTTCGCTTGCCATGAGAAACCAAGATGGCCGCAATCACCATCTAAAAATCGGGGACTGTGAACAATATAGTATCTACCACCAATATAAATCTTTCCTTTTAATTCCCAAAGCCAGTAGTCCCTACGCTCTTGTTAAATGGATAACCGTCATGATTCTCTCTTGATTCAAGGCAAACCATTACAGGAGGTGGCTGTGTGAGGAAAGCTTAAGAATTCCCCTCTTCGCAACCCAATCTACTATATTTTAAAGCCCTCAATCATGACTATCATTTGCATGGAACTGCCCTCAATCTCCCAGCAAATCAATTCCGACCAAGAAAGGATAAAGCTTCATCCTCTCGTGATTCCGACAAAATATTGTTTCTTGGCGAAGATACCAGATTCATTTTCTTCCTTTATTTTTCGTTTTTATGTATTTATGTCTATTTTCGTTATAAATAAAGTATATTTATTGTCTTAGTTATTTCTTGCTATTAATTTTTTTTTGCTCCGGGATGTTCCGTAATGTTTCGGCATGTTCCGAAATGTTTCATGTTCCTGGTTTTATCGACGCTCTTTTATCAGAAAGTTTTCTAAGGTTTTACAGAAATTTCAGTGATAATTGGGTTTGTTTGCTAATCGAATTAATGTTGACCAATTAGCTTTCTTGGTTCCCACGGTAGAAAACAGTTGTGAAACTTGATGCCATTCATCTGATTCCAAGTTATCGAAGGCGAAGAAGCGATATGTGGGAAAAACAACAATATTACTCCTCAGTCGGATATACTTTTCTTCAAATAGCTCTTATTTGTGGATCCAAACTCTTAAGACAACAATATGTGGCGGGGTGGAGGTATGCGCTCTACCGAGTGCCCTTCTAGTTCAGACATGGTATCACTTTCTTACCCAAGAACAGTGGGGCAAATAGATAGCGTCATGTGTCCGTGTCAAACGCAAAGGGTTGTTGGTTGATCATTTGTTCCATCCATGCAGTTACTTTTATTTTCATAAATTATCCGCCGAAACGTTCAGTTCCGGTTTAACAGGAAAAAAAAATTCGGTGGTTAAAGTAAAGCGCCTAAAAGTATTTCTCGTGCAAACCTGTATCCGATCTTCAAGAAACCTGTTTGTCTGGTCCGCAAAGAACTAACGTCTTCATACATTCATAACATCAGTGACTTCTCATTGGTCAATGATAATGTCATCGTTCTCTCATTGGTCGATCGTGATGTCATCGTTCTCTCATTGGACCAGAGCTCTTTCCATTGTTCTCGATAGCTATATATTTGCGATACCACCCGGATGGTTGGGCGGACATGTAACGGTACGGTACAACACACTTCTCTCTTCAATACTCATTAAGTATTCAACACTGCCACTCGCCTCACTCAATATTCAACATGGCGTCAACCTCTCCATTCTGCCTCCCACTGCCCACACACAACCATATCCCTCCTTCCTCCCACAAATATACCTGCATGTGATTTGAATAAATTGATCTATTCATCTGTCATCTACTACTACCCATTTCCTTTATTGCTAGCACATTTGATAGACAACTGTTGTCAAAAGATTTCTAAGTCTATAAAGGCACAAATACAAATACTTAAATTCACTTCTTCAACACTCATACTGTTATATACCACCTTACGACAATTTTCCTACATCTTCCCCAAGTTCTCTATAGGTTCAACAAACATTATCTTCAATATTTCACATTTCATTCATATTGATATCATAGCTTACAAACATCCTGGAAAAGTTTTGATTGCCCTTTGCCCGAGTTTTCCTTTTTCTTACTTGAAAATAGATCGATGCCTCAGAAAGGCTCGATAAATGCCATATTTACTTTGTGGCATTTTTACGTTCTTTAACATTCCAGAAATACCATGATACAGTAAATTATGGGCATAATATTAGCGAAAAATTAATTAAATTTGACTAATTCTCCAGATGTGTATGATGGTATGTATGCTCAAGTTGACGCATGTTGCATTCGTCAATAGACACTGTAAGTACAAAAAAAGTGGTAGAATTAAAAAAAAATTAAATTTGCACATGACTCAAAGACAAAACTATTAAGCGTCCGTTATTCCCATGTTGTCTCAAATACCCAAGAGTAATGAGTTATTTTATAATCGGTTAAAACTATTCATATCTTGCGTTATATGTGTATATCTTTGTCTGATTTTAGAACCGCCAGTAATCAGTCCAGTGTCAGTTGCTTCGAGTTACAATGAAGGTTCGCAAGTAAACATCCGTTGCCAAGCAACAGGAACACCCGACCCAGATGTAACTTGGATAAGGAATGGACAAGTGAAAAGAAGTCAAAAGAACTTCGCCGTACTGACGTTTGACAGCATTCACAGGACAGATGATGGACACTATACATGTAAAGCGAACAGCTCCGCAGGAAGCAAAGAGACTCAAATGACGCTGGTCGTTCACTGTATGTTAAGAATCTTTTACTTACGATACATGATACCCTCAGGGGCTACTTAAGAGAGAAATAGTTTCCTGTACAATTTAGCATACATAGTATTTTATCGCTAAAAGGTGATGAAAAGCATATACATAAATAGCGAGTTAGTACCTGGTAGTAATAAGATTATTACCATTCGACACATTTTCCCTAGTGTTGTGATTGAGCTATAAATGGGTCACTTTGGTCTCGATACTGGACATATTAAGAAAAACATTTTGACCTGGGTTCCTGCAGTCCCCTTGTTATCCTGTTGTGGCTTTTGGCTCGGCAAACTCGGCTAAGCTACCAGTGCTACAGTGGAAATTTCATTATTTGTATGCTTAAAAAAATGAAATAGAAATAAGTTAGCTGAATGAAATATCGAATTAGGTTGATTGAACGCGAGCTCGGATCCCCCTTCGCTCATCTTTTCGCGTCCACATAGGCCCACATAAAACGATCTGTATTAACATTACTTTAATACCTAGACACATAACTTTCAAAAGATTTCATTGAGAATTTTTCAACTCTTGGAACAATTTTTTTCCGACAACAGACAAACCTGAAGGTACAGCACTAACAACCAATGTGACGGGAAACGCCGCTGTACAAGGAGATTCAGTGAGCCTCACATGTAGAGTGACTGGTACCAACCCCGCAGTGTCAGTGTACAGAATTTACTATAATGACTGCAATACACCTATTACTGAACCAACTAATGGACGATACACTATTAACAATGTCCAACGATCACAGCATAACGGCAGGTATAAATGTATACCCCACAATGATGTCGGCGATGGACCACCAGCTACAGTTCATCTTAAAATAAATGGTAACTTTACAAAGTAATTTTTTGTGTTTGGGTGTTGACTTCAGTGCACTAAAAAGGGATTTTGGCAATCGAGTATCACTTGAAGATAGGTGTAATTGCTGACCTGTTTGTTTTTCTGCTCTTTCAAATAACTAATATTGGAAAATGTCTGATTCGAAAAGTAAAGATGCTTTGAGAGCCCAGCTGTGGTATGATACTCCAGATCATATTGTAGTAATGTTGAAGTATCTTTAACCATTTATTTCCTTCAATGAACATTTAACACAAAATGAAAACTTTTGTTAGAAAATTCAACCTAGAAAATCAAAATTGAAGTAAGTTGAATGTTGGAGCTAAAATAGATGGAAATTCCTCGCATTTTTGTTAACGTTGATAAAGAATATCCTATCTTCTTATGTTATGGTGTTTTGATTTTAGTACCTGCACAGCTGGTCCGCCTGCCTAAAAGTCAAACCGTAAATGAAAATAATCCAGTCCGTATTAGATGTAAAGCGTCTGGTTACCCAGCACCTACTATCACGTGGACAAAAGATGGAAATCCATTAACTGCTTCGTCTGACAAAACAGTAGACATCGCACAGATTAAGAGGACTGACACTGGAAGATACGTCTGTAAGGCAGACAATGGAGTTGGACAGCCGCAAACAGCTGCCGCGTACGTTACAGTGCAGTGTAAGTGAAATCAAATCTGGAGTCAAATAGCGGATTGTCATCTTAGTCGTGTCTGTCCCAAGCTTCAGCCTTTAATTTTTACCTAATTTATAGATGACTTCAAAATAACGGTTAGAGTGGAAATAGGCAAAAGCTGCATTTACAGTGCGACAGTTTGTTTTTATTCCGAGTTTCTTCATAATATGATTGTATAATCGAATTCAATTCTGAAAAATAAAAGTGGCTTAAAGATGTTTCATCTAAATATATTAGTACTGTTTCTTAATCGAAGACTGATTAGTGAGCCCTCCACCGGTCTAGTTGTAACAGTTAACTTATCATTTGGTGATTTTTACTTACTGGCGTAACATGCTTGACATGATTTTGAATATGCAATGCACTGTATGTGTTAGTTCATTTCTTATCAAAATAATTTAAATAAGCATCGGACATTTAACAATTATTCTCAAAAATCGAGCTGAATAGTGACAGAACATTTACGGAGCTTCGAAGCAGCGAGGTAAATAATACTAAAGCCACTATTCACTGAGATTAAAGAGAGTAATTGTCTTCGTATATACCGATGAAGCAACCTCAGTAGAGAGCTTAGACAAACTCGACGACGACGGCGAGGATAACACAACCCGGTGAAAAAAATTAATTGTTGAAACGTAATTCGCACGACAAAGAGAGTAACTGGACTTTATTTTGCACGCGCAATTTCTTGTGCAGTTTGTTCGAGCTATTGTTTGGTCCTGCCCTGGTAAAGGTATCATGGTGGTAGTGTTTTACCTACTTTTCCTAGTAGGACCTCTTCGAAAAAGCTGAAAAGGGTGAATCGACGACAGCCATATTTCAGTAGTTTAGGCACTATTTTGCTTTTCCCCAAACAAAGACTCAGTCGCACAAGGATTACGCAGAAGCTCCTACATTAGTCACTTTCTAGGAGATGAGTAGTGTTGAATATCCCGAGGTAGCAGCCAATCAGATTACTCAAAATTCCAATGTTGCTGAGATGTTATATACTAATATGCGATAAAACCTCTGTCAATAATATTACCATGAATTTAGGACACTTGTCTGAAGCATTGTTAATGCTTTGGCATTAGTCATTCATGCATGATTCCGAATTCTGCCAATCTGCGCATTAATAGAAAAAAATTGAGCGGCCTTTAATGTCATTTTACATGGCAGAAATCGAAACCTATACAGTATGTAAACACTAATTTCGACCCTGAATGATCAACTCTTTGCACCTACTCAAGTCATCCCTCTTAAAACCTGAAAATATTGTTAACAATATACAAAGCGGTTTTTGTTAAACTACATTCAAGGACTTAGATGCAATTCAATAAAGTCCATCAACAAAGTTCTAAACACGTGGACTGACTAGGAGAAGCTCCCTTTTGTCATAGAAGGGGCACGCTTAATTGAGATACATTCATTTTCGAGTACGCTATGCTGTGTGTGACATTAAATTTGTGTCATCGCACTTTTTTCTCTCAGCCCCCAGTTTTTTCAGTTCAAGTATCCGTTTGTCTGTCGTTTCTGTTATACTTGGTAAAGGACCAAATATTATTGTATAGTGTCTGTTGATATTCTTTGATGAAAAAGAATATGTTAATCATTCTAATTCGATCTTAATACGTTTTACTCACCTTTTCTAATGTAGTTATGTTTCTGCTCTGAAGTTCTTGTTCTAAGGATATAAGAATGTGTAGTATTGTTAGTGATTAATAATGCACAGAGCAAGAAAGTTGTGTTAACAACTATATCAGTAAAACAACTAGAAATGGATCTGGTAGAAGAAACTTAGTTACTTTATTTATTGTGTTAAGGTCTTGAATATAACGTCAGAATGGACAGCCCATTGCCCAGTGCTCAAGTCATGAAAGATATAAAACTATTTTACCAGTTTTTTACCTATTGGTTCTTTTGCACCCACATATCCTATAAAGCACTTGCATGTCAAGTTATCAAATACAGGTTGGGAAATTTATCTAAAAAACTACGCATCTTCGCCAAATAGTTTTTTGGTTTATTTCTTTTACAAACTTTGTTCACATTTTGATGGAGGGCAGGAAAGTGAGTGAAGCACTTATCTGTCTGACTAACCCATATTTAGCATGTCAGCTGGACCAGGTTGATATAAGTAATGTTGTTCTTAGCTTTATCCAATAGAGCCTATAGCTTTTACTTCGCTGATCGGATTTTCTAGTTTATTGGTCTTAGAAACTCCGAATTTTTCCCCTTTCTCGTAATCTTAACGTTTTGAACTTGTCTCAGTGATGATAGTATTGATCAATTTGTTATCTTAATTGTTGGTTTTATAGACCCAGCTACAGTGATAGGTTATTCTCCTATTGATACCAAGTCATGGATTGGTCAGACAGTAAGGTTGAAGTGTGTGTCAGATGGTATTCCTACACCAACAGTCACGTGGTTCAAACCTGATGGAAATAGACTTCAAAGAGTAGCAGCTAAAGAATATGCAGTGGATGTGAAGCTGACGAGGGGTGGAGATTTTGGTGACTACAAATGTGTTGCTGATAATGGCATCTCACCTGCTGATACAGTTACAGTCGTAGTGCAGCAAATAAGTAAGTCTTGCATTTCTTAAAGTTAGATCAATGTTTATATTAAAAGATGGTGAACCTCAGGTTTACATGTGGAGCTATTAGTGACGATTCAGCAACGGAAACATTTTGGTACATAACTTCTTGTTTGCCGTACTTCCAACGTATGGTGTTCAATTATTTTCTTGACACTGCTGGTGGTAAAGATGGACCAAATCCTGCACTGTGATTGTCTACCTAAGCAGTTTTTTGGCTTACATTGAAACCTTTTTGTATCGGGAGTATTTTTACAAGTGGTCTCGTGATGTTTTGCATTTACAAGTCCACATTGTAATAAGACCAGTCAACAAAGGCTCGTTCAATACCCAACCATCCTTAAATGGTACGAGACTGCAAATAAATAAACAAGCCTGTTCTCTGTCCGTACAGAAAAGAATGACAAAGGTACTTCCGCTACGAACTCAACCATTTATTTGAAACTGACAACTAAATTTCGAGTAGTCTACAAAGGGAGCGATCGTTATACTTAAATATACGCTAAGAAGCTATCTTTAACTTCAAATCTAAATAAGGTCAGTCACTACTATAACGCAAGAACTCCTTTGAGGTATCCACTTGAGGGAAACAACTTCAATTCTCCTTCGAATAGCTTCTCCAGTCACGGCAAACGCGATCTCGATACAATTCCATATCACATTCCACATTCCACATCAGACTACTTCCGAAAAATTTAACGAGAAATTTAACAAATTGACCTCAGTTTTTTATGCGTCTGTCCTCTTATTGATGATAAATTGCGTCATAACATTGTCAAAGTGTTGTAGATCCACGAGCCGATAGGCGAGTGGATCTACAACAAACTACTTGATGACTAACTTGATGACTGCTGTTATTATCGCACCGTAGCTTACTGCTACATTTTTAAAGTCTATTCTCGATTTTCATGTAACGTAATAACATTTCAAAATAGGAAATTGCCAATCCTTTTGAATTTTTAGCTTTATCAGATAAAAGACCTTCTGTAAACTCGTCGATTTACAAATATTTAGCTCGATAGGTTTCTTCGTTTTGTAATAGCGTGCGCATGAATTTCAAGCTTTCGCCTTGCATGACATAAAATGTCTGTCCGGAAAGGCTGTTTCGTAGGTGAAAAGATGACTTTTCTTGAAAGGTTTTTGCTTTTGGAAGAGCCCTTGGATTTAAGCAAGTGTTTCCTTGAGTGTATACAGTCACTCGAGTGATAAGGTATCGATTTTATGGCAAAACTCAACAACAGCTGTTTTTAACACTTTACTGCCGCCATATTTGTGCCCCTTGAAGGGGCACAAACACCGCGTCTCCATACAAAGCTCTACCAATTTGGTTGAAACATTTATCCGGATATTTCATGCGTGAAAAACTACACAGATCTAATTCTTTGCAAGGTTTTTTACATGGTAGAAATCTACCATATGCCCGATTCTTGAGTTCGTCTGTTGAGTGTTTTTGATTTTATTTCTTATCACGTGCCATGTGAAAACCACGAATACTAACTGGGATATATCCAAACGAATGGAAAACGGCCAAAGTAACCCCAATCTTTAATCAAAGTGCTCTGTGAGCAATGTCATCCGATTTTATCTATGACGTCATTGTCTTAGCGTGAGATCAGGTTAAAATCATAGATTTAACCACTGTGATGCTTATCATTGAAAGTGACATATCATTCCGTATGAAAATAATAGCTTCTTATTGCTACATAGGAAACAAAGCAAAGTGCTGTCCAAATAATGTGACATAGCACAACTAACAGGGGAAACCCCAGTCTACCTTCTTCACTATAAGAAGTTAAGTCTCGAAATAAGGGGTAATAACTGAATTTCATAACAAGTTCCCTTAAAACAGTACCCTGCGTACCAGTCGCCAAGTTTCACTTGCTTACTAACGTGCTCAGCCAAAACATGCTCGTCGTGTCTTTTCCCTGAGTGCGTCACGAAACAAATGAGGCTTGACAACTGCTACCCAGGGTATTAAAGCAGTAGCCTCTCACCAGAAATGGGAAGTCGCAGAAAATAATCCATACCCCTTACTGAAGACCCCACCCTGGAATTTTTACGTCCCACATACACATCCCGGAATTCCAGTGAATTTCTTTATGATCACCTTAGAATTAATGTGAAAAATAGAGTGAAAGTGGTGCTAAAAAAGAAAGAGACTTAGTCCTCTTCATCAAACTGACACTAAAAAGGAATAAAGAAAACAAACAAGAAAAGAAACTATCCCCGGCGGGACTCGAACCTTGGGCCGTCCACCTCACTTGAAGGGGAATGATCACCGCCACACAACTGAACAAGTCGCTTGCCAAGGCCAACAAATTAAGTATTTTAAGTGTTATTACGGTGAGCGAATTTTTGATTGCGGTCGATGTGTCGGCTGTGCTTAGAGTCAGCTCGTCTTGCCTATTAATTTTTTTAATCTTTTCCGAAATCAATCAAAGCTTACTTTTTTCTTGAACTCTGTTATAGATTGTAAGGCAGATCAGTAATCTTTCCTCCAGCAGAGCGGTCTTCGCGGTCTGTCTCAAATCAGCAAGTCCTTGCCGAACACAAATGAATAAGGAATAACTCATTTACGTTCCACTTACATGTACTAGTACGCAAATTATTCTGAAAACACTTATATTTCCAGAAAAGTCCGTAGACAATTGACAATCTGAGAACGAATAAGCCCATATCCTTCCTGAAATTTGTCACTAGCAAATTTCACCGGACCGTCTAAGCAATGAAAGAAGGCGATCGAGAAATAAATACAAACTAATACCACTTCAGGACAAAAAGTGGCAAAATGCGGCAAAAGTCGTTTATTTTGTGTATTTTTTACCTTTTATTTCGGAATAAAGGTACTAAGGTTCGGCTAGATACGGGGTATTAATCTTGCAACGTGGCAGAATCCATCCTGTGTACATTTGCGTACTTGATTGAGTTTACAACTGAGTGAGGGAGCAAGTGACAAATCGTCCCCTCACAATATGTCACCCTGCATTAACATGTACGGATGACATAAAAAGTAAGTAAAAAAGAGAAAAAAAAGAAAAAGAAACTGTTCCCGGCGGCACTCGAACTTGTGCCGTCCACCTCAGCGAAGGGGAATGATCACCACTAGACTATTGAGCACGTCACGTATGTGTACTCGATCGAGCTTACACCTGAGTGAGGGAGTGATCGAGTGAGTGCTAAGTCGTCCCCTCAAGATATGTCATCCTGCATTAACATGCACACGGATGACATAAAAAGGGTCTCAAGTCGAATCTTAACAAATTTAGGCCAATTTCTGTAATTACGATAGTTTCTAAAGTTTTTGAAAAAACTGTTTTCAACTAACTCTACCATTACTTGAATAGTAACCAATTACTATTAAGTTGCCAATCAGGCTTCCGCTTCTTATATAGTACTCTTACGGCTTTGCTTGAAGCAACAAATGACTGGTCAGTTGATATCGATAATGGTTATTAAATGGCGTCGTCTTTATTGCTCTTACTAGAAATACGACTCCCGCAAAACCTCGAGAAGCTAGTTTTTGAAGAAGTCACAGTGCTTTTAGTAATCAGCTTAATTCCCATTATTTTAGTCGTTATGCTATGTTAGATACACAGTGGCACCTTGTGCAAATTACATGATCAGTATACAGCTCAACACAGTGCTTAAAAATTGGCCTTCTTATAGTTCTTTCACTGCCACTGAGAGTGCACCAGGAGGAATAAAACTAAAATTATTTATTAACCTTATCCGGAATACAGATTCTATGAAGTATCACAATGATATTCACTAAACCCAAATTGAAAATGGTTGCAAATCTTTGACAGGTGAAATCTTGAAGAATTGATATGAATGCTTGTGTTTACCACAGCTTAACAACCTGTTTTGTTTTTCTTTGTAACAACACACTTGTAAATAGGGCTTAATAAGCGGTTGAGCAATATTATGATATTCAATGTCTTGTCTTGTTTGTTGTAACGCTCTATTACTGAAAGCTTTCAATCAGAGAACACATATATGTAGCAAAGATATATAGCAAAGAGAAATACTACTCAGAAGAAAGTAATAACATTTGCTATATTTTCAAATGATCGCATTGATCACTGATAATATTGCAGAACTGGGTATATATTCTGTTGAAAATGCTAAAAATAACTGATAGATCAAGAACATTTACAATATTTTCACTGTTGCATTGATATCAGATCACATCGTTATAAATGATTGCTATCACAACTACAACTCTTTGTGTTGAGAATTTCTTCAAAATGGAAATGCTATCGTTTTATTACAAACAATACCTACTTACATTCTCTTGCAATCTGTTGCTCGTCTTCCGATTCCGCTTTTAGACTAATAGAGTTGTATATAACTAAATAAATAGAACTAAATAGTCTTTTAATATTAGTTTTAAATGTAAGAACTACACGAGCAATCCCAAAAAACGGCTTATATTTTCTGAAATTTATGAACTCAAATAAGACTCAGATATTATGTTAATTACATAATGCGAGGAATAAAACATTCATTTATACAAACCTTTCGCTTTCGTCTTCGAATACGTTCTTCAGTTTTGTGAAGTTTCGTCTTCAAAGCTTCAAGTTCCGTCCCTTTCTCATCGAGTTGAGATCTCAGCTCGCTTATTTTGGCTTCAAATTGGACCAGCGCTTGCGTTTTCTCTTTCTTTAAGCGGTTGTATGCAGCAAGCGGAAAGCGCTGTTTTTGCCCAGCCGAGGTTACCCTTAAGACCAAGTGGTAGTTTTTTTTTTAGTACAAAAGCTAATAATTTGAACATTTTTAATAAGAAGAGACATTGAACAAACGTATTATAGCTTTCGATTTTAATACAAGTTTTTACATTTAAAGAAAATTTTCATAGAAAAGCGTTACCTTAAAGACACTTCAGCTGGGATTCTTTCAAAATTTTCGCTTCCAATCATACTACTTTTCTCGGTTAAGTTTCCATTATTTCACTGGTATTTACACTCGAAACGAAAGCTACTGAACTGTAGAATCCAAATCAGGGCGCCATTTTTTCCTGTTTTGTACCCAGGCTACGAAAATCTCGGTTAAAATCAGCCAGTTTGGCCCAAGATTCTTCCACTTATACACCCAGAAGACTTTGCCCACCGCAACGCCGCCATCTTGAAAAAAAAAAACTTCCCATGCGCTGAGGACCCATTTGAGGGGTGGTCTGGCCCGAACGTGTAGAGGCTCAGTTTCTTTGCATCGGCTAGCCACGTCGACAACAATCAGTGCATACTTGAAGACTTAATATCTACGAGGCAGTTTGTCGTGAGCATGAAATGAAGGTCAGCTAGTGGGCACATCGAGCTTTCGCCAAAGGATGTATTTCAGTGCAGGAAAGTAGACCTCCCAAAGCGCCCGTTTGACTAACTACTTCTGTGCAACAATTTTTTGATGGTGCCGAAGCCTTTCCAATACCCTTCGGGGCTATAGTATAGGCCTGCAGGCCGCTGTGCCCTTAGCTTTCTATATACAAATAGTGTAAAAGATGAAGCTCTTTTGCTTTGATTGTAATGCAGAGATGATTGTGGATGAGGAGAGTTCTAAACTCGTTTTTCGATCATGTGGGAAGGTGGAAGATTCAGGCGGGCGTAGCATTCGACTGAGCCCAGTTACCGAAGCTTCCCACGGATCCCAAAGATCATTTGCTCAAAACTCTTAAGAAATACAGAAGGTTAGACCCTGTCAACGTTAACGTGTTGGCCTGTCGAGAGAAGGACGACCCGACGCCGTATATTATCTTGAATAGCGTCATGGAGCACTTCCGTCATAATGATCAGTCTGTTTTCTATGCGATGACTTTGAAGATGTACCTTCAGAAGTCTGGCCGACGAAGGAAGACATCGTAAAAACGTTTTTTCCCCACCTTTTTAAGGGTCATGGAGCCAGTACCCAACAGCACGTGTAAAGAAGGTCCGATAAGTGGTGTAGGCATCAAACTGCGGTGTAGCGATTGTCGTATTTCTCTTCTACTTTTGCTGCTATTTCCATGCAATGATTGCTGATAAAGTCGTCAGTCACTTTCGGGCTTTCGTGGAAATCTTTCTGGTTGAGATAAGATCGGATCGTAGGAAGGATCCTTTTGTACTTCACCCTGGCGAAGTTGGCTTTCTCCGCTTTTTTGTTGTATTTTTTGAAGCTTGCCACTTTTTTGATGACAAGCCCGAAACCAGTCATAGAAGCGAACACAATGGGATTCAAAGTGATACCCCGTACATCCGCGGTGCTTATCACAGCATTTTCTGCCATAATATTGCGAACCGTAATACTTCTTGTGGTAGTAGGCCGAAAGATTTTTTAAGATAAAAAGCGTGCCCTTTGAGAGGATGGTGTCGACCTGGTTGACATCGAAAATGTTTAGCCCCTTGTCAGCCATCGTGTATATTTAATTGTGGACATCTTTAACACCGTATCGTAACCGGTAGAAGGTTTACTTGCTGCAATCACAGTAGCGCGTTTTTTCTCGGGCATCTTATAACACGGTCTGTGGGGGGTTGAAATGTTTGCAGGGACACACCAGACAAGAGGTGTTGCACCAGTCACACCAAATGACGTGCAAAGATGGTTGTCGATGTGGTTGGGATCCATGTCAAAGCTACATAGGGTGGAATTAATTTCTGTACATTTTTCCATCAGGAGCCTTCGCTCCATAGCACAACTGTGTCGGGTCACATCACACAATCATAGGTAACCCCCTTCCGATGGAGGCATTTCCTAGACTTGATTAAGAGCGAAATTGTGGAAAGTGAAATGAGTGAAACAATGTGAGCGTTGGTCATCGATTTTGTGAGCGAGCAGAAAAAAGCCTGCCGCTTTCGAATCGGACCAGGAGGATCACTTTCGTATCCATGAATTCGACGGGGATGTTTTTGCTATTCTGTGCAATTCTGCCTTGCAATAAAGAAGGATCGATATCCACACTAAAGTGAGTGCCGCGCTCAGGTCCGTTGTCGTAGAAGCCGAAAGTGGGCCAAAACTTTAAAGTACTGACAAAGACAAATGGTGAATTTATAGAAGGGTAAGTTTTCAATGAGGAACGATCAAGCTCCACACCTCTGCTCCCTCTATAAAGCGCAAGGTAAATCTAGGTCGATGATATCGTCCATCGTCAATGATAATATTGTAAGAGCTTGGCAGTCAAATATCAATGGAATGATAGAAGAAGTCGTAATAGGGTCTCCCCCTAACCTCGTCTTCGAGATATCCAATGCTGACAGTGGAAAATTTGTTGCTTTCATCCACAGCAGTATCGGTTATCTAAGGATAGTTCAAATACATCGTAGTTTTCATCACCTTTTTGCCTCCCTCCACACCATAGGGCGAATCGTAAACAGCTACGTCTACACCATTCTGCCTCTCAGGGATCCCATAGAAAATCAAATGGCCAGTACCCTTATCCTGTTGTCTTTCAACCCCCTTGACATTTCAAGTCAATATGGAGGTATACAGGAGGCTTCACCTCCAACCTATGAAAATGAATGATAGATTGACTGTATTTGGGAAGCAACTTATTCGACTGTTGGCCGATATTCAATGACGTTGAAACAACTAACTCCTCAGACATGAATAGTAGGAGGAATTTAATCACAAGCGTGTACTCTCCCTGTGGAAGTTTAAGCATGTTCAAACCCAATCGAGATATCCTGCCCCTCCCCTATTCTAATAGTGAATGCTTAATGCTATTTTGTTGATACTGTGGGGAGAAGCAGGGAGGTCATCGATGCCATTAGTGGTAATGCCGCTTTCATTCGTAGACCAATCACCATCCTCCATAAGGTACCTAAATGTCTTGTCTGAGCTCGAAGAAATGTGGCTACTACCAACATAGGCCTTGTACTCTTTCGTGATTTGGTTACGTTGATCGGTGTTAGAGTTAGTTCGCCATTGGAGAACTCAACATTGACAGCATAGCCATTTTCAGGATCGTAATGAGTGGCTAGGTTGAGAATCGGATGATTCCCCATATCGCAGGTTGCCTCCCATCTCCAGTGTTCCATCTAGGAGCATCGAATCCCTAATCTTATTTTGAGAACTGAACTCTATGTAACTTTTATTAGCCAGATCCGTCGGTTGAGTGCCGATTCCATCGCAAGTTATGATTTCATGGCTGTCCATGTTCAAATCTCCAGTCATCAATGAGGAGCAGTCAGTAGTGCGAATCTGCGTAATTTTTAGGACACGCCTCGTTATTGCTAGTAGCGGCGGCAACACTTGTAAGCCGTTTATTCTGGATATCATAGTTGTTATTATCATCCGAGAGAGATCCGTCACTGTTCGTTCCAACAAGGCCTTGTTGCTCTTGAACCCCTTGTGGCCTTGACTACTTTTCGGGCCTTGATGACCTGTTGGCTCTTGATCGCCTTTTTGCCCCACTGGACCCTGTTCACCGTTTTGCCCAGCTGGCCCCTGTTCACCTTTCGGTCTAGTAGGTCCCGTTAGTCCCTGTCCAGCTTTTGGTCCCGCTGGTTCTTGTTCACCATTAGGGCCTTGATCGTCCTTCGGCCTAGTACGTCCAGCTGACCCTCGTGATCCTTATGGGAAGCCTTGCAAGACCGTTTCCCCAGAAGAGCTGTATTCAAGTACGCCACTTACGTAACCAATGTCTATACAGTCTCATCAAAATTTTTCTTCATCAAATTCTTGGGCTTTGTGGTAATAGAAGAAGGAATACTTTTCCTTTGGTGGCACGATCCAGAGGGTCGCAATCAATCTTAAGCTGGTCAGCAATCCGTCTGAAAATGCAGAAAGGGCTACATTTGTCTCGGATATTTTTTGGTACCTTGTGGTAGGTCTGGGACTACTGCGATTACTGTGCCGCCCACTTATAAAATAGACAAAACAGATCACTAAAGATAACAATCTTCTGATCGTCTACTGGCAGAAGAACTCTGCCCAATCACAGAAAGGTTGAGGCGGTTGAAAAGCCAGAACAAAAACTCGAACCGGAGAGTGGCCCGAACTACAAGATGGGTTAATTTGAGCGACTCAACCCGCTTGAAGATAAGTTCAAAGCGAAGGCGCATTGTTATGAGACAAAAAATATAAATAAACAAGCCTGTTCTCTGTCCGTACAGAAAAGAATGACAACAGTACTTTCACTACGAACTCGACTATTTATTCGAAACTGACAACTGAAATAATTCGAGTGGTCTACAAAGGAAGCGATCGCAAAACTTAAGTGCCATTGTCTGAGAAAACCGGGCAGAGGCCACGGATCGAGGTCAACCGATTCCTTTCATCTTTCGGCTGTTTTCATCTTTCATTGAGACAGGATGAATGGCAGTATTCTTAAACTTCATCAGCTTTTAGTTTCCGAGATCAGACCACCCCCCCTAAAAACCAGCCGACAGCAACTGAAAATACGTGTAATTGAGATGCTCAACTTCGGCAACGCATAAAATTTTTTCTCGCGCTGCAAATACCTCCAACTTCAGGATACTATCATTTTGATAGACCTGTTATCATTCTAGGTCATCAACAGCCACTTCCAACCATTTATCAATGTCTCAAAGGCAAAATAATTGGCACATAGAAAAAATTTGAAATATTATTTGCTTGATGAACCACTTTTTCAAAAAATCGTTTTCTCAAAAAGGCGGCAGTTTATCAGGAAATGAAATACTTCTTTGCACTCATTATTACCCTTACTATGCATGTAAAAAAACGGAAGTTTGGGACCTGGTAAATTAGAATTGTTGTTAACGAGAGTTAACAGTCCATTTTCATCGCCAATATCGGGCGAAAGGTCATGTCACGGAAAGTTTGTCACGCATTCTAAATTGACCGAGACTTAAATAAATCTTACTGAGAAATTCGGTACGTTACAAAATACAAAATTCAGCATCTTATTAAAAAAGAAAGTTTATAAAATAAGGCTATCCGTCAAACATCAGCATTCTTTCTTTGAAAACTGTTTCCGTTTTGTTTACATTTGCGAGATGGCACAACGCCAGTTTTACAGTCTGCAGATTCTTCGGGAAAAAATAATAGAAAGTAAAAAACGTCTTTCGGGAAATTTTCGAAATAAATTTGACTATTAGAATGACGGCTGAATTCAACTGACAAAAACTTTGATATATTAATTTTTATGGGGCTGTTTTTTTAGAGAAACTTGAATAAGTTTCCTTTACTTTTTTGGATTTCACCTGTCAGTCATCCTAATTACAAAATTTCACACACGCTTCGGAAAATATTCATCACTTTTCTGTCGATGTTAAAATACGACAGCATCTTCAAAATGAGTTGCTCCTTTTTTTCCAAAGATTCACATTGTGGACATGCACCGAGAAAAGAGGATATTATTATCGTTCCAGTAAAGTCGTGTGCGAATAATATATTTGACCATCTGTCCGCACTCGGTGTAAGTGGAAAAACGCAAACTGGAAATACGCAAATTGGCGAAGCTGAAGTCCTTTTTAACCGTGGCGGTTTTATCGCGCCCAGCCAAAAACAGGTAGACGAATTGACTGTGTGCCCACGGCATAGATATCTCTTGACCTATGGATGGCCGGGTAGAAAGCGATTGACATGTTTTCATCCGGATCATCTGGGAAAGCGCACGAAGCAGAATAATGCTCGACGCGTCAACCTGGAAATGTCGAGAAGCATATATTTCTTGGAAAACCATTCAGTTCCTCTTGGAGCAGGTATGAAAAAACATTAGTGCATGCATTGATACAACACTTCTTGCCGGAGAACATTATCAGTGACTCAGCCGGGCCCAGTTCAGACGTCGTGCTTCTGCCGTGCCAAACTAAATTCAGGAATTAAGTTCGACAAAAGCACGGCAGAAGCACGGCGTCTGAATCAAACTTTTGAACTAAGTTTGGCAAGCAATTAAGTTCTGGCCCGGCAGCGACTCAAACGTCGTGCTTCTGCCGCGCTAAACAAAATTCATAAATTGTATTAATGTATTTTGGCGAGATTGCGTTCCCACGGAGACTTGGGAAAAGAATTGTTACGAGGCATCACTAAATCCTGAATTTGGTTCGACTCCTGCGCGACGTCTGAATCAACGTTGTTTTCCTGCCGTGCTACAATCAAACCAAATTACAATTAAGTTCGGCACGGCAGAAGCACGACGTCTGAACTGGGCCTTACAGTTATCATAACTGAGCTTGGGTAGCCTGTGATTCTACAAAAAGGATCTTATTTTTTGGTATCTTGAGTTGGAACCCTAGACTATTTCCATCACGACTGTGTAAAGAGTGAGAAAGGAGTGAATGTTCCTTATTTTCCACCCCTGCATTTTTTGTGAGAGAAAACAAAATAAGGACACGTTATTTATTTATCTATTAATTTATTTTGCCTTGGCCTCGATAGTTATATGTACAAAGTGCAGAAAAAGACACTACCAGATACGACAAGCAAAGCAACATGAGACAACTGTAGTGGTAAGTTTATACTACCCTGATTAGCAATTTTACATTACAGTTATATTTGAATAGCGAATGACACATATAACTAAAGCATATAAATAAAACGCATAGTGGTTACCGTGTGGCACTAAATTTTTCTCGTGGATGCTAAATTTTGCAGGGGTTGCGGGGACTATGTTTTGAACTAATGAAGACTTAACAGCTATTTCGAGAAAGGTTGTCGGAAAAAATGAGCACGCGACAATCCCGAAAGGTATGGGATATTATCAATACACTGCTGATCCTGACACTTTAGCTGTCGAACCTACTTTTGTTGCTTCCTTTAGCACTCGCAAACATACGTCCACGGTCTCTCTCGTGCCATTCTTTCAAAATTTCTTTAAAGAACAGTAAACTCAAAACCACCCACAACTATACCTTTCGGGATTGTCGCGTGCACTTTTTCCGACAACATTTCTCGAAATAGCTGTATACTCGAAGGCGCACTGTGAGTACAATGTATAACAATTATTTTTATTATACATTGTACTCGCGTTCTGCCGTTTCATTGGCCAGGTTACTCAGTTATATGCTAACAGATTACTGGTTACTCTGTAGGTTTGGCGCGCAATGCATGATTTCCAACTAGATAGCGACGTGTGTTTCTGTGCGATTGCCTGTTTGTCGTTTCTTGTATAATAATATACATGAAAAAATTACTCGATTCTGATTGGCTGAGAGCAGTGCAGTTCAAGTGTAACACCAGTGCAAAAAGTGTAATACCAGTGCAAAAAGTGTAACACCAGTGCAAATTACACATCGATTTTCTGGATCATGATATTCTTTATTTTTAAACGAACCGCTTTGAGTTCGTAGCGTTATCAGCTGATCTTCATTCGCCAATCAGTAAATAAAGTATCAAATCCGCGTCAAATGCTTACTTCCTGTCCGTCCGCAATGAGATCTTCCGGTACTTCTTCCAGGCGAATTTTGTCATGTTTATATTATTAATAAGTAATCACACGGATTTTCTCGTTCAATTTGGAATTAATTTGTACTTGTGAGGTTTTCAAAAAGCTGAAATTGCACTCGCCGAAGCGGCTTGTGCAATTTCAGCTTTTTGAAAAACTCACTCGTGCCAATTAATTCCAAATTGAACTCGAAACCGTATGATTACCTCTAATAATAAAACAGGTAAAACAAAAATTAGATTCGGTTTTTGTGGTATCCGAAATAATCAAGGTCTCCGTAAGTGTTATCAACCCCGCCCTTCGGCTCGGTTGATTGATGACACTTTCCTCGACCTTGATTATTCCGGATATATCACAAAAATCGAATCGAATAATTGTTTATTTTTTTCTCGTGATGTTAGGAGAGCCCTCTTGTCATTCAGGATCAAGAGCCGTCAGTTTTAATGACTTCTACTAATGAGTCCCCCGAGCGACCAAGTATCAGCTCTACTTCAGCATATGAAAGTGAAGTTGACATTTCAGCCATGGATTCAGTGATTGAAACGGAGATGGGGCAGAAACAAGCTTGTGGATTGATGAAAAAGAATTGCAACACGAGAAGAGAGAAACGCTAAGCAATGCCGTTGCAAAGCTTACTGAAGGTCGTTACAGCCCTATTGCATCAACACTAAACACTTCATGGGATGATGTGTCAGTAACACAGCAAAAATATTACCAGCGCAAAATAAAGGAGGTTATTCAAGCAGCGTTATCTGTTGTTGTTCCTGGGCAAGAAGAGTACATGTGGAACTGTTTGCGAGAAGAAAGGGAAATTGCAGATGTAAGTGAGGAACCACAAGCGAAAAGAAAACGAATTGACACTGGCCTTGTACAGACGCTTATATCTGCCCATAACGACGCTGAAAACTGGCAAACTAAGCGCCAGATTCTATCCCTTTTTGTAAATGACTTTAGCAAAACCGAGCTTCAGGAATTGATTCCAGGCCTATCGAAATGGCGGATTGACCAAGCCCGTTGCCATGCTACTGACGTAGGCGAAGGCCAGCCCATTAATGATAAGCCTATTTTTCGCGCACGCCTAGACCCTGTGAAGACGGATCATTTCGTTGACTATATATCAAGACCTTGCTTCTTACAAGATGTTGCATACGGCACCCGAAAACTGAAACTAGACAGTGGTGGACACGCTGTAATACCTGCCGTGATAAGAACCCTAATACCGTCAAGGATTATTGCACAATATCAAGCTTACTGCAGAGAAATTGGATTTGATCCGGCAAGCGAACGCACTCTCTTCAGGATCTTAGAAGTCTGCTCCGCTTCCATGCAGAAGTCATTGCATGGCCTCGACTATATTACCACGGACGGCGTGCAAGCATTTGATTCACTTGAAGACATGGTCAGTACTCTCAAAGCTGCTAAAGCCGTAACTTCCAACTGGGAAAAAGAAGCCAAACAGCAACTCTCAGATGCAAAGAGATACCTTAAAGCCGACTTCAGGTTGCATGTGAGCAAGGATGAGAGGTGTGCAGACCATTGTACAATTTATGCACTGAGTGACCCCAATGATACTCCATTTAAGGATACGTGTAGTCATGTTCACGACATTCGCTGTGACGCCTGTCGTGGTATTGAGACGGTGATTAAACAGATTGGCGCTGAAATAGAGGGTGCATTCAACGAAGATGGTGATTCTTTAACTAAACGAAAGCTTCAGTTTGAGCACGGTAAAGCACAAGAAGCCATATGCGCATGGAAAGCGCATAGTCTACGCGCTGTTAACCAAGATCTTGCCAAACAAGATGTGTTGAGTGCGCTTGACGGTGGTAGCTGCCTTATCGTCATGGACTGGGCCATGAAATTTTTACCTCTGTACTACAGAGAACAAATGAGGGATTTCTTTGGGAAGAGAGGTAAGAGCTGGCACGTAAGCTGTGTAATTGAGAAAGAGGAGGACAGCTATTCAGTGCAGTGTTTTTCTCATTTATTTGAAGAATGCAAACAAGACTGGTTTGCTGTCGCATCCATCGTGGAGAATCTTTTAGAGATTCTTAAGAGAGAGATGCCATTTATTTCAGAAGTGTTTCTTCGCTCAGACAATGGCGCTTGCTATCACAGCGCAGCCTTGTTGCTTGCTCTTCCAGCCATTGGTTCAAGAACTGGGATACGTATCCGTAGATATGATTTTTCAGAACCACAGGCAGGGAAAGACATATGTGACAGAAAAATAGCTCCGATGAAAGCCCACATTAGACGATATGTGAACGAGAAGCACGATGTAGCAACTGCTGCAAAAATGAAGGAAGCTCTTGAGTCTCATGGAGGTGTCAGAGGGAGCAGAGTAGCTGTTGCCGCTGTTAACTAGCTTAGCTAATGAAACTGGTGGGACAAACAAAATCAAAGGAATTAGTAAGCTCAATAATTTTGAGTTTACAGAAGAGGGAATTCGTATTTGGAGTGCATACCAAATTGGTCCCGGAAAACTGGTGTCGTGTGATAGAAAGAAACCACAGGGGAAGACTGGATTGAAGTTGTTACAACTTTTTGGGGCAATTCCCCAGGCCCAAGGCATTTTCAACACGAAGCCCACTTATAAAGAGCGATCCGCCAAAAATCAGGTCTTTTTCTGCGAGACACCAGGCTGCGTGGTAACGTTTGAAAACTAAAACGAAGCACAAAATCATATGGACACTGGAGTTCATAAGCTTGTTTTGGAACGCGAAACACTTTACGACAGTGTGCGAACAAAATGGGCGCAGCATGTTACCGAAATAGCTTCCCGGACGACTCTGAGTGTGCCAACTACATCATCCCGAGCGCTTGGTACAAGCAATGAAAATGAAGCTCCCACTTCGCAGGGTTGGGCACTAAAAGGTAAAAAAACTGCCACTAAGACCTCCGAGAACGTTAAACGTTTTTTGATTGGAAAATTCAATGAGGGTCTTAGTGGCCAGAAGGCAAATCCGTCAGAAGTCGCAAAGGAGATGCAGGAAGCTAAAGACTCGAATGGTTCACCTGTATTTTTGCCAGAGGACTGGAAAACTGCACGGCAAATAAGCAGCTTTTTTTCACGACTGACAGCATTAAAGAAAAGCAGTTATGTTGATGCAGTGACATTACGTGATGAAGAAAATGTCAATGAAGAGGATCTTAGGAGCTGGGAAGGTCGCTTAGAAGCAGAGAGTATAAGGAAGGAAGTGTACAGTGCAGTGGATCTTCAACACCCAGTTTGTTCTGAAGGCCACAATATTTGCTTGATGGCAAAAGAGAGAAAGCTTAAAAATCTCAAAGTTCTAGACCTAAAGAACATCTGTACAAATCTTTCTTTGACGACCACTGGAAATCAGCAAAGAAAAGTTACCTTCATAAACGCCATTGAGGAGTTAGTTAATTCTTGTTCATGTAGCATTTTGTTGTAAGACATCGACTGTATCGGGGTCGATTAACTTGAAACAAAAACAGTCGTACGAGAAAAGCCTAGATGACTCAGTCAGAGACCACTTCAGTGGTGACGCAATTTTTTACGATTACTATTACGGCATTTTGGCATTGTATCTACTACAATAATTATAGTAGTTAAGAGTGTGTATTAAGGACACCTTAACATTCGTTACAAATTTATGTATAGAACGATTTTCGTATAACCTCGAAATGAAAATGCGCCATCAGAAACAACAAAGGAACGAAAATAAAGCGGTTTGATTGGTTTATCGAACGGATACAAACGCACGTGACTTTTGGTTGGTTAAGCGAACGCTCGGGTTAAAATAAGTTTATGCCCGAGAACGTTTAGAAATCAGTGGGATACTTCGCTTTGATGTCATACTGCAGCACGATTGGCCAATCGAACAATGCTTTCTCCCCTTGTATTGGGTTTTCTTTGGCGGGAAAACGAATAGTCCATGTTTTGATCTTTTCATCCATTGGCTTATAAAACAAATAACGAACACTTACTGAAACCATTTTCAAGGTCATACGCAAATTGCTCTACTGAATATTTAGGCTAATTAGGGGCGTATGGTTAACCAAGACCTTCTAATCCATTTTTTTATAACCTTTTGACTTAAATGAGGGTAAGGTATGGCTTGTTATTAGAAGCGGGCACGACTGTTTTCCATTTTTTTAAACTGACCATAGATGAAAGCAAAACTGTGGATAACGAAGAAATAACTAAGCGAAACAGCGTGGCACAGTCTGCCCGCTAGACCCCTACGTTCACCTGCTAGAAAGGTCAATCCAACTCACATGAAAATTACAACAAGGAAGGTGTTTTTTAAACTCTGGAACCCTGTTAAAACGTCGCGGTTTGCTACGGCTGGTTTAATTGGTTGCGAATAAACCAATCACCATCTGTGGGATTGAACAGTGTGAACCTGGATATCCCTAGCTAGCTAATTCCGCCAATCGATTTTTATGTTTTAGCTCAAAACCATTAAATTCGTAACCTGAGTGCGTCAAAATCTCCGATGATCTCCTCATGTGCCTGCTTTTCTGGGAAAAAGTTTTTATTTATTATTCAAGTGTTCGGCGGCGAAAAAAATGTGGATTTCTTTACACCAATCATTAGTTTTTCATTCTGAGTTCTCCTCTTTATCCATGGTTTCCATGTGGGAAATTGGCTTGCCTTGCTCTTCCAGGTATCTCGGCCATGGCTGCCATGTCTTAATTTGGTCATGGTTAAGAGAGTATGTTTTTGCGAAATAGTTTTTTACTCTCGGCACTTATCCTTCGTTTCAGTAGTTGATAAGAATAAGTACATGTAAAGGCCTTTTATACGACGGAACATGTACCGAGTTCGTGGCGGTCTTTTTGTTCAATATCAAGAATTATGTAACTTGATATCGGCATCATTCACTTCTGGTGGAAACGGGTTCCACAATTCGTTCGCATTATGCGTTTATTGTTGTTGTTGTTGTTGTTGTTGTTGGTTTGATTCCTTTTTGTATGAATAGAGATAAATGCTCAACGTTTTTACTTTTCTGACACATAAACAATCGAGAAGTTAACATGTCTTTGAGCAATGATAATTATGTGCGATCAAACAGTGCGTGACAAACTAGCTGTGACGTGACATATCGTCCGCATCGGTGATAAAGTGGACCTCAAAGTATCGCTGACAGCGCCTCTAATTTACCAGATCCCAAACTTCCGTTTTTTTACATGTATAGTAAGGGTAATAATGAGTGCAAAGAAGTATTTCATTTCCTAATAAACTGCCGCCTTTTTGAGAAAACGATTTTTGAAAAAGTGGTTCATTAAGCAAATAATATTTCAAAAAATTTTCTATGTGCAAATAATTTTGCCTTTGAAACATTGATAAATGGTTGGAAGTGGCCGTTGATGACCTAGAGTGATAGCAGGTCTATCGAAATAACAGTATCCTGAAGTTGGAGGTATTTGCAGCGCGAGAAAAGATTTAACGCGTCGCCGAAGTTAAGCATCTCAATTACATGTATTTTCAGTTGCTGTCGGCTGGTTTTTAGGGGGGGTGGTCTGATCTCGGAAACTAAAAGCTGACGAAGTTTAAGAATACTGCCATTCATCCTGTCTCAATGAAGGATGAAAACAGCCGAAAGATGAAAGGAATCGGTTGACCTCGATCCGTGGCCTCTGCCCGGTTTTCTCAGACAATGGCAGTTAACTATGCGTAAACAAGCTATCTACTACTTCAAATCTTATTAACTTTAAGCGCCAATGACAGTCTAACTCACGAGCGTTTTTAAGATATCCACTTGAGGGCAAACAACTTCAATTCTCCGGATAGCTTCTTCAGTCACGGCAAACGCTATCTCCACTTAACTCTTAACCACTTCAGACTATCTCCGAGCGTCCGTACGTAGAGCTCCGTGATAACGTTTCTTTCATATATTTAGAGATAGTTCCATTACATTCGAAAGATTAAGACAATAGCTATTTTTACAAGGTAACTTTACTTGTTTACGTTATGTTAGTGTATACCAAAGTTCTCTAGAAGAAGGATTGCGTGACTACG
Source organism: Ricordea florida (assembly GCA_949710005.1). Taxonomy (NCBI): domain Eukaryota; kingdom Metazoa; phylum Cnidaria; class Anthozoa; order Corallimorpharia; family Ricordeidae; genus Ricordea; species Ricordea florida. Next base: position 14,802,396 of record OX453274.1, on the reverse strand, counting down.
CAAATATCCGCATACTTAACAGGTTCTAAAAACTTCTCTTAACAACAAACACCATCACCATCACCATCATCATCACCAACATCACCATCAAAACCGCGACCAACACTATTACCGGAACATTATGACGACTACAAAATAGCAAGCGAGCGACTCGCCGTTCCACGGGTTTTCAATTGTCCAACTCATAAAATGCAGAGACGGCAAACAGAGTGGGGAGACGAAGCTTCAAAAGGCCGAAAAGAAGCTTCAACCTCCTCCACTTAAACCAAAAAAGAAGCCCCCTAATGAGATGATGATGGGGAGATGGAAGGTAATGGCTTAGCGGACTTGATCGTTGATAAAATAATAGATCAATTACAGCTTACGTTTGCGCGTGATCAGCGCCGGCAACACGTCAAGCAAACTCCAAGACCGCTTCATGTCTTTACTTAAGGTATTTAAAAAACATGGTGTCATAAACCAGCATCAAAGACGGAACATTTTGACTACACACATAGAAAAATGACATTTAATCTACTAATTAACCCGCTGATTAGCTAATTAGACGCGCAAAGTTGCAAAAAGAGCATTGCAATCAGACGACTCTCGACTTTATAGTCTACTTCAACTCGCCGATTGACCCAGACTCTCGACAGAACTACGCAGTGGCGTTGAATAAACTGGACACCACGAGTTACACTTGGTAAGAGAGCTTACGAGAACAACAAACTGAGATGAGCGAATAAAACGGGACAAGCGATCTGGCAGACTTTGGCTTTCTCGGATGGTATGTACGACAACAAAGACATTAACAGTTTTATACAAACCAAGACAGGATTCTTTGATCCGGATGACGAATGCAAAAGGCATGTTTTCGGTTTGTACTTCGACACCGGTCTCTTGCGGGTTTTAATCTTGATGGCTGAGGATTACGAGCTTGACCTCACCGTCGGAGAGTTCGCCAGTTTGCCTGGATACGAAGAAAACACCTTGAAAGAGGCCAAGCCTTTCAGAGGAGATATGATTCCCGATAAACGAAGAGTGTTAACATGGTCTTGATTTTACGGCGGGCCAACTATTTAGAAAGTGGTGTTTTGTACAGCTAAGCCAGCACCTGGCTTCTGGCCAATTACCCCTTCATGCCGGCACAGGAGGCACCACAAGATGGCAAACAGGTGCCTGCTTGCATCACACCTGATCCCAGCGAGTCCCCGAGTTTACATAATAGCGGCTGAAAATGAATTTGGAACAGCCGTTCGAACTATACGGCTATTTCTTGATAGAGTAGAAGACGTTCTACAATTTGAAGAAGTTAAAAGCCCCTTTTGCGTCGTCTCTTGAGCGACACCGTGCTGGGCAAAATTGGTTTGGAAGAGTCAGCCGTGCACTAATAGAATTGGATTTATGATTGAGGTGAAAATTACTAGCCGGCTTAAAACTGGGTATAGACGCGTAGAAGATCGCAAGAGAGCTCCATACCCTTGGACGGTAAACCTTATACGACAAATGCCTGAGGAAATTTTTCGTTTCATCATGGAAGTTTTTAAAAAGGCTCCCTTTGCGTTTGGAGTATCACATTCAGAAATAGATGTGACGTATACCATTTCCCACTCTAGAGACTGTTGCAACATTCTTCAAATTTGTGCAAAACATCACGAGAATCTGTCATATCCTACCTCTGTAAGCAAACCAAAGCGCATAGGAAAAGAGATGACAAAAGTGTGGTCAGCACAGTTAAACCTTTTCCTCTGACATATATCAAGAGGAGGCAATATGTGGTGTAGAGTGTCATTATATATTCACCAATGATGGTGCAATATTCTGTGTAGCATGTTATATTCACTGAAACTGAGTAAAGCTGAAGGTCTTACTGTGTACTGTTTCTTTGTCACAAAAGGGTAAGGCTCTAGTGAATGTTAAGGTCCTAATGCGTCTGTTTCAAATAAAAAAAAGGCTCTAGTGAATGGTTCAGTTCTTGCTTTTCTCATCCCCGGTCGCATCTCCAGGATTTTATTTTCACTTTCACACGTTATTTATTTTAAGTCATTCATGGACAAATTCGATAGATTTTGCCACAAAAGTACTCAAAATTAAATGACTTGACATTTCTCCACTCTCAAGAAGAGTGCCTTGAAATGAGTTACCCTGCAGATCAAACCGTGAAAACAAACTCGCAAGGCACTTGCTGTTTACAAAGTCATCGACCTGTAGACAAGGAAACCGAACAAGTATTGGGCTCCGAGAAGATTGGTAAAGGAACTACGGGTATTATAAAGCGTTTCTCTAGATTCATTGTCAACAAAGGTGCTAAGAAATTACCCGATGGTAAAACGTATTTTGATTTTCGTCTTTTTTTCGTCAACAATTAGTGCACCAAAGAAAAAGAAAAAAAAAAAAAAACGAGAGAAGAAGGAACAAAGCAAATGACCAGTAGAAGAGGAGGGCATCAATGAATCATTCTTGGGTGTGATAAACACAATGAATCGACACCCCTCCTAAAGAGTGGTGTCGTAGTGAAACAAATACTGTTCTTAAAGTGGTATACATGAGCAGAGAAAGCGATTCCGGGAATTTATACCACATCATTTGTCTTACTCCGACACTACTAGTTAAGATTATATTTTAATTAATTTAATTCTCTCGCACATACAAGGAATTCCTCCAGCAAAAAAGCTTGACATATTCGTCGAACGTTGTGAAACTTTTTACAGTACATAAAATTCATTCGAGGCGATGGATATGGTTTCTTTTTGGCAGGAAGTCAAATCTGTTAATCATACTAATCTAAATATAACACGCGAAATAATTGATTGAATTTCCGGAAAATGATAGCAAACACATCATTTCAAAACTATATTTCATTTTTTTTAAATTTTCTTTTTGGGAAAGCGTTTCCATGTGAAAGGAAATTATGAACCGACTGTTAAAATAAATCATTTTGCAACTTTTGCATTCATCTAACCTACCATAGGAGCAAGCCATCTTAATTACAAGGTTGTGAAAAATGGTAGGGTTGTGGGATGTGGCTTGAAATGAAAACGTAAAAATGTAGTAAGAGTATGTTAAAGCCAAGTGTGCGCACACTAACATACCCTTACTACATTTTGACGTTCTCATTTCAAGCCACATCCCACAACCCTACCATTTTTCATCACCTTGACATTTGTGATGTGGGAACCCAGAGCTCATGTGCTAGCTGTGCCATGCTGATGCGGCCTAACAAAGCCGAAACAGCTGTCCTTTGCTCCCGGCTTTTGAGCTCCATTTTTTTTTCACTTTTTGTAGTAGCAATGAGGTTTTATCCCTTATGCCACTGTCGCCTTATTGCGTATATGTGTGGCTTTAACATACCCTAACTACGTGTAAATTACACTTTAGAAGGAACACCAAAAAAAAGACTCTGGGAAAATTCAGCAGGTTGGTGGCAGATTGCAACAATAACAACAAAAAATCCGGGTGAATTAGTTTATTTCAAGAATAGAACAGAGCGCTGTTAGGGCGGTCTAAACACAATGACCTCACTGTAAAACACCATAAGCTCACGGCAAAACATTGAAAGTTCTCTTCGCAGGGGAAGCCATATTAAAGACCCTAGTAAAGATTGGTTCAAATATGGCGGTTTACTTTACTGTGCTAAGCCGAATAGTTTACTGTGTGTTTTTTTTTTCATTGGAGGGGGTTACTGTGTTTCGCGGTTTGTCCGTTGATAATTTTTTCTGCTTTGCCGTGGGGTCACGGTGTGTTGCCGTTCGTGTTGTTGCTGCCGTGACACAATGTGCCACCTACTACGTAACACGTGGCTGGCGGGTGTTAATTCTTAGAATTCTATCCAGACTGTATCATTTGAGATATTATTCGCCTACTAACCTCGCAGAGATTTATGAACTTAGTAAACGCTACGGAATAGAAGCAATTCAAGAATAAGAATATCATTAACATAATGGAGAGATGGACTTTGTCTGTCATGCAATCTCTAAAAATTCGGAAATTACGCGGTTCTCAGGGCTCGATCACGGGCAATGTTTAAATTCCCCCAGAACTTTCTTTATACCAGTTGAAGGCCCTTTATGACAAAGGTAGTTGAGAAAATTAATTCTTCTATTCGGGCTGTCATTCCTCAGAAAATAAAGGGAGAGGTAAGGAAACCGCTAACTTTTATATGTTGCCTGAAAATATTCAAGGCAAGCATACTGCTTCACGTTAGCTAATTTTCGAACTGGCTTTTCACAAATGATTCACCGAGCGATGAATAACAAAACATAAACTAAAGTTTAAGCGATTCTGAAATTTCTAAGATTGCCGCCAAATGATTTATTTTTTCAGAGCCACGCTCTTAGGCATACTCTTTATTGTCTCTCTTTTTCAGACCCACTGCTTGTTCTCATTGAGTATATGCTGTCCGGTGATCTGCTGCGTTACTTGAGAAAGAGTCGTGGGCTCAATGACAACTGTTTTAAAGACCCCGATGTCAAGCCACAAACCAGTTTGACAGCGGAGCAGCTTTTGAAGTTTGCATGGCAGATTGCGGATGGGATGTGTTACTTATCCTCTAGAAAGGTAAGCTGACCAGACTCAGTGATTCAAAATTCCAATGAATTTTCTATTCATTTTTGCCTCAGATTGCAGTTCATTACCTACAATATTACAACCATTAAAAGTTGGGATCAAGCGTGTTCTCTTGGGCTCAAGTGTCCAGTACAAAGTTACAAATTTGGCATACATGACCAAAGAATTACTATGCAATTTGAAATGCGTCTTGCTACTTAATTTTGAGTTGTAGAGACCAACTATTGAACGGATACTATGTAAGTTTTTTTTGCCGCCGTTATTATTTATTATAATCGGTGAAAGGAATTGTAAGAAAATTTGAATTTGCACTTTTCATAAACATTGCAGTGATGTAGAGTTTTTATCTAGGGTGACGCCATAAGTAATTGTGATAAATGTAAATTACAGTCATGAAGAGTAGACCGTCTTTGTTAATATTCACCTATTTTCCAGATAATCCATCGCGACCTAGCAGCCAGAAATGTTCTCGTTGGTGAAGGAGAGAAGTGTAAAGTGACTGATTTCGGAATGTCAAGAAACGTAGAGCAGGATGACATTTACACCAGGAAGAGTAGGGTGAGTACTCAGTAAAGATAAGAAGCTCGCCGGAAAAGGTTCATAATTCAATTCAATTATTTATTTGTATCCTATATTTTTAGGGCCGTCTACCAGTAAAGTGGACAGCGTATGAGGCTCTGTTGTTTGGAACATACACCACACAGAGTGACGTGTAAATATTAACAGTTATTGATTATTATTATTATTACTATATTTATTCTTAATTCCTACGGTAAATGCAATAACTGCTTCAAATATTCCATACTGATAATAAAAAATAATAACGAGTGTTTATGCAAGATAGCTGTTCAGTCCAAAATGTTCTGTTATCAATGGGGTCCTGTTAAAAATAAAATAAAAATAAAATCGAGAAATGCTAAAAAATGAGACAAAAAATGACTTTGTAACTAATGCTAGCCTACTACACTATACAAAAAAACACATCTAGATACTACTTAAATAATATCATACTGCTAATCTGCCTAGTTCTTAAAGGTAAAGAATTAAACGCTGAAGCGCTTAAAAATGACAACTTTTACGTGCAAAGACAGGTTCACTTTCGAGAGAACGACTGTGGCTCCACTATTTCTCGTATTTACTTTATGGGTTAAGAAATTAATCTATTTTTTAAAGGGACTACTAACACTGCATTGTAGGCAATCAAAAAAATAAAAAGCCTTTTTTCTTTAAAATGTTTTAAATTGTGAGTAGGCGGACTTTACAGCTTAGATATTTGGGATTAAGCAGAGTAGTCCTGTGGCTTCTTTGTTCGAGATTTCTGTTTAGCGCTTGCGTGTCTCAGACCAACCAAACGTATGTTGGCCACAGTAAGTGAAAATAGGCATTATCATTGTTCTGTAGATTCGATCAGCGCTAAAGGCGTCAATGTTAGCTCGGATTGGCCATAATAAGTTCACTTTCCCTGCTGCTTTCTTGTACGTTATACAAGAGTGTGGATTAATATACAGCGTAGGGTCCAGATGTACGCCGAGGTACTTGTATCTTCTTGTCGTGTTCATACGCGATCCATTTACGGAGAGATTTAGTTCTGTGCCATCGAATTCCAAATAGCATTACCTCAGTTTCTCCTTTTTCTGAGATTGAAAATAAGTTCGTTTTCTCGAAACCAATTAGCGAGATTACTGATGCATTCTCCTAGGTTGCATTGGATAGTTTCCAGATTTTTCGAGGATGTCAAATCACTGTGTCATCTGCCTAAGTGATAATCTTAGATTAGTGAAGTGGCCTGCTGCTTACCGACTTCGTCTGCTTTTTTTCCGAATTTAGTTATTGGTACTATCAAGCTCATATGCAGCCCAAACGTAACCGTATGTTTTCAAGTAATCAGATTCGATGTAATAAATGAAGTCGACTTAGAAATAAGAACTTTATTTAACTTGGAGCTCCAGCTATCTAAAGTTAAAGCACAATACAAAAAATATAGTTTTAAACATATTTAAATCCACTTAGAGCAACACCCGCCTTTGTTAAAATGCATGCACATGAAATTCAAGGGAATACTGCATGATCAGAACCTTTAACAAAATTCTTTTTGTAGGTGGAGCTATGGCGTTGTTCTTTACGAGATACTTACTGTGGGTAAGTGATTGCACAATTCACTACTACAGATTCATGAGCCACCTTAATTAGTAAAGTGCTTATTCCTTGCGAAGTGAGGTTACTAATCGTGTCACTTCCGGTCAGACCACGTGGCTCGCAAGCCCGATTGAATTGAGCCAAAAGTTTTTATTTAACAAATAAAGAAGCCTAAACCGTGTATTGCACTGTGATAAAACACGACGAGCATTTTAGAATACGAGTGAAATGTAGAATACTGGAGCCGCAGGCGAGTGTTTTCTACATTTCTTAAGTGTTTCAGATGTCCGAGTGTTTTATCACAGTGTAGTAGGCGGCTTAGGCTTCTTCGTTTGCTTTGTGATTCAGATTTTCCACACCGCTAGTGGAAACAACAAAGCAATCAGACCGACAAACTGACGAAATGATATATATATATATATATAGAGAGAGAGAGAGAGAGAGAGAGAGAGAGAGAGAGAGAATTAAAAAAACGGCTAGGATGGACAACTTCTGACGTAAAAACGATTAAACGAATATATCGAGACGATGTTTTTGATCTTTTGCAGCAAGGCCTTCCTGCCCTACATCAATTTACGGATTTCATTAATTCTCTGAATCCTAATATTAAATCTGAGTTTTTTTCTGAGTGTGAGCTTCACGTACTGGATCCTACTTAATATCTTATTGATGGATTTATTAAGACAAACGTCTCTACCAAACCTACGTACCGACAGTCACTTATGTCTTCCACCTTCTAGCTGCCATCCTAAGCTAGCTAAGCATGTTTTCAAGGCCACTCCTTTTGGAGTAGCCACAAGATTGAAAAGAAATTGCTCTGAAGAAATTTTTTCTCGCCAGTAGAGTAGCTGAGTACAAAGGGTACCTTGACGACCAGAGCAATCCTTCTAAATTAGTCTCAGATCAATTCTCTAAGTCTACTGCTGTACTATCTCAACGGATTAGTATGGATTGAGAAACCTATAACAACTGTTTCCAGCAACACGCCATCTTTATTCCACCCGGATCCTCTTGCTTTTTACCCACAATGCATGCCGACACAACTCAATGGTATATTATTAATACAAAGACACTACATCTGCCATTCCTAGAAATGATTTACTTAAGACTCGTGGAAAGGAAAGGAAGGAATTATTCCATTTAATCCAAATTTACCTGACTGGGCAACATAATCAGGAAGCATTTGTCCATTCTATAATCCAGCCCCAAATTAAAAGAACTTTTCCCTCGAGGTTCTATCATACCATCTTTTCGTCGGTCAGAAACATCTCAAAGAATTTTTAGAACCATCTCGTTTTAAAACTGTCGAAGAGGGACAAATAATTTCCTCACAACAAGGTTACTAGCGATTTTAGAATCAGCTTTCGTAATCACAAATCTGCTATGCTCACGAACAAAACAACTTGTGAAGTATCAATACATTTTAACAGAATTCGACACACTCTAGGAGATTTTTTGTTCCAATGTATTGATCAGGTACAGGCCCCAGATGCAAACAACTTTGGAGAGATCGATAGGCTTTTAATTGAAAAAGAGGTTTATTGGAGTGTTCCGCTTTCTTTTTGGCACCCGCATGGTCTAAATAAAAGAAAAGGTTTCCATTGGAAAAACAGAATTTGTTATAATTAATTTCCTCTCCTATTGTACGCTACTGATCAATCGTTTAAAGACCCTTTTCTAGGAATTTGTCAGCTCCTTAAGTGTGTAGATTAGACCCAAAGGCCTTGCCAAGAAATGTTATTAGGATGCCGAAGGCCGAGCGTAGCGAGGTTACTAATCGTGTCACTCTCGGTCAGACCACGTGGCTCGCAAGCCCGAGTAAATCGAGCCAAGAGTTTATATATATGTATATATATATATATATATATTTATATATACATATATATATATATATATATATATATATATAAAAAGTTATGATGCTTCGAGCCAACAGGGATGCCACACGCCAGAAGGATCCAAAAGGATTCGTAGTCCAAACCTCGAGTAATGAAATTTGTAGGCAATTGTGGAAAACGAGGACGGACAACTTCGAGCGAAAAAAAAAAAAAAATATATATATATACAGTAAAAAATCTAAAAAAAGTTTAAAAATTTAATAAAAATAGACGTTTGGGTCAATGACCTTCATCAGTTGCAGTCAATAAAAAGTTATGATGCTTCGAGCCAACAGGGATGCCACACGCCAGAAGGATCCAAAAGGATTCGTAGTCCAAACCTCGAGTAATGAAATTTGTAGGCAATTGTGGAAAACGAGGACGGACAACTTCGAGCGAAAAAATATATATATATATATATACAGTAAAAAATCTAAAAAAAGTTTAAAAATTTAATAAAAATAGACGTTTCGGTCAATGACCTTCATCAGTTGCAGTGCCTGCAACTGATGAAGGTCATTGACCGAAACGTCTATTTTTATTAAATTTTTAAACTTTTTTTAGATTTTTTACTGTATATATATATATATATATTTTTTTTTTCGCTCGAAGTTGTCCGTCCTCGTTTTCCACAATTGCCTATATATATATATATATATATATATATATATATATTTAAAGGGGTCCGTTCGCAGGCCAGGTTACCTGGCAACATAACTTCTTGTGAATCTCCGCCATAGACGAATTCCGTGAGTGATGTTTTGAAAATAATGTGAATTTTGATGAAGCCGATTTCACTAATCCTGAAAGTCAGCAAGAAAATCTCCGAGATATAGAAGAAAGAGCGCCAAATCATCGCCGTCGAGTAAGTTTGATTGCCGCAAAAATCAGCAAACGTGAAGCGGTGACTCAAAGCAGAAATTGAGAAACGACGGCAGGTACGACAACAAGAGACATCGCAGCAAAGACAACAACTGCTCGCTCAAAAAACGCAAAGGAATCAGCAAGGAAAAGGACCAGGAATACAATCAATGCAGATTGGAACTTGAATTTGTTATCGATAGAAACAAAGACTCGTTTTAGCTATACAGGACATGAGAGAGCGATTACATAACGAAATTGGCGAACAAAATTTAACAAAACGACTTAGAACAGAAACCGAGTAGAAACGACTTCAAAAAGATTGAGAATTCTTCAGAAAAATTATCCCAACAGTATACACTGGAAAATATGATAATCACAAGGCAAACAACAATGAAAACAGATTCAGAATTTAAGGAAAATTATGGCAACAGCGTAAAGACAGAATCAGAAGACGAACTACAAAACAGATTACCATATCGTCGTGAAAAAAGTGCCAGGAAAGGGGAAACAGAAACCAACCGCAAAGAAATGAAAGGTGACAGTCACGTAGTATTAATACTGCAATAAGAATGCAAGAAGGTATTTTTCGTAGTGAAACGATTGCCTTCCATTTTAAAGAAATTCCCAACACGGAGGTTGTAGTTATGATAGCAATTATTTATAATTATGTGATCTGACATCATTGCAACAGAGAAAATATATTTTAGATTTGTTTGATGTGGGAGTTATGTTCAGCATTTTCAACAGAAAATATACCAAACAATATGTGACTGGTTCTGCAGTATTATCACTGATCAGTGCAATTATTTGTAAATAAAGCAGTTGTTATAACTAACTTCTGAGTAGTATTTATCTTTGCTATATTTCTTTGCTACATATATGTATTAAGTAATTACAAGGTTTCATTGGGACAGAAAAGTTCCATAACCATTTCAAAATGGGTTTTTACCTCTGAGTTCCATGTATCCCAGGGACTACTCTTTTAGCACCCACCATTCTCCCACAAATGAAAAGTTAATTTAAGCCCTACTTTGCAAACTTAGGTATAACATATTAACCTTTTTCCTTAATGCTGTCTAATTCATTTTTATGATGTCAAAAATTTAATAGCAACCACAATATACAGTTCACCTTTTACAATGGAAAAACTCTATAAGGGAGAAACTAATATTTGTAATGCCAAATGTTTACGATCTTTCTTATATATTCATTGCAAGAGTGCTGTATGTAATAACAAGACTTTGAAGTTTCCTAAATGCCCTATGCTTTCAATCATGATTTTCCACACTAACTGTAGGGACAAATGACCGCACTAGACATGATTGCCACAGGTCAGAAAATGGTAAGGAAAAAAAATTCTTCAAGGTCAGTAAAAAGTAGGGGAATTTCAACTCAAGTCAGGGAAACTTTAAGTCTTTGAGAGAAGTCGGGGAAAAGTGAATCAAATTCAGGGATGGTTTGGTGCAGGAAAGAATGTGACATGAAATGTGTTGAATTGGTAGAATTAAATGACTGATAACCTGATTTTGGGTCTCAAAGAAAATCAATCCTTTTTCCATAACTTTGTTATCTTAAGAAACTATAAATCCATGTACACTGTATGTGAATTTCTGAAAGCATATTAAATAAATGGGTGGAGAGGTAGGCTGTGAGGAGATGTTGGAGGCAATTACCAGGACTAATTTTTGACTTTTCTCATTTAGTTGGAAAAGGAAATTTTACATTCTAAGCCTAAAAGGACAGATGGTATAATCATAGTTGAGTAATTTTTACCACCTCTGACACAAACCCTATTTAGAATAAAACTGTGATGCTTCTAGTAGCAGAAGAACCTTTTCTCAGCTTAGGACATACACCCCCATACCATAACAGTACATTATGTTTAACATAAAAAATAACAATACCAGTAATAATAATAATAATAATAATAATAATAATAATAATGATAATAATAATAATATTAATAATAATACAATAATAATAATCATAATAAATACAAGAAATGAGAAAATACAAAACGTGATAATAATTTAGTAATAAGTAAGAACACAAATTGGGGTCTTATCCCTCAGGAAAAAAACCATTACGAGTTCTTTAAAAACTAGCTTTGCGAGGTATTGCGGGAGTCGCATTTCTAGTGTTATTTAAGGGCCCTTCCAGGGATCTTGTTGTTAATTTGCCCTTTCAAGCTCCAAATACCTCTTTTTTGGATTTTTTGTACAGTTGATGTTTACAGTTATATGTAAGGGTGGGTTAAGCTTTTTCTGATGCTTGCAACGTTGCCTCTTCTGTTATTCTTTTCGTTCTAGCCAATTTGGTGTTGTAGTTCTTAACTGGTGAATGCGAAGCAATGAACGAGTTATAACAGTGGGGAAGAAATTCCACTTCTGTCACCTGGTCCCTCAATCTATGTTAAGGTTTAGTGAGTCCGCTGGTCGGAAATGTGACCGCAGACTCACTAAATTCCGCAATATTTCACATGGAGAAACGATGGAGAAATGTTGTCTTGTAACCAAAGTTGGTCTACAGCACCACTTTAGAAAGACGCGTATTTTTTTGGTGATTATTTTTATTCTGGATGGATCTGTTCACATGTCTGGCATTTCTTTTACCTTGGGAGGCACTCTCGCTGGTTTGGCGTCGTAAACTACTCGACGAATGGATTTCCATCTTGTCTGGTAAGAAAGTCTTCACGAATCCACGTGAAATACGAACAAATCGCCGCTAAGTACGAACAAATGTATTCCAAATACTGTGCGAACACGAACGGTTTTACAGGCACGACCAACTCAGCTCCGATTATGTAAAAATATTCGCCAAGGAAGTGTAAAGAAATGCGAACGAGATGGACAAATGTACGCTAAAGACGAACAAATCAACCCCAATGGAAAACAAATCTACGACAAATCCAAACAAATCTAAAGTGAGCGAGAAAAAATATATGGAGAACGCGAGCAGACATGTTGAAAATAATTCTGTGAAGAAACAGCTTGCAACAAACAGAAATGAATGTACCGACCAGGGATCACCACGTAGCACACCAACTGATAATTTAGCAAGCGCTGATGAGTTGCATTCAAATGAAATGAAGTATAGGAGATGACGGGTAAGGTTTGTTTTCCGCCTTGCATTCCAGAGGAACCGTGAAAGAGAACCTTCCAGAATTCCCTACATGAAAGAAATAAAACTATTTAGAAAGACAAAACCAATTCGAGATGCTGCCTAATCATATCTGAACAAGTGTATTCCAAATGCATAGAAGCTGCTTAAGCTTATGCAGTTCGAGAACAATCGTTTGCATTTCATGAAAAAAAGGTGCGGAAGACGAAAGGTTGCTTTCTCAAAAAACTACATCACAAAGAAATTGCATGCATATCTTTTGCGACTGAGAACGTCGAAGCATAAAAATTCACCATTGTTTTGCATATATGTTGATGGGAGATTGTTCATTCCCAAGCAATTAAAACACTGTAGGCTTAAGTCTTATGTGTCTTATAGACTGGTCTCTTTAAGTGCTGATGTGGTAGAGAACCTTGGGCCATCAGATCATTTTGAGCGAGAGGGACCCACCCCTCCCTAGATAATCGTTTTGTAAAGTGGGACGTCATCAAAAGTCGCACGTGCAGATAGGAATGATAGGAACCAGAGAGAGAGAGAGGAGCGTGAGAAAAAGAAGAATACATTGAGTTCATATACAATAGAGGAAAAAAATACGGTATAAATCCGTAAAATTTCAATGCAGATACCACTGGCAGTTCAGTTTCACTACTAAAAAGCGAGGTTGTGTGAATTACATAGAGCTGCACTTGATGAAGGAGGAGGTGTAGATTGCTTTTTTCGAGATGTATCACATCAACTCTATGGCAATCCTCATAATCATTTACATGTGTGTAGCCGTGGTGTTGAATATTTGCTGCATAACCCCGAACAGTTTATAGAATGTATACACTGACTACTCTTGACAAGGATATTTACGTAGTCTGTCATGTCAGGGAACATGGCCTGATGCAATTATAATACAAACAGTGGCCAGTTCCTTTAATTTATTAATAATGAAACGTTTTCTCCTATTACTATTATTCAAGCAGTGAATATGATGAGTGGATGCAGAAACATTTACATTGAAACTCTTGATATTTCAACAGAAGAAAAACAAAGTTTCTTCTGCAGTACTTGCTGGTAAGAAATGCACTCAAAGTTTAGTTTGAGACCAACCAATTGACAAAAATGAAAAACACAGAGCTTATACAAAAGAATAAAAGAAAAAGCTAAGAGAAGAGCTGATCCAGAAATTAAGAAAAGAGACAGAAAAGCTCTGTTGGTAAGAAGACGCAAGAACAGCAGCAATTCTCGAGAGAAAATGAATAGGGGCTGCCAGAAAAAGGAAAAAGGCCAACCCTGCTGAAAATCCAAAATAGACGAATGAAATTCACAAGCAAAGTAAGAGAAAACGCAAAGTACAGAGGCCAGAACACATAAGGGAAATTGCCAAAGAATCATTCTGAAAACGGACAACGCAGAAAAAATAAGGGAAATCAACAGGAAGGCTAAAGTGAAAAGTAGAAGGGAAAGTTAGCAAGTTCCAAGCAACTAAATCTGGTACTGAAACGCAATTACGAAAAATGAACACAATCCAGTTTTAATGATATTTTTTTTTTTACGGAAACATTAGCCGGTCGAGCAGAATTTCTATGCCCCTGTTGTGACCAGTTGTGTTATAGGTCATCTGTAGTGAAATGTAATGCTAAAAACTACAGGGTTTGTTCACAACATATTTTAAACTCTTGTATCACTGTAGAAAAAAGTGTTGATGTTACTGAATGGATTTGCATCACTTGTCATTTAAATTTAAAAGAAAGGCAAGTTGCCCACCTGTGCTAAAGCCAATGAAATGAGCTTTCCTAAGAAGCCTAGCATATTAAATTTCACTCTTTTAGAAGAACGGTTAATGTCACCTCGTATGCCATTCATGCAAACCCGTGAATTACCAAGGGGTACTCAATTGTCTATTCATAGAAGTATTGTAGAATGAAAGAACTAAAAATGTGTTAGATGCAGTGATTTATTCAAAACTGAGGATGTACAAGTACACGATGCATGTGTAGATAGTATAAGCTCGTAATCTGCTGACCATGAGGATTGGAGTGAATTTGTTTAAAACTCTGACACAGTACTGATTTTCAAAATGATCGAATTGAAACAGACAATACAACAGATGATTTCAAAACGAAATTTTTACTATCAATGTTAATAATAAAGATGATAGTGATGGATGGTGTGAATTTGAGGGTAAAGTGTAAATAGCTGCGAGGTCCAATAGGCCTCTCTAGTCAGTAACAACTTGTCAATATAAGCAACGTCACCTTGGTTAGTAATTTGTTCGATGACAATAAAATTAATTTCGGAAATTTCATGCTTTGTACAGTTAAAATGGACCGCAAGTTCACCCGGCTTTTTGTTGGTATGCATGGACGATTTATGATTGCGAAAGCGTACTTTAAATTCTGTGGTGGTAGAGCCTACATATTGCAATTTGAATTTATTACACGAGGATAAATAAACAACGTTTTTGGAAGAGCAAGACAATTTTTGGTTTATCTTTTAGGCTCGGCCTGTGGAAAAGCTATTAAACTTTGAATCTTGAATTAAAATATTTTGCAAAGATAACAACGAGTACAACATTTGAAACACCCTCCCATTTCCTTCTCTGCCTGGTTTGCCCCATTGTCACCACGAAATGTAGATGGTGCTAAAATATCTATGAGATTTTTGGTACGGCGATATGCTGGTAAAACATCGACAATAATTAAGGAATTTCAGCTGTTAGAAAAGGCCAAGTAAATAACGTTTTTGGAAGAGTAAGACATTTTTTGGTTTATCTTGTAGGCTCCGCCTGTGGAAAAGCTATTAAAATTTGAATCTTGAATTAAAATATTTTGCGAAGATCACAACGAGTACAACATTTGAAACACCCTCCCATTTCTTTCTTTGCCTGGTTTGTCCCCATTGTCACCACGAAATGTAGATGGTGCTAAAATTTCTATGAGATTTTTGGTACGGCGATATGCTGGAAAAACATTGACAATAATTAAGGATTTTCAGCTGTTAGAAAAGCTCTTGATTCTAGATGTGATAAGTTTCCATCAACCGATTGCATTGTAGAGGCTATCGAAATTTGTCTGGTAACCAACAATTTGTCGATTTTCTGGATAAAACTTTGTGCAAAAACACGGTACAACCATGGGGCCCAAAAACGCACGTAGCTATGCCGACTTGGCAATGAGTTTGATTGACGAGAAAGCTAAACCTAAAGGTGCCGTAAAAGCCATGTTATGGTGGCGTTATAGGGATGATGTTTTCGACATTTGGCCAAATGGTTTACCTAAATTGTTAGAGTTTACTGATTACATCAATTCTCCTTATCCCACCATCAAGTTTGAGGTGGTATATTCAGAGCATGCCCTCAATGTCTTGGATCTCACTTTGCACCTTCAGGACGGGTTTATTAAGACAGATATCTATGCTAAACCTACAGATAGTCATGTTTATTTACCTTTTTAAGTTCTCATCCAGCACATTGTAAAAGGGCTATTCCCTATGGGGTTGCGCTACGAGTTAGACCTAATTGTTCGACCGACAAGTTTCTAAGCAAGAGGTGTGCTGAATACAAAGGGTACCATATGTCCCAGGGCTATAATGTAGCTTTAGTAAACAAACAATTCCACAAAGCGCTTAGTATTGAGAGATCAGAATTGCTTACGAAAAAGGTTAAGCCTGTCA
>OX453274.1:14697230-14785994 GCA_949710005.1 Ricordea florida | reverse complement strand
ATGAATAAAGGAAGGACTGTGCAATCAAAACTAACAGAATCTCCTGGAGCACACAAGCCATCTCCGTTTAAATTTTCATCATATATATATGTTTTAATATATGTTTTATTTCGTTGAATCTTGTTTCGGTTTTTTGGACTTAACATTGAGTACGATAGCCAAGGGACGGACCATTTAAAATCGAACTGTCGATGGCCGGCGCTCCTCTGTCATTTTATTTAATTGTAAAAATAAACTTACAATGGTTCATTTCTATCATACCTCAAAATATCAGTCTATTTTTACTGACATTGTTTGCTTGCTCCATGGTTCATTTTGAAAGCTTCTTTAGAAGCTTTTTTACCTCCGGAACCATACACACGAGTTCTGATGCATCCGAGGCGACTTCATGACCCTAGCCCTCCAGTCCTTTTTATAACTTTTTTATTATTGGACGGATAATTTCGTTTATTAGTCTCTCAGATAGAAATACCTGTTAAGGTAACAGAATTCGATCAACTTTATGCGCTTTGAGGGGTAAGTCATAACTTCCGTATGATTTTCTCCTCGATTTGCATATGTTTTCCTTTGTTTACATTCCCGTTCTTGTCGCGGATAGGCGACTTAGGGGGCACAAGTTGAAATTTTGTTACTCGCACGTGTTTAAATTCGCAGAGCTAAACCTTCAGGTGAAATTAAAAAAATAACAGTTCTTTTGTTTGGTATAGTAGTTTTTTCAATTTGTGACATACCAGGATCGACTTTTGACGGTTGAAGTTGGGCGTTATTTTGACTACCAAAACAACACACAATCAGAGCGCACACAATAAAAGCCAGAAACTATGTTAAAATAGTTATTTTGCAAAACCTTTTTACGGGGTCTTGAAGCCGTGGATGTCTGCTAAATACATGAGTAATATCAAGTCAATAGGAGCTTTTGCGCGCTTGTACTGTTTCGTTGAAATATGTTGAAATTTGCACCCGTTTCCCGAATTAAAAAATGTATTTTTTTCGAATTTTGGAACTTTTCTAAAATTCTGAAAATGTAAAGCGCTTGGGGATTTCTTAATATCGTTTCTTGAAATAGTTCGTCCAAAGGGATGTTTGGGTGGTATCAGCCAAAATTCGAATTTTTGGAACTGATTTGAGATTCTCGATATTTTCCGACAATGGCTCTTAAGTCCGCTAGAATTAAGTATAGTGGATGCGATTTGTAGAATGAAATTCATGTCTTTTGTTTAACCCAAAAGGTGAAAGAGAGAATAGCTGCGCACTCCAGTATGCTTCTTTCGTAATTACTAAATTTTTAGCATTTTTGGACGTGCTGGTTTGTATTTGGTCAATACATTGAAATGTAAAGTCCGATAGCACGTGTGGAGTTCGGTTGAAATGTGTCGCGACTTCGCAAGTTTTTTTCTTTGTTTTCATAGAAGATTTGTGATTCCTAAATCTGACTTTAAATTCCGTTGTAGTTGAGCCTGCATACTGGAGATTACATTTCTTGCAATGAACCAAATAGATCACATTGGATGAATTGCATGATTGTTTCTGTCGAACAAAATACATTTTACCAGT
The DNA here is from genome assembly GCA_949710005.1 of Ricordea florida. Lineage (NCBI taxonomy): Eukaryota > Metazoa > Cnidaria > Anthozoa > Corallimorpharia > Ricordeidae > Ricordea > Ricordea florida. The sequence continues at coordinate 14,784,440 of OX453274.1, read as the reverse complement.
TTGTGCGTTAGAAAAAGTTTGGGAGTTGACAAAGAAGTTCTTACAAAGATCGCATCTGGTTTTATCACAAGTGAAACATCCCGCCTCTGGCGTTTCAATTGATGGAGACAAGGTCTTTCTACCCTTAGAAGGTGCCAGAATTTCTTTGAGGTTCTTAGCCCTGCGAAAGGATGGAGTGATAGAATTCCGTGGAAAAAACTCCTTAAGTTTTGGGGACGAGAGCAAAAGATGAAAATGTTTTTTAATTAACCCATTAATAGATGGTAAATTCGGGTTATACGTGAGAACCAAAGGAAAAATCTTTTTGGAATCCCTGTTTTTGGCTTTAAGTAAGTCATATCTGGGAATGCTTGCTGCTCTAAAAAATTCACGCGAGACCAATTCTGCTGGATATCCCTGGTCAACTAGGTAGCCTTTGTACTCTTCCAGTCTTTTATTAAGGAAATTGTCCTCAGAACAATTTCTACGTAGTCTCGAGGCGACTCCAATGTTCTGAGGACAATTTCCTTAATAAAAGAGTACAAAGGCTACCTAAAAAACCAAAAGTTGCCCATTTTCGGTCGTTTTTTAACCAGTTTATATATATTAAGCCGTATCCCTTCATTGTTTCTTTAATCATTAATTTACTGGCCCGTTTGACTACTTTTAGAGTCGCAATTGTTCCAAAATTGGGAGTCGTATCTCTAAGTGAACGATATTTTTAGAGGCTTGGGGATCTTAAATTGAATAGGTAACCGTAAAGAATACGTGCCACTCACCTCTTACAACCAAATGTAAAGTGTCACGAATTGTAGTACCAAGAATACCTCCAGAATCTATAAGACAAGCATAAAAATTGTCATCCTCTATTTTTATTGAAGTCAGTGTGACGACAACATGACCAGGAGCTGTTTTTCCATCCCAGGATCCACTGACACGCCCAACATACTGCGCAGGAGCTGCTATGGGTGATGGTCTACTGGTGGTTAACTTCACCAGAACTTCTTTTATTAAATCATTAGTTGTCTCTTTTGTTCCCCACTGAATGAGGGCCACATTACCAGTAAAAGTCCAAGTGAAGTTAACAGCAGATCCTACAACCCCTAGAACGTCTGCTCCGCCATATATTGAATTTAAAAGTACTTGGCTTTCTGCAATAGAGCAAAGACTAAAAAGTTAGGTGAACACGGTGCTGCTAAATGAGTCTCATACATGCCATGCAAAGAAGAAGCTTCTATTACGTTATGTAGCAGGGATGGGAGGAAAGGTTTGCCTGTTTAAATTTGCACTGCTATGGCTGATAACGGAAACCAGACAGCGTGCGCTAGTTGTGACCGACATTCCTTTCGTGATTTGGACGCCCAATACTTAATAAATTTTTTTAATCGTGTTCTCATGTCAAAGGTACAGAAGCCAATGACGACACTCGATTTGAGGGATAGGTTTTAATATTACCCACACTTCACAATGCTTGCGATAGTAGCATTATCTAGGATAATGTAAGTTCGAAACTTCCCTTTTCTTCGAAAAACTAAAATGTACAGCTACACTATGCATAGTGTGGGGTGATATGGAAATCTAGTCATAAAATTAGACTTAATAACGGAAAGAAGCAGTGATTTAATTTCCCGCGACTGAATTGTGTGACATATTGTGTTTTACCGTGGTAAATCGCAACTTGAGTTTGACCAACATGTGAGACGTAGATGTTTCAGGGTGATCTCAATCTTGAGAAAAAATATAAAAGACACGAAAAGTATTGACCAACTTTGGAAAAAGAAATTCAGCAATTTGCTTATCTCTATAACTTAACTGACATTTGGCGCGATCGCAATCCGAACGGTAGCCTCTTTTAGATTTGAGACGATGTTGACAATGTTACTCAATCATGCAATACAATAAAAAGTCATGAATCTGATCCTTTGCATAGATAGAAAACTGATGGCTACGTGAAAAGACCTTTTAGACGATAACTTTGTATTTCCATCACAGTCAAAGATGAAGAAATGACTTTATGGCCCTCAGAATGATTTTTTTTTTTGAAAAAGGTGAAACTAGAAAGAAAATTTTAAGAGCATTTCAACTTCTTTCAGCAAATAATGTATATTCGCATTATCGGACAAAAGTTTGTAATCACCCACGGTTACTCCTGGAGGAGAATTTTGATCCTACATAAGATATACCAAATAACTCCAAAAGATTCCTTTTCGAATCCGAGTGAAAAAAACCTTATTAATCATGCTCAATGTTAAAATTATTCACAACTGCATTCTGCTTACACAACACTCTTTTTTCCATGCAGGTTTAACAACATGATAATATAATGGAGTTTGTCCTTTATGTCACCTTGAAAGTCAATCTCTGAGCTACTTATAGGGTATACTCGTTGTTTTGGAATCTCTGTTCACTGGTGATTAGAAAAATCTAAAAGCACTATGTTGTACGGTTAGAAACAGGAGTCAAACAATTGGGAAGTACTTAATTATTGTTTGATTACTGCCAGCGGATGTATGTGACGGTACTCTGGACTTTGACAGATTTCATTTGCGAATTAACGATAATATCTGTATTCTCCGCACCACAACATATAAAACACATCGCCTGGAGCAATTTAAAAAGAGAGTGGACCAAATGTGAATTCTAGGGTAACTAAACAATCATATATTTCTGTATATATTTCAAGACTGTCACTTATTATTTAACATTGTTGCCTTTTCATTATAACTTCTTTTTATCTTGCATGCATGTTATATCCTCTTTTTTTTCTCTTTACGTTTTTCCACTTCATTGTCACAATACCCAAATACCTTGTACAATATATTGTAAAAATTAATGTAGTCGAGGAAGTTATATTTATTTTGTAAAAAGAATGTAATTGACGCAGCTTTTTGTTAGGTACATCATTTTACAGTTGGATTATTACATAAGCTACATGATACTTATGTACGCCTGGTTCTGGTGTCCTGCTTGCGAAGTAGCACGTGTTTTGGAACCTCGCGATAAAAGTTGGCTTTTTATGAACACAAGATTTGAGTTTACTTCATGGTGACCCTGAACTGACTAAAACAGAAACCAAAGAACAAGAAGAAACAATTTGAAGCCTTCGAGGATACTCCAGGAAAGAGATTTAAGGGGACACGGTGACTCGTAACAGTAAACCACGCCGGCCGCCACCTTGGATCTTGGAAAATGCCAAAGGTTTTCTTCACCGAGACCATCCCAGTACAGATCTGTGAGTCGAGATTACTCATACCCTACTCGGAACGGTGATCCAGCCCAGTAAGGACACGCAAAAGACAAGTCCGCCAATAAAATACGCAAAAGAAAGCAAAATACCGATCGATAGTGGTAGCTGATTTCACTCAAGTTATTCAGTCACCATGCCAGAAAGAGACGAAAGGAGGGCGCGACAAGCTGCAATCGAGCAAGCTGTTAGAGCAAGGCTATATGAAGTCAAAATGCCCAACAGGTTGGATTTCACTTCCAAGAAACTACACCACGAATATTTGTGCTTCAAAACGTAAGCAAAACAAGTGTTAGAATGCTACAACGTGCTCGATGACAGTGTCAAGGTAAACAAAGTGCTCAATATTATATATTTTATACTTAATTATATAACTTTATGAATATTTGTTCTGCTGCCCTAAGTTTAATATTTATACTCTATATACTTCTTTTTGCTGTTGTAACATACAATTTTACTAAGGGGCAAAATATTAGTCTAACTAGATGTGCCCCTCTCCGACCTTGTACTATCTCATTTTCTGTAATAAATATTTCTGTAATGAATGCTAAGTGGATAAAAAAATACAAATGCAATGTGCTAATGTTGATAGGGCCAGAGGCATGCGTCAAACATGAGCCACACCCATTCGCACCTTGAGACAAGGAAAAACTCCACCCGCTGTCGAACGTCTTTGACAATTTGTTTTCTAAGAAGGAAGGTTGCCAATTCTCGTGGAATACGGCAAGAATGACACTGAGGTTCATGAAACAGGGTAAAGGAGAGTCAGGGGGCATTTTTTACGGACGCAAGCGTGATGTCCTGCACCAGTGCGAGTATGATCCCGCGCTACAGAAAGTCCTTGAAGCGGAAACCTTCAAACATGACCTGAGGAACTCGAAAATTGTAGAGAAAGTCTACCCTTTACTCAAAGGCGCAGAGACCAGTCGTGTTTTTGACACTGCCAGAGCTGAGAAACAAGCTCAGACGCACATAGTCGAAGTGGAAAAAATTAGAAGGGACCACAACCTGGGAGAAACTAAAAGGGCAGAGAAGCTCAGACAACAGAAAAAGCTTTTCAGCAAAAGTCCAAGGCTTCCAGTGGTGGACGCACCAAGAATCAGTTCTACTGCACGAGATGTGGATGCAAACATGGTCCTAAATAGTACCCTACGTACGGGAAAGAATGCAGCAAGTGCCATGAAGCGACTGCAGACTCAGAGGGTAGTGAAGCAGACCTCTCAGCTTTACGACACTGACGAGGTCACAGTCGAGGAGACTCTGTGGACGTAAAGGCTGAAGAAACCAAGTCTACCAGGACTCATTTTGGCAAGAAACTACCCAAACACGTTACTAAGGCCTATTTAGACGAGGACCAATCACCTGATGTATTGTATGCCACTGTGGAACTTGAATTACCCGATGGGTGTACAAAGGAGCCCAAGGGCAAGGTCGACACTGAAGAGCAGGTGAACTTAATGAATTATGTCATTCCAATGACGCAAAGAGAAATCTACACGACAGCCAAGTGAAGCTCACAGGCAATGGAGGAAACCGCTTCACAGAGCACAGGAAATTCCGTATATAATGTTGTTGGCCGACGAGTCCCTGCTTCTTTGTATCTGACTATGACAGTCAGTTGTTCTCACTAAAGGACGCACCAAGGACGGATATTTGAAGTCACCGCAGCACACGAATCTGACATCCAGAAGATCCGATCAATTTAAAAGAAGGTTCCAGTCTTCCAGAAGCTTGAAGCTCTAGCCTATGCCAGCAAGGATGGCCGGAACACCGCCATTACTTGTTTACCTGACTTACTATTAACCTTGTTATGAGGAGACGATTCCAGAACCTATTAAGTATGCGGATATTTGCGTAGTCACACAATCTTCTTTCTAGAGAATTCTAGAACACACTAGCATGATGTAAACAAGTGAACTAACCATATATAAATAGTTCTTGTCGTAATGTTTCGAATCGTCTAGAACTATCTGTGAATGTATCTAAAGAGCGTTATCGCATAACTCTAGCACTTACGTACGGAAGCTCGGAGTTAGTCTAAAATTGTCAAGAGTTTTGGAGATCACGCCGATCGCCGTGACTGAAGAAGCTATCCGAGGAAGAATTGAAGTTGTTTGCTCTCAATGGATATATCTCAGAGGAGTTTGTGAGTTTGAAGTGTCAAGTGGTGACTGAACTTTTCTAGTTATAAAGTTAAAGGATAGCTTGTTAGCGCTTAGAGTATTTTTAAGTTAGCGATCGCTCCCTTTGTAGACTACTCGAATTATTTTAGTTGTCAGTTTCAAATAAATAGTTGAGCTCGCAGCAGAAGTACGTTTGTCATTCATTTATGTACGGACAGAGAAAACAGACTTTTTTATTTCTTTATATATCGGTTCCTCATGTCGTAACAACCTATTTTGGTATTAATTTGATTGTAAGTTACACAGCCCGGCCGCCTAGATTAGCTTTGCTATATTTCTCTAATTTGTTAAATTTAACATTGAGATAAATTGATGACTGATTGATGATGATTGATTTTTTGTTTTGTTATGATTAGTGGATTTTTCATCTCCAGTTGTGTCTGCAGTTAAGAACCAATAATTTTTTTAGCAAGGCTGATGACGTAGCTTTGTTCCTCGCGAAGCGAGGCCGAAGGCCGAGCGTAGCGAGGTTACTAATCGTGTCGGTTCCGGTCAGACCACGTGGCTCGCAAGCCCGAGTAAATCGAGCCGAGAGTTTTTATATATGTATATATATATATATATATTTATATATATGTATATATATATATATATATTTATATATATGTTTATATATATCTATATTTTAAAGGTGTCCGTTCGCAGGCCAGGTTACCTGGCAACATTACTCCATGTGAAATTCCGACATTACGAATTCCTTGAATGATGTTTTGAAAATAATGCGAATTTTGTGGAAACCGATTTCACTCGTCTTGGAAGTACATCCCAGCAAGAAGATCTCCGACATATACAAGAAAGAATGGTGAGAGATCGTCGTCGAGTAAGTTTGAATGCCGCACGGGAAGCGGCGACTCAAAGCAGAGATTGAGAAACGACGGTAGGGACGATAACAAGAGACATCGCAGCTAAGACAAGAACTGCTCGCTCAAAAAAAACAAAGGAATCAGCAAGGAAAAGGACCAGGAATACCATCAAGTTACCATCAAGTTAGATTGGATATTGAATTTGTTATGGATAGAAACAAAGACTCGTTTTAGGTATACAGGACATGAGCAAGCGATTACATAACGAAATTGGCGAACAAAACTTAGCAAAATGACTTAGAACGGAAACCGAGTAGGAACGACTTCCAGCATGCAGACAGAATCAGGGCTCCTACTCCGTGTACCGGCACAGATGACGTAGCGCATTGTTTCATCATTGTGTGTAAAATTATTCAGTAACATGTTTGTTATTGTCTGGCTTTGATTTACGTCATCTGTGCCGGTACACGGAGTAGGAGCCAGAATCAGAAGACGAACGACAAAACAGATTACCATACCGTCGTGAAAAAAGTGCCAGGAAAGGGGAAACAGAAACCAACCGCAAAGAAATGAAAGATGACAGTCACGTAGTATTAATACTGCAATGAGAATGCAAGTAGGTATTTTTCGTAGTGAAACGTTTGCCTTCCATTTGAAAGAAATTCCCAATACAGAGATTGCAGTTGTGATAGCAATTATTTATAATTATGTGATCTGATATCATTGCAACAGTGAAAATATATTGTAGATTTGTTTGATGTAGCAGTTATGTTCAGCATTTTCAACAGAATAGATACCAAACAATAAGTTACCGGTTCCATAGTTAGTTACACAATAAGTTACCGGTTCCAAGTTCCATAGCCATTTCAAAATGGGTTTTTACCTTTGAGTTCCATGCATTCCTGGGAATTACTCTCTTAGCACCCACCCTTTTCCCACAAATGAAAAGTTAATTTAAGCCCTAATTTGCAAAATTAGACAACATCTTAACCTTTTTCCTTAATGCTGTTTAATTCATTTTAATGATGTCAAATACAAATATTTAATAACAACCACAATATGCAGTTGACCTTTTACATTGGAAAAACTCTACAAGGGAGAAACTAAAGTTTGAAATGCTAAAAGTTTTAGCTGTTTTTCTGTTTGCTGTTTTATGTATTCATTGCAAGGGTGCTGTATGTAATAACAAGTCTTTGAAGTTTCCTAAATGCCCTATGCTTTCAATCATGATTTTCCACACTAACTGTATGGACAAATGACTGCACTGGCATGATTGCCACAGGTCAGAAAATGGTAAGGGAAAAAATTCTTCAAGGTCAGTGAAAAGTAAGGGAATTTCAAATCAAGTCAGGGAAAAGTGAAATTTAATACTACTAATTTATTTCTTGCCAATTCAGCTTTGGTTTGGTGTGGTCAAGAATGTGACATGAAATGTGTTGGATTGGTGGAATTAAATGACAAGCTGATTTTGGGTTTCCAAGAAAATCAATCCTTTTTCCATGAACTGGTTATCGTAAGAAACTATCAATCCACGTACACTGTATGCGACTTTCTGAAAGCATATTAAATAAATGGGTGGAGAGGTTGGTTGTGAGAGGAGGTTGGAGGTCACTACCAGGACTAATTTGTGACTTTTCTAATTTAGTTGGTAAGGGAAATTTTACATTTGTCAGGGAAAAGTCAGGAAATTTAAAGATCTTATGGCTGTGGCAACCATGACTAGATTCTAAGCTTAAAAGAAGAAATGGTATTGTTCAGAGTTGAGTAATTTTTACTTCCTATGATACAAACCCTATTCACAAGAAAAACAGAATTGCATGTAGTTGTAGAGGAACAATACCTTTTCCCAGATTAGGACATACAACCCAACCCAATAACAGTATATTATGTTAAACATAAAAAATAACAATGCTAATAATAATATCAATACCAGTAATAATATTAAAAATGATAATGATAATAATACGATAATAATAATCATGATAATTGCAAAAAATGAGAAAGTACAAAAAGTAAAAATAATATAATAATAAGTAAATACGTAAATTGGGGTCTTATACCTCATAGGAAAAACCATTAGGAGTCCTTTACAAACTAGCTTCGCGGGGTTTTGCGGGAGTCGTATTTCTAGTATTAATTATCTCATTTTAGAGGGGCATTGTTGCATATTAGCTACACGTTAGGGCGATACTGTATGTATACCTGGTTCTGTTGTCCTGCTTACGGAGTAGTACGTATTTTTGGAAGCTCGCAATAAAAGCTGGTCTTTCATGGACACAGGATTTTAGTTGATGAAAAATGAAAGGGTTGTGGGATGTGGCTTTAAATGAAAACGTCAAAATGTAGTAAGGGTATGTTAAAGCCACACATATGCGCACTAAGGCGACAGTGGTAGAAGGAACAAAACCCTGTTGCTACCAAAACGTAATTTAGAAGATCGATACGGCTGAGGCCCTTGCCAGATCAAACGATTTTAACTAAAGGCATGTTGTAAGGAAACGGAGTCAGTTTGTTTTGAGCCTGGAGAATTGGTATATTATATATTTATCGACAATGTCACAGTCAACCTCGGAAAAAGCAAATCCAAGTTCTCCCAAAAGGGGTGGAGCCTACTACCTTCCGATTACTAGTTCAGATAGTCCAGCACTGAGCAATAGGATACCCGTAGTAGATGCTTGGAATAAACCGAGGTGGACTATTTGTTCTCACTAGTTCCCGACACTGGAAATTGAGAATCCAAGATAAAGGTGAATTCCAAAGAGGATGCTTGTCGTTTCAAAGTGCAACTACGGGATAAAAATGACTCTATCTCAGGTGTTGGGTCTTTCCACTGTTTTTCATTTTTTTGACATTATCTTTTGCTCGCGGAGTGTTCAAATTCGAAAAACTACCGAAACGAAAAGCCTAAAATGTAAATAGAATGCAATCATCTTGGAATGGCATCGCCTGCGGTCAGCATTTAGTTGAATGACGTCATAAGGTCAAAGGTAATGCAATAGTTGCGCGTCTTATAGTTGTGAACACTATTTTGAGTAATAAGAAAGCTTTACCAGCTTGAGGATTTCGTCACTGTGATGGCCAAATCTGGGTCCAAATCGAAAGCTTTCAACGGGGAGAGAAATGCTGAAAAGTCTACTATCCAGCCGCAACAGTTTGAGCCAAGGATAGATTCAGACGAAGCTGACAGCAACCCAGAAGAAAGCATGTTTGGTGAAGAAAGTGACATCGAAACCACAAACCCACGACTGCAAAATACATACTGTTATGTGAAATTAACGATCGTGAAGGCTTCGCTTTATTGTCATTTATTGCTTCACGGACCTTCTTCTTACTGATAAATGGTAAATAAATTGATGTGGATTGACCTGTGTCATTTGTATTTATTTATTTATTTATTTATTTATTTGACTCACTTTGTTATGGTATTGCGTCGTGTACCTAACTTGCAAACTGCTTTATCGATTTTTTTACAGAGAATTGTAGATTGCAAGCTGTGAAGTCGGAATAATAGTTTAATGACCGCTACTCTAGCTTGAGTTGCGACGATTTTCATTCTACTTAACATCGCTTGGGAAATAAACTTGAGAACTATCACGCTTTTAATTAGCAGCCGGCGCTTTCCTCTAGAAACAAAACCAAAGGAAAGCGAGCGGCGAGAGGGGTTTTAAAAAAACCGGAAACGTCCTCTCCGAAAGTGAATTATTAAGCTTGCTTTAATTCTTCCAACAATAAATAAATGAATGTCATAAATGTAGGGTCATATTATTGCTAAGCTGTCATTCATTGATTTCACTAGTTCTTGCTCACTATACCTAGAAGACCTAGAAGTTAAGGATTGCTCTCTACTCCTTGTATATCATTTTTATGTTGTGAAGGGGAGAAAATTCGACTTCCATTTCCCTTAGGTGTGCTTGTAAGGATTGTCAGATCATGAAAGGGGCAGAGTTATGTGTTTGTTGCCAAGAAATTGAGCAAGCAAAAAATAAACTAATTGAGGCTGTTACATGTGGTGAATGTGAAGAACAATCCACATATATAACAAAACACCGGGGCTTTCACCCAGTGTGCATAAATAGGTGAGTGCTCCAGACTGCTTGATTATCAGTACAAGCAATAGTACAAAGACCCATATGATGGGGCAGAAGATAAACTTTTTAGACATATTGCTTACAGGCAATTGGCTCGATGGTGTTAGGGAATATTAGGAAACGAAATACGAGTGGTTCCTCCATCCTGTGCCGTCATGTGCATACGTAATTTCTATCCTCCGCCTGGGCCAGAGGAGGAGTTTGGTTTTGAAGGATTTCGTTACACAGATGAGTAATGTACACTGGGTAGCTCAGTTGGAAGGGCGCCCGCCTGTGGAGCGGGAGGTCGTGTGTTCAAACCTCGGCCGGACCAAGACTGAAGGTCTTAAAATAGCTGAGGAGAATGTGCTGCTCTTGGTATGACATCTGCAAATGGTTAGACATTCTAGTCTTCTCGGATAAGGACGAAAAACTGTAGGCCCCGTTTCACAGCTTTGTTTATTTGGGACAAGAAAGATCCTACAACACTGTTCGAAAATAGTAGGGGACGTAGACCCCGGTTTTGTGGTCGACCAATGATAAAGTTTGATGGTAATTAACTAATTAATTAATTAATTAATAGGCGAGTTGATTTAAAGCGCCTTTGAACCTATCCACATAAAAAGGAGCGCTATACAAATTCATTATCATTATATTTTTAAAGGATAATTTGCCACTGACATAAGCAATTATCACTGGGTTTGAACTCATCTCAAATCCTAAGAGGTTTTGTTCAATTTTGACTTTCTGGTTTTACTTAAATATATATAATATTATACACATTGTTAAATATTTATAGTTTCAACTGTACTTTATAGTTTATGGGGCCCATTGACAAATGTATAGAGCAATGTAGGATAGCTCTGACTGTATATATACTGATTAATACATTTTTCTAATTCATCTATTAAATCTTGAGAAGTGTTGTTCTATTGCATCTGCCATAATTGGCGCAGGCTTTGAGGCATGTTTTAGGTAGGCGAACTGGCATTAGCTGGACAAATGCATTCCCTAGCTCAACACGCTTGACAACATCAGAAAGCAAACCTGATAAATACTGGAATGATTTCTTCTCCTAATATGGCTTAACCTCCTATCGTTTGTTTGCTTTGGGGAAACAGAGCTAATATCGAGCCACACCTGCCTGTTCACCCTCCTTAATTTTTAGCTGGGTTGCGGCCAGTGCTTGCATTGTTGTCGAGAGCAGCAAGCCGTATCCTGGCAACCATGCCGTTGTAGGAGAAATGATCGCGTTTTGAACAGTACTTCAACATTAAAGAGTGGTACACCTCCATTTTCCTAGTGTGAGAGAAGTCAGTCAGCATAGCAATATCTTTAAGAAACGTGATGTTTAGAATCAGTTCCTCCAAGGCTAGGTGAGCTGGTGTACCTGGCTTGGTCCAACAGATCTTCTTAGCTTTAGAAGACGAAATACGTCTGTAGCAGCACTTATGGAAAAGAGTGTTTCCAGACCATTTCTGCTTGTTGCTGACATAATCCAACAATGACCTCCACTTTACCCCCAGACGCTGGACACTGCAGTCACATGTTGCAGCAGACCACCATAGGTTGCCGGTGATGGACTGTATCCATGGGGCTAACTCCTCGCAACCCTTTTGCTTAGCTTTGCTTGTTAGCTTCTTGACCACCCACTTGGACAGATACCATACATCATATTGATGACTAACATATGGGCAGTCCTTGGACATACAACTGCTAATAATAATAATAATAACTTTATTAATCTCCTCAAAAAGGCTTTTCAGCTTAATTTACAATGACAAATATCTAAAACTTAATTATTCAAAAATACCCTTAAAAAATGCTGTTTTACTTCAGCCTTAAACACATCTAAATTAGTGATAGACTTAAACTCATCTGGGAGACTATTCCACAGCCTTTGGCCTCTAAAGGTAAACGCGCGCTGACCTGCAGCCGTCCTGCAGAGTGGTATATGTAGATGGTCCTTATTCCTAGTGTTGCAATTGTGCACTTCCGATCTGGTTTTAAACTTCTGACAAAGATATGGAGGTGCGAGTCCATTTAAACATTTAAATACCATGGTAGCATCCCTAACCTCAAGTTGTTTAGCAATTGGTAGCCACTGTAACTGCTTAAGAATAGGTGTAACATGATCAAATTTCCTCGTTCCAGAAACTATCCGGGCTGCGAAATTTTGCACTGTCTGTAATAGCTCGATGTTTTTATTGGTAGTGTTAGCCCATACTGATGAACAATACAATAATTTACTGAATACGAGAGAATTGATTATAGTGATCAACGTACGCCTATCAAACAGGTATTTTACGCGATTTATTTGACAAAGGCTACCTATGCATTTCGAAGTTAATTGAGTTATATGTTCGTCGTACGTTAAATTACAGTCCATTGTAACCCCCAGGTTTTTCGCAGACTTGGATGATGTAATCACTTTGCTGAGTAGTGTAATGCTTAGATCATCTGGAATCTTCATCAGCAACTGCGGAGTCCCCAGAACCAGAAATTTTGTTTTGTCCGGGTTAATGAGTAGACTGTTCTTACAACACCGTGTGGCTATGTTCCTAAGATCTTCTGTCAGCTGAGCTGCGGCTAAGGTGACATCACGTACAGGAAATGAGAGGTATAACTGAGAGTCATCAACATAGCACTCTAGCGACCCTACCTTGGGTACAGATGGTAGATCGTTGATATAGATATTAAACAATGCTGGGCCCAAAATTGATCCTTGTGGCACACCATACGAGACTAGGCGGGGTTCAGATATTTCGCAACCGATTCTCACCGACTGTTTTCTTCCGGTCAAGTAGCTTCTAAACCATTCTATTGCCTCTTTAGAAGTACCCATTACACGTAACTTCTTTAACAAGGACATGTGATCAATGCTGTCAAATGCCTTGGAAAGATCTAATAACAAAAAAGGCAGTGACTTGCTTGCGGTCCATTGCCTCCAAGGCTAGATCTGACATCAAAATATTGAGGGTCTCTGTCGAATGTCCTTTCTTATTCCCACTTTGGTGCCCACTGAGACAGTTTCTCCTTATTGCATATTCGGTAAATTGATTTAAGGCTACTCGTTCACATATCTTAGATAGGGCAGGCAGCAACGACACAGGTCTATTCCCGTTGGCTACTTCCGGATCTCCACCATCCTTTAGAATTGGAACAATTTCAGATTCTTTCCATGGTGAGGGAAATACAGATGTCAAAAGTGAACTGTTTATGATCTCGGTCAAACTCGGGAGGATAGCAGGTAGAGCATCTTTCACCACTGCCATGTGTAATTTATCTTTCCCTGGTGCTTTATTTGAAGGAAACGACTGTACAATCCTATTGATCTCAAAAGAGGTAACAGCCCGAAATCGAAACTGTTCTTCGGGTACAAAACTGACAGGGAGTTCTTGATGTAAAGTAGTTAGACCATTGACTGATGCGAGTCTTGAGGCTTCCTCTGCGGCACGTACTCCCACCTCCGTAAAGAATTCATTGAATTCCATCGCAAGTTCTTTCATATCCCTAGAATAAGCTGGGCGCGACTTCTCCCTAGTTGGTATGCAATTCCGTATCACCTTCCACTGTTCACTAGAGCTCTGATTCTTTTTAACTTCATTTTGGACATACTCCTTCTCTGCTTCGCGTAATACCCTCTTAACAACATTGCGACAGTCCAGATAATACTGCCAATCCACAAGAGCACCCGTCTCTCGCGCGATTTTATGAGCTTGATCTCTTTTTACCATTTTCTCTTTGATCTCTTCATTTATAAATGGACATCTCCGATGTTTGATTTTAATTTTCTTAATAGGTGCATGATTATCCAGAACCCGGAAAAAGGCTTTATTGAAATTAAGCAGTTTCTCGTTTACATCATCAGACAAAATGTTTTCATACCAAGGAATCTTGTTAAGGTCGCTCAAAAAGACTAACGGATACATGGCGGTCTGTTGCCACTCTAGTGATGTTCACTCCCTTCCCCTCCAACATTTTAATACATCTGGTGAAGCCCTTTTTTTCCACTACATTAGATGAGGACACCTCACTGACTTGGACAACATTGAATGCCTGTATCTCCATCCATCAATGTGTAAGTACCGTACTTGGCGCAATGTCCAGGGTTGTTGCATCTACCATCCCCTTCTAAGTTAACAACTGCCTTGGTTGTAAGTGTGTCGATTTGGCTATTGCTTTCAGCCTCCCATGAACTGGGAACAAATATTTTCTCTGCGTATCATAAAAACACTTTCACAAAAGAATTGAAAGTTCATGAGGGAAGGTTACTGATACTTGTAAATGGGTTACCTGTAAAGAGTACAGCTACGGCAAATAGCAGGTTTCCAAGAGTTTTCCTTTTCACAACTGTTTGGGACTTCCATGCTTTCGTATGACCACGTTGGCAAGTTAGTTCAACTGTTAACATACTACCAGATGTTTTGCTCTTCCGCTGGATGAGAGCATCCCCACATTCTGGGCATCATTTGAGTCGCTCGTTAAGACATGAATCAAAGACAACAAATTTGTTTCTCTGTCTGCATGGGACTCTTGAAATTCATCTTCAGATGGTTCCACACCCATGTCATCATCAGACAGAAAATGTTTAGCATCAGATAGTTTCCAGCTGGGGTTCTTGTCGTCATCATCCCTGTCATCATTATTATAGTTTCATCATCTGCATCACTTTCTTGATCAGTATAATCAGGATCTGTAGACTCGTATCGATCAAACAGTGCGTTATGTACAGGAGTTAAGGGAATTGTTTTGAAACTGTCCTTATCGTAGCTTGGAAAAATCACATTTTGGGGTGCATTCATGACTAGTTGGGATCATGGAAAACCTTCCACTCTGCAGTTTTGGGGTGCTGGGGGACATTTGTATCTGTTTTAACAGGGGAGGAAATGCCAATTCCTGATTTATTAAAAGTAATTTCACTGGCATATGGTTTGCAAACATCAGTTTGCGTTGCGCCACTGTTTAACTGGCTCAAAACAACATTGTACTCCAACATCATGTATCCAAGGACTTGCAGAGTAGGACTCCAAAGCAGTATGGTCATCAATGAGTACAGAATCACAATCTCTTATGAGAATGTGTTCTGAATCTCAAGCAAGCAGTTCTGCAAAAGCCTATTAGAATATTGAAATGCACAATTTCTAGGTTTTAAATGACAATTTTAAAAGTTGATATCTGAGTCCATAAGATTGACAGTTGACTTGAAGGTTACAGCCAAGATCATTATGGCTTTCATTGCAAGAATTGACAGTGAGATGCCTAACGAAATCAAAAATGTAAAAGATGGCATACATGTAGAATCATGGATAGTAAGTATTATCATGAAAACAACAAACAACTTCCCTCTGCTAGCAGAGGTCTTTCACAGCGTGTGAAAAATGAAAGGAAGGAGAGGAACAGGCAATACATCAAACCAACTGAGCTCGTTTATGTACAGGTTTTAAAGGTGGCACTGAAAGGACACATCAATATTTACAATCTCTTATAGTTAGGACTAGGTTAGGACTTGTGGTGTTTGCCTTTGCTCAAGTCGTGCTTAACGAAACAAGACCATATATTTAGCATAATTAAGGGAAATGTTTAATCAATCATAGACTAACTTCTTTATGTCTTTGTCGTTCGAGGCGACGTCCGGATGATAGCCTGGGTATTTTTTCTTCTGGGCTATGGCCCTATTTAAATACGGACGGTATTACGTCGTCCTTCATGCTCCGTTTGTCCGTCTATCCAGTTAACTGTGTACGGAGATCAGGCTCAAAACAGGTTGGTAGGAAATGTCCACTACAAACAAGGCAGTTCTCTATGGAGGAAAATTTGTGCGTCTTATATATCCTGTATAGCCATGCCTTCCTCCAATGATCCAGCGGGTGTGGAAGTAACTTACCCTATCTCCAGCTTTTTGCGTCTTCCCTGAATAACTACTACAACCGGGGACAATGCAACTCACCATTTTCTGCCAAGAATGCACTGTTCAAACGTTGGTTCACAGAACAAGCTAAAATATATCGACTATAAGTTGACCGAATACAGCAACGAAAGAGATACGACGATGTTCTGATTTGAAAGTCCCGCGAAAACCCATTTCGTCACAACTCACTGCTGACCATTGGAGCACGCCTCAACTTTTTCCAAGATGGCGGAACTGCTTGCATTTCAGGTACAATATCTACATTCTAATAAGCCGCAAATCAAAAATTGAAACGTACACCAAAGGCCTCTTACCCCAAAATAAGCACATTTTACCCCGCTGTTCCTCTTTAAATAGAGTCTAACGTCTAAAAGCTAACCGTGAAGGTGGATATGGAAACAGAAGACAATTGAAAGACTAGCGAAAGCACTCATGCAACTAGCCCTTCATATTGAGCATCCAGGCTGTTCCTGGACTTAGCCTCTCACTTTCATTTTCTTTATCCCGATTTCCCGACTCCGGGCCTTGATGGCCCAGTGCATGAGAATCGGTGCCATAGTCTGTAGTATCCCCAGAGGACTATGACCTGGTCACGTGATTACTATTATATATGTATCTGCCTAATCTACTTGTAAAGAGTTATCAATGTGTGTATTAAAGTAAAACTTTGGGCGTTCTGCGTCTCCCTTATAAGTATCTAGAATACCACATCTGCCGACGAGGATGGCGCTTAGCCTAAATGGTCTCCCTGGAATCTTACCTTTTGATGCGGTAGGGGAACCAGCAATACTGGCTAAGAGTGGAAAAAGTGAAGAGACGAGTTTGAGCTCTTCGTGATTGAATCAGGTGTGGCCGCAGATAAGCAAAGATGGGCTCTCTTAAGGCACTTATCTGGGCTAGGAGTGCGGGAAATATTTAAAACCTTTCCGCCTGATCTAGTGGGAGATGAAAAAGACTACAAGAAGGCCATGGATACCCTATGCGATCACTTCCAGCTAAGGAAAAATGTACAATGACGAGGCAGGCATTTTTTGCAGCGAGACTACAACAAGGAGAAATAATTAACAGCTTTGTTACGCGACTACAAACTTTGGTTGAAAATTGTGACTATGGGGCTGATAACAAAGTAAGGGATTAAACGCTTATGTTCAGTAATACACCTTATTCCAAAATGGTCGCCATTTAAATATTCTTTTGTTTTCATTCAAATTAGCCCTTAATGCCTCGTTCTTGAGCTAAAATTCAAAAGAATATTTTACCTTCAACGAGGCATCAAAGTCTAATTTGAATAAAAACGAGAGAATATATAAAAGGCGGCCATTTTGGAATAAGCCATATGACAAGAGTTTGTAGTCCAAACTCTCCAGGGAGGACGATTTGACTTTGGTTCGGCTGTTAGAGATCGTAAGTCAATATCACGACAAAGAGGCTCTTGTTCTAGTTGCCCCTGTTGATAAGATCAACAAAGTTAGCATGAGCAAAAACAGGAATAGACGCGGAGGATTTCGGGGAAGGTGCTACAGAAGTAGTAGGATCGGTCACGTCAGAGCAAATTGTCATGCTACGCTTCCACACGAAAGCACTGAATCACAAACGGGTGTTTGTGGCCGTTGTCGTGGCCGCGGTAAAGGACACATTATTCAAGAATCGCACGAGCAGGAAAATTTGGAAGAGGATCGCTGCTACGCATTTACAACCACTAAGTCAGGAAATGACAGCAACACATTGGATGTCCTCGTTCAAGATAAACGTATCAGCGTAATTGTAGATTCAGGCGCCAGTTGTAATCTAAAGTGTAACAAGTGAAAAAGCCGGCTTGACAGAATGTAAAGAAAAATGTATTCACTTACGTTTCAAAGGAGCCCCTCAAACTACTAGGCAAATGTAATCTTAGTGTTTGTGTTCCAGCTAAAAACAAGGCGGTTATCGCTGAGTTCTTTATCATGCCATGAAATGCACGCAGGCTCTTGGGTTTAAAAACATCTCAGGTGCTTGGAGTGTAAGAGTAGATGCGCATTACGCAAATGTTAATAATTCAGGCGACAAGGAAAGGGCGCTTAGGGCGTAGCACCCAAAGGCTTCCTAGGGTTTAGGTAACTCAAGGGCTATCAGTTGAAATTGCATACAGAGGAGGATTCCTGTCAGCAGACGGCGTAAGGTCGTAGATAAGGTGAAAGAACTCGAAGCACTAGACATGACTAGACGTGATAGAAAAGGTGAACGGGACAACAAGCTGGGTAAACACTTTAGTGTTTGGATATGAGACAGGCAAATCGCGCGATCATCAATGAAAAGCACCCAATTCTAATGGTAGAGGAAACTATACAAGAAATCTCATACGCGAAAGTATTTTCAAAGCTCGACTTAAACATGGTTCTCCACCAGATTGAATTACATCCAAAATCACGCGATATCACCACATTTGCAGGTCTAAATGGTTTGTATAAGTACAAGAGGCTATTGTTTGGCGTTAACATGGCAACGGATAATATTCACGACGACTAGCGTGTTGTAGGAGCCACTGAGAAAGAGACACGAATACTACTAATGTGGGAGCTGAGAAGAAGCCGAGAACGGACATGGCAGGAGACCTTCAGGAGAGTCTCTCACCAGAACCGGATCAGCTTTCGCACGAAGAGTGCCGACGGCCCGACAGCTAGTCTGCGTTCTGCGCACGTTCTAAAAGCTCCTACATGGCTGGAAGATTATGTTACCTATTACGTATAGCGAAGCTCTCTGTAGTCATTCTCTATATTCCAAATTCACACTTATTATCATGCCACGAATAATCAATTGTAGCTGTTAAATTAGACTTAATAAACAAATTCAGTTGTGGACAATCATTTTGACACCTACCTGAAACGTTCAAATATAATCTTAGATTCATTATTATGGTGCATAATAACAAGCATGGGGGAGATGTAGTATCTCCAGAGGACTAGGTCCTGGTCACATGATTACTGTTATATATGTATCTAACTACTCTACTTGTAGAGGGTTATCAATGTGTTACCACATAGTCCTATTCTTTTTGTTTTCTTTAAGAAACCTCCTTGTACAAGGTAGAGTTGAGTTGAACGATCATAACTAGATTGGCATTCTTCACTTTTAACGCGGAGTAGAAAAACTTAGTTGTTTGTTGAATAACGCAATCCATATTCTGATGTTCGATGAAGCGTGGCGTTCGTCTGGGTGAAAAAGTAAAGAGCCTTGCATGTATAAGCATTTCAGTACGGAAATTCGCTCCATACGGTGTTTCCCTCCAGTAATCAGAATATGTTTGTTTTATTTCTTCTGTTTCTTTTTGAAAGGTGAACCGTTTCAAAGTAGTGCATTGTTTCACAGGGTAGTGTAACTGTCTCTCCAAAACACACGCCATACTACGAAAGCTGATCGTGCATATGTTCAGTACTAATTGCCGGTAGCTTGACGAAACCTTGGAAATTGTTCGAAGTTCGCTGGTTAGAATAAAAAAACCAACGACCAGACCAGCAACATATCTCTAGACTTTTAGAGTATTAAGCAGATTTCAATGAGAGGAAGCAAAGTTTACAAGACGGTGCTAGTCATTGCAATTTCGATAGAATCTTGCAAGCCTTGTTGCAAATTTTCACGGTTAAAAAAAATACTTGGATTACCCCAGTGACAGCTGACAACAGTCGCCATCACTCTTATCGATGGGCCTTTTGTGTATTTCGACACTATATATTTTGTTTTAACAGCTTACTCTTCGGAATGATAAGCGAAAGAATTGGAATGGCTTTCTTATACTTAGTCAAATATGTAACCAAGGAACATTCATCATTGTGAAACAAGAAATCTAACCTAGTGTTAACCAGAGGTTGTACATACCTCCAAGCGGAAGTGGTATCGCCATAAGCTGAAGGATGGTCAACGGTCGGAGCATTTGAAATTGGCACGAGCTGGCCATAACTCAGTGTTGGTAAGCTTAATGAGCTACGCTGCTACAAAGTTGTACGAATAAACGTGGCGTAACACAACATTACCCAGCGTTTTGTGTGACTGATAACAAGTAACCTTATAACCAGGCTCTAAGTTAATATCTCTTGCATAAATTACTGTTGGTAGAGAACAGTTTTCATGCATAATTCTTTCATAAATACAAAGAAAGCTATTGAACGAGATGCACGATATCTCAGTAATCGATATCAAAGGTAAGGACGGTGCACACGAGCCATGAGGCTCTAATGATCGTCGTTTTTCCCGGTTCTTGTAGGATGAGTACCTCGAAGTATTATTGCTCCTTCCCTTGAACGAGAGGCTAAATGTAGCTCATCTCAGTGTTATCCATAGTATCTCCTGTGCCCATCTGTATATTCACCTAGACGAAGAGACAGAGAGAGTATGGAGCTGCTTTTATTGTCTAAGGGAAGAACCCATTGCCGTCGTACCACTAAGGTCCGAAAACCCAACCTCACACCCGGGAGTCTAACACACTATCACCCGCTTTACGTTTTTCCCTCTTTTACCTCTCAGATTACGTAGTTTATAGAACTATGAGGTTAAGACTTCAATTTCACTCAATCTATTCTGTTAGATAATTGAATTTAAGTATTAAACCTCGATTGAGCAAAATTTTACCTACCTCCTCTACTAAGTATTGGCAAGAGAAAATGAGGTAAGAGAACGAATCTTCCATAGCATCTCCTACTATGATAAGGAGACAGAATCTATTTTTAGATCCGGGAACTATTTTAACTGACCAATGGCTGATGTCCTTCTCATTAAGTGGTTGTAATTTCAATGCGCAGCCATGGAACGAGATATAAATAGATTTTGCGCCAAGAATAGATTTTGTCCCTTAATCATATCACATCCGACGGGGTTATGTTCTCTTTCCTCATTTTCTCTTGGTATTGGTTGTGTCACAGTCTACTCCACTGTCTTCACCACCATTTTAGCAGCCGAGTTATGGAGAGGAGTTGAAATTAGAAACAAGAACAAAGCAAACATACAAAATGACGTCGGTCCGCTCGTTTCAATGTAGCATTTTTAGATGGTTTCTCGTTTCATCGTTTATCAGTCAAAACACCATTATTAAGAGTTCAGCTTGGAACAAAAATATGGTTTCGAACACTCGACTGCTGAGAAATGAACTGGACTGATGTGTCGTCAAAGTGGCGATGACAATGCAACGCGAGTTTATTATGTCAAGATTGACTGAAAAATAATAAGATCCGTGGGCGCGGCTCGATATTAGTTTTCAGCCTGAAGTGGTTTTAGTTCCATCGTTTAACTTTTAGGGACCTAATCTAAGGCCCCGTTCAGACCAGGTGCCCGTGCCTGGTTCTCGTGGTGTCATTGGACGTTACAGGAAGATTTGGTGACGTAAGGTACGAACGTGACAAAACACGAATGGGTGTACTATCAATGTAAGTCGTAATAAGAGCCCATATTACGCTTAGGATAGAATACAACATCGTGGAAGAACCTGTACGACCCACAACCTTAGGAAATTTGTGGCCCACGACAGCGGTAGATCTAACAGTTTGTTCAATATACTAGAATGATCTAATTTACGTAACTTAGATGCTCCAAGTTCCGGTGGGAACAAATAAAAGTAGAGAACATTATTTTAGATTGAAACTGGCGTGATTGTAGAACGAATGTAGAATGTGTTGGAAGAACAATAAAGTGTACGAAAAGAAAAATGCAGTCCTGAATGATTGGTGAACCAAGGATAGCGAAGATTTTCTTTAGTACAGTATAAGATTCCGCGATGCTGGGATGCAGTTACGATAATGGCGGCCAGGTCAA
This sequence comes from Ricordea florida, assembly GCA_949710005.1. NCBI lineage: Eukaryota > Metazoa > Cnidaria > Anthozoa > Corallimorpharia > Ricordeidae > Ricordea > Ricordea florida. The sequence goes on along the minus strand of OX453274.1, from coordinate 14,762,475 downwards.
AGTGAAAGAAATTTTAAAAAGGAAAAAATATTGTGCTGTTAGATGCCTACAGCGAGTCTGCGAGACTGTACTGAATGCCCATTCTCTACGAGCAATTTCGGGGTGCCTCACTGCGATAAAGCGATGGAGTTTGTATCTTGTTTTATAATAAAGCTACGTTCTTACGCGCGCTCTGATTGGTCAAAAACCCATGTTTTATCAGAGTATGAAACATAGAAAAAGCGTGTTTCATTGTTTTTGGCCATCTTACCTCTACTCGACAATTCTGTAAGAGACGGCGAAAAACATTTTTTTTGAAGAAATTCATGATGGAGTTCTCTGCGAAGCAGCAGAAAGTTTTGAAGCCGAGAATAATAAAACAAATAAAAAAAAGAAGCGAAAACAGTCGAGAAGTTGGTACTAAATGGCGTCAGTTTGTCGATCTGTCTGCTTTGTTGTTTTTACTCGTGGCATGTAATATCTATATCATAAAGCGAATAAAGAAGCCTAAGCCGTGTATTACACTGTGATTAAAACACTCTGGGCATTTGAGAACACTCGAGAATTGTAAAAAACACTCGCCTGCGGCTCGTGTTTTCTGCATTTTAGTGTTCTCAAATGCCCGTCGTGTTTTCTCACAGTGTAGTACGCGACTTAGGCTTCTTTATTTGTTAATTAAAACATATTGCTGGTATTATATCGCTCAAAGTTAGCTGAACATGAAGCCCTTGAACAGAAATTGAGCTGATATAGAAGAAAGCAATTAGCAAAAGGTAGCATGCGGCTAAATATGTACACATTTGAGTACAGTAAACAATGACACCTGAATTGCTGATGGCAATCACAAAAAGAAAGAGGTGTTGGGCACTAAGACTTTTGCGCGAATGTGAACGTACTCGAACTCGCTCCAGGGAACTGGGATGTCTGAACCACATTCATTTTAGTCCCGGGCAACATGCCGCGGAACGGGCACCTAGTCTGAACGGGGCCTAAGAAGAGAATATTTTGAAGAATCGTCGACAGCTGAAAAATTAACTGGAATTGTTGGCTCTTTCGGTTTGCAATACCCTGTAGTTTATTTGACCAGGAAATAAACTACAAAGGAGGACAAGAAGAAAAGTGACATTGAAATAATCGTACAACTTATTATTTAACAATTATTCGCCTAAGGCGAAGTGATTATCGGTGAATATTTACCGAGACGAAGTCGAGGTGAATATCAACCGCTTACTTACCGAGCTTGCTCGGGCCGTACTGGGGAATATTGGTCCGAGGTCGTGGCAGTACGACCCGAGAAAGCTCGGTTAGTAAGTTGTTTATTATATGGCACTCTATTTCTGATAGTAAAATGCACTTCCGGTGGCTTGCACTTAAAGGGATTCCGCCGTGACGTATTCGAGATGACGCGAGCAGCTCAGACAAAAGCAAGTTACCACGAGTTCGAAAAACAAGCTTTTTTTCGCTGTTTTGTTGCAAATTTTGAATTTGCCGGCTTCGCTCCAAAACAAAAATACGCGGGTTGGACCGTTTCCATGGAAATGGCCTGTACTGCAAAATCCTGACCGAGAAAGAACCAATCAGAGCACAGGGATTTGCCTAAGACTGGCTTTGCCATATAATAATCACGGATAATCACTGAGCCTGGGGCGAATAATTGATTTAGTATAAATACACAGGTGATTATTTCAAAAAAAAAGAAAACAAAAAGCATTGTACAACAAGAAAACACACACACATTGTACGACTGGCAGCCATTTTGTTCGTCGAGGTGATTATCGGCTGATAATCCGAGATAGCGAACCAATCAGAGCGCGCGATTTTTCTCAATCACCTGACCATTTATACTAAATATATATATTCTGGCTTCAAAAAAATCCCAAAGAAGTCTTTGATTGTATCAAAGCCTCATTTTACATTAAAGACTAATTGCTACACGAAACTGTTGAAATACAATGCAAAGCGCAGCACGTTAGAGACTTCTGATGAGCTTTTATTCCCCGTCGAAACATAAGAGATATGGGTAAATCAATTATATAACTAAATGACGACGATGACAATGGATCATTAGTTTGTTGTTTTAGTTGTATAAATTGAAAATTGGGTCTAAGGGAAAGCCATGAGCCACAGGAACATGTTTTAGAGACTAGTAAGAATTCTACGTAGAATATGTGTTTACAAAGGAACGTGCACATTGCAACCAAGTGAATAATCAAAGCAGAGTTTGACGCTACCCTGGTTTGAATTAATGGTGTAACTGAAAAAGTTGCAATTCACCGACCCGACGTTTCGACATTTCTGTTTGGTGTCTTCTTCAGGAGTGGTTGGGAAAGGCTGGGAAATTTGAAGTCTCACTTCTAACATTTCCTCATTAGATTCTAGCATAAAGGTGAAACTTATGTTGCTTATGGAAATACATCGATTATTGACACGGCAAAGAAATTGGTACATTTATAAAAAGCGCATTTCTGTCACGTGTTGTGACAAAGGAAAGAAGCATTAAGGGATGATTTTATAAATTTACGTTTTTTTTTTTTTAAACCAGCCTAGCATCAGACTATGTCCAAGCAATATGACGTTTCTACGGAAGCCTGTAAGGGACATTCGAGATATGACTTTTTAGGAGAAGAAAAAAATTTCTGGAGGTAAATTCGACATAAAAATGCGAGATGCGAGATAAAAAATGCGAGATGCGAGATAAAAAATGCGAGATGCAAGATAAAAAGTGCGAGATGCGAGATAAAAAATGCGAGATGCGATAAAAAAAATGCGAGATGCGAAATAAAAAATGCAAGATGCGAGTTAAAAAATGCGAGATAAAAATGCGAGATGCGAGATAAAGATGCGAGATGCGATAAAAAAAATGCGAGATGCGAGATAAAAAATGCGAGATGCGAGTTAAAAAATGCGAGATGCAAGATAAAAATGCGAGATGCGAAATAGGGCCTTGTCCGCTTTCAAAATGACAGACAGAGAAGCGGCTGCTAATAATATTGGCTTATAAAGCTACGTGGCTGCTTATTTTCCTCTGTGTATTGTGTCGGTTATGGTTATGGAAAATGGAGTTGCCTGTACTTATTGGTATTCTTGTTGCATGTCTTTCTCACTGCGTAATTGAACTTCTATATCATCGAATACCATTAAGAGGAGACGATCTTGCTGGGCATTTAGGGATAGTGGGCTGGTATGTAGCTGGGAAGAAAAGCATCTACACAGTTCGTCAAGTTTTATTAGAAACCATTTAGCATACAGCTTCAGTTTTACATAGTTTCTAAAGCGTATTCTTTTGCTTCAAGTGCCAGTGTTTTCGTTTCTCACTATTTATATGTAAATAGTGAGTACGTTAGCCAATCAGATTGCAGGATTTCTGATAGAATGCGATACTTGCTGATATCTACTAAAGGTAGATATAAAGACTAAGTTTACTCTGCAAGACATCTGAGTACAGTGGGTTTCAATATAAAATTCATTTTCTACATTATGACAGGCAAGTGAAATAATTGAGAAAAGATCAGCTAGGTTGGATGATGTATCCTGCGATTTTAGATCTTGAAGTTCAAGGGAAAAGTTTGCATCCAATTACTTTTACGTTTAGAATTGTTTGTTGTGGTCCATAGCCCGTATATGGGAGTACCCACCCTCCCCCCTCCCCCCGGGTGTTGCGGGAACGATTTCCAATGTATATCAGGTGAAATGTTCGCCAGTGGTCATATTGAACTCAGATTGTGGTTCATTGTCGTAAATGGTTGACGAAATATTCACATTAGTATTAAATTTGACTCAGTATAAATGCCTAAGAATCAGATTATATCAAGCTAACTTGAATCCAATTAAATTTAATTGACTTCCTTATGGATTGCCTCATCGTTGTTCCTTGTTCGTCCTTTTTGTTAGAGCTATAATGGCTACATTTTGAGCCTCGTATTGTCTTCAAGATTAGCTTAATTACTCTTAGCGCTATCCATGGACTGGCTCCAAAGTACCTGTCTGAACTTATATCTGTTAAGTAAAAATCAAACTAGAGCCTCAAATCAGATGTCGAACTACTTCTGCTACAACCTACTGTAAAGACTCTAGCTACCATCGGGGATAGACCTTCGTAGCTGCTGCCCGCAAAAAGTTTGGGATCAGCTACGTATACCATTAAAACTCAGCAAAATAATTTTAGGCGAGCTCTTAAGACCCAACTTTTTTTAAGCAAGCCCTCTGTTGGTATTATTAACTATTTCATTTCGGTGCTTTCAAGGATTGTACTTCTTTAATATTTCTCAGTTTACTGTAGTTAGACATGCCTACAATGCACATTTGAAAATACAAATTGAATTTGCCAATTTGAATGAAAGTGTCATTACTATTATTAAAACATAGTAATAAATCAGAAACACCATGACTTTATCTTGTCATATGGAAGAAAAATTATTGCCCATGAAGCCGGTAATTGGAACAAAATATTTCAAGAACTGCATGCAGTGTACAAACTTTTGCTCAAAGTTTTACTTCTACTATCATCAACAAGGGCAGAAATCTTCCGGTTATTGCCTATCCATCGTTCAGATCTTTAACATTAGCGTACAGACTGTTGTCGTACTGTTTAAGGTTCACATACGTCTGAAAAAAAGGAAACATTTCATAAGTATGCAAAAATAGTCGTGGATCTACATGTTAAATGAAATAGAAGTAACAATTAAGATTGATCAAATTAATAAAATTGATTAATTGATGTCAGGCTCAGGTAAACAATTATTAAGTCTTTCGATAGATGAGAGGATTTTTGGCGAGACCAACGGACAAGACTAAATAAGTAAAAAGAAATAAGGGTTATGCAGATACATAAATGTAGACAGTGAAATTTCTGAGACCCAAGCCAGCAATTTACGATACTAAAGTTGCGACTAAAAATTGGTCAATTACATTGGACGACAATACCTAGGGCCTTTAATTGTTTCGAAAACTACGGAGCAAAAAGCAGAAATTATAACACTAAGTCATCTCTGACAACAGCCATGTAAATAATAATAAGATAAACTTTTGTGCCGCATTCTCTTCAGTGTTTTTTTTTTGTTTGTTTGTTTGTTTGTTTGAAAGGACCTCTGGTCATGATCATGGCCTTTGGCTGAGACGAAAACAACTTCAAGTGAAGAGAAGAATGAGAAATAAAAACCCCAAACAAATTTCGCCTGATTACTATATTTCCTACCCTATGGTTCTTTTCCATTTCCTTCATTGTTTCTTTTAGTTTGGTAAATGTTGGCCGATTCTTTGGACTTTCCTGCCAGCATTGCAGCATCACTTGATACCTGAAAAACAACACACAGGATGAAAGAGAAACAATAGAGAAAAAAGTGGTTAATAAGTGCGCTAAAATTTACTTCCTTTGCTTTCAACTTTATAAATCCTCATCTTACTTGTGCCTTCAATTCTCCACACGTACATGAATAAACAGTAGCACTCAACACTGACAGTTTGCTGTCCACGTGTTGTGGTTTTGGCATTCGGTATCCCTCTTGAAGTTTATTAGCAATTTGACGACCATGAATATCCGGGTATGGAGTTCCACCTAGAATGAGAGTAACATGGTAATACAAATACATAAAGAGATCTTCATCCAGGCACTTCACTAATTAATGTCGTGCACGAATCTGTTGCAGTGAATAAAGCAACAACTTACCCACAGTAAGTATTTCGTAAAGAACAACACCATAGCTCCAACTGCAACAATAATTTTTTGAAGGGTTCAGTATTCATTTGAATTTCATGCACATGTATTTTGACGTTAACCGGTCTTGCTCTTTAGTAATTTGTTGATGGAGCTATGTTAAAATTCAGTTATGTTGAATGTTTTGTGGAAACTCCATAATAAATGTATCTTTTAGCTAGCTGGAGCACCACGTTAAATTAAGTTCTTATTTCTAAGTCAAGTTTACTTATTTACTTTGAATCAGGATTGGTTGAGAATGTACGGTTAATTTTCTGGCTTCATGAGAACTCGATAGTAACAATGCAATATTGAAGTGGTTTTTAGATTTATTATGAAGTGGTTATTAGGTTTTGTTATTAAGAATATAAACAAAACAGTGGAAAATACTCACACGTCACTCTGTGTTGTGTACGTTCCATACAACAGAGCCTCATACGCTGTCCACTTTACTGGCAGACGGCCCTAAAAATTAAGGGTACAAATAAGTAATTGAACTGAATTATGAACATCGTCCGAGGGACCTCCAATCTTCACTGTGTACTCACCCTACTCTTCCTGGTGTAAATGTCGTCCCGTTCTACGTTTCTTGACATTCCAAAATCAGTCACCTTACATTTCTCTCCCTCACCAACAAGAACATTTCTGGCTGCTAAGTCGCGATGGACAATCTAGAAATAGGTTAATATTAAGAGAGAGTCCATTCCCTTTACTAGAACATTTATCAGCACTATTTATGGCAGCATGTATGTATGGCTGTTGTCATTTGGTAAGGCTCCATTTATTTTCTGATTATCAGAAATCCTCCCTTTATATGGTGGCCCCAAAGAAGTGAGAATTCAAATTTCGTTAATTTTAATTGAGCGATTACGTAGTTAATCAGTTACGTAGTATTCTTTCAATAGTTGGTCTCTCTACTATTTACAAGTTGCAAGTTGCTTTGCAAATGAAAAAGTATTCTCTCGTCATATCTGAATTTCGAACTCTGTGATGGACATTTCACCCAAAGAGAAAAGGCTCAAACACATGTTAAGATGAAAGAATGCCATTAGCAATGAGCTGTTCTTGAGGCAAAATTCGTAAAACAAGAGTTCTACTTCTTTATGGTTACACGCTGAAAAGTCTCGAGAGTAAACTGGCAATTTGACAGCAGGAAAAATAGTTCTCTTTCCAACAAAAAGAAGCCCGAAAAAAGACTAGTTAGTGTACCTTTCTAGAGGATAAATAACACATTCCATCAGCAATCTGCCAGGCAAACCTCAAAAGCTGTTCCGCTGTTAAACTCGTTTGTGGCTTCACATCCGGGTCTTTAAAATAGGTGTCATTGAGCCCTCGACTCTTTCTCAAGTAGCCCAGCAGATCACCGTGCGGCACATACTCAATAACAACAAGCAATGGATCTGGAAAAAGAGACGAAGGAAAGGAAACTGAATGAATTTTTTGTTAGAAAAAATACAAACACAAATAGAAACATGGACAGTGAATAACGTTTTACTCCTCTACAGCAGTTATAATCGAAATCCAAATTACCAGACTCTGTTACGCATCCAATCAACTTGATAACATGAGGGTGAGGTTTCATTTTTTTCATCAGTTCCAGTTCTGACAACAGGTCCTTCCTGTCTGACTCAGGAGCATCCGCTGATCACCAAAAACACACAAATCCATAACTCACCCTTGAACATTATTTTCATTTACTTTGCTGTTGCTTATTATTTGCGGAACACATATGTGCTTACAATCAATCATTCAAGGTGTGGGTATGAATATCAGATAGGTAATCGTGTAACGTAAAGAACATTATACACAGCATTGTATACATGCTTCTGCCGGTAAGTACGCGGTATGATTTACTGCCTTGAGATGAAATTAATAAAGTTGTATGCTACGCACCTTTTAACATTTTTACTGCTACTGTCATCTCTCCTTTATCCTCACTTATGCCTTGCGCTGTTGCCTTGGCAACTTGAGAGAAGGCTCCTTTACCAATTACTTTAATAATGTTGACTTCTTTCCGCTTCATTTCCCAGCTTCTACTTGATGGACAAGGTGACGTATAAACTTCACTTTCTGGAATTTCGTAAGTCACATTGACGGGTTTTGCACTGCTTGTGGACTGGACACTATTCTCTGCTGCCATGGAATTCTACAGAGATGTAGTCATAAATCGTCAAACGAAAATGGTATTGAAGCTTTAGCACGAAAACTAAAGAGATTAATTCATTCAGATTAAAGCAGAAGATAGAGCTGAAAATGTGCCACAGTACAAGACGTACCATTAATATAACCTCTTCGCATCGAGAACATGTTTTTCTGAAACGAATTGGAGCACAAGTTAATAATCGTATTAAGTCGGAGACTTCAGTTTGCTTAAATTACAATGTCAGGTACGCTCATCATTTATAGTGGACACAAACCCTGGTTCAAACTCACCGATCTGCTCTTTTGAACTCTAGAAAAAAAAAAATAAAACGAATAACAAGAATTGCATTAAATGCATTGAAAATTTATTTTAAAAAATGGATCAGCTAAAAGTCACAGCTATATTTAACTACATTATGAAGAGGTTGATTTCAAAGGGCGTTAAATATTTTCCTAATACTTTCTAAGATAAATCTTATTTACATTTGTACTAGAAATACGGTCTACGCAAAACCTCGTGAAGGTAGTTTTTGAAGAATCCGTAATGGTTTTTTTCCTATCAGAGCTAAGGCCCCAAGTATTGTATTCATCTTATCATTATATCATCATTATCACTATATGTACTTTTATTGTTATTATTAGTATTATTATTATTGGTATTGATATTTTTATTACTATCATTATTGTTAACGTACGATATTTTTTATGGGATTGGAGGTGTGTGTCATAATCTGAGAATAGGAATTGTACCACCACCATTACATGCAACAAAGTTTTTTTTTTTTTCTGAACAGGGCTTGTATCAGAGGTGGTATTAGTTAAACAGCTCTAATTAATACCACTTCCTCTTGGAGGCTTAGAATCTAGTCCTGTAATTCTTCCATATAGTAAGTGTAGAATATCATAATTGAAAGCATAGGGCATTTTGAAAACTTGAAGTACTTGTTATTACATACAGCACACTTGCAATGAATGTATGCTTTTGGCTAACCTTCTTTGGTATCAATGATGTTATGAGGAGTATAGAAAAAAGTATCCCCTTCCTCTGAATATAGATACCACATGAATGTAAGTATCACAAAGAAAGATATAAAATTTTTGGCATAACAAATATTTGTTTCTCACAGTACAGAGAATTTCCAATGTAAAAGGTCAACTGTGTATTGTGGTTGTTATTAAATATTGGTATTTGATATCATGAAAATGAGGTAGACAGCATTGAGGAAAACGGGTAAAGTAGGGTTTAAATTAACTTTTCACATGGGCTCCTGCTTTTCATTTGTGGGAATAGGGCAGGGGGCTAGGAGAGTAATTTCCAGGGGGTCATGGAACTCAAAGGTAAAAACCTATTTTGAAAAGGCTATGGAACTTATCTGTCTCAGCGAGACCTTTTAATTACATACATATATAGCAATGATATATGACAAAGATAAATACTAGTCAGAAGTCAGTAACAACATCCTCTTTTTTGCATTGATCACTGATAATGTTGCAGAACCATTGCTCAGTGTTTGGTATCTTTTCTGTTGAAAACGCTTCCCATAATCGCAAACAAATCAAACAAATTGGCAATATTTCCACTGAACGTTGCAATATCAAATGACATAATTATAAATGATTGCTATCACAAATGCAACCTCTGTATTGGGAATTTCTTCAAAATGGAAAGGTTATCGTTTTATTACGAAAAATACCTGCTTGCATTCTCATTGCAGTATATAATTAATACATGACAGTAATCTTTCATGTCCTCGCGGTTGGTTTCTGTTTCCTTTTTTCAACCACTTTTGTCACGACAATGTGAAAATCAGTTTTGTCGTTCGTCTCCTGATTCTTTCTGCATGCTGTTGTCACAATTTTCGTCAAATTCTCGATCTGTTTTCATTGTGGTTCGCCTTCGGATTATGTCTAACAGTGTACTCTGATATGATAATTTTTCCGAAGAATTTTCAATTTGGTTTATTGTTCGTCTTCCGATTCCGTTTGTAGACTGATAGAACCATTTTTCCGACACCTCTTCAATCTTTGAAGCCGTTCCTACCCGGCTTCAGTTCTAAGTCGTTTTGCACAGTAAATTTTGTTCGCCAGTTTCCTTATGTAATCGTTCGCTCATATCCTGTATAGCTAAAGGGAGTTTTTATCTCTTTTCTATCCTGATAACACATTCAATTTCAAACCTAACTTGGTTGAACTCCTGGTCCGTTTACCTGCTGTTTCGTAGGCCTGTTTTTGAGCGAGCAGTTGTTGTCTTTGCTGAGATGTCTGTTTTTATTCTCCCTGGCGTTGTAGGTGTATCCCTTCATCGAATCGCGCTTTTCGATAGTGAGCTGATTTTTACAGTATTCTCGACGACGATATCTCGCTGTTGTTTCTTGTATATCTCGGAGATCTTCTTGCTGGGATGTACTTCCTGGACGAGTGAAATCAGTTTCCACAAAATTTACATTTCAAAAAAAGCATTCACGGAATTCGCAATGGGGGAAATTCAAATGCGGTACTGTTGCCAGGTAACCAGGCCTACGAATCAACACCTTTAATATGTATATATATATAACGTAAAACAGTGCTCAAGACATGAAAGTAGAGCGACGTAGATGTTGCGGGAGAAAAAAACACACATAGAAACTTTCGGATCTGACGAGTGACCAACCCTGAAACAGGCATGTAGGGATGAACGTGTAGTTTATTTGTGTGTCTTTTGTTCCCGCAACATATACAGGTGTATTTATATATATGCATATATGGGTGTATATATATGCATACTTATATGTACATAAGTACATAAGATCTCTCGGGTTGATTTACTCAGGCTTCCGAGCCACGTGGTCTGACCGGAAGCGACACGACTAGCAGCCTCATTTCGCGAGGAACTATTCGGCACTTCTCTAAAGAAAATCGTGAGAGAAAAGACAAGAACAGCGCATTGGAAGTATTACACTCTTTGATAACACCAGAGTAAAACTGTTACCTGGACTCCTACGAATTCTCCAGAGCATCCAACAGAACACAATGTTCATAAGCAGTAAAACTGCGATAACAGCAAGATAAACAGCGTGGAGTGTTGTGCATTGCTGTTTACAAGTTGAACCTGAAATGTGAACCAAACTTAAGGTGATTTCTTGGTACCGCATTGCGCATACCAACTTCGCATATACTTTTCCCCATTACCTCACCCACGAGCGCCTGTACAATGAAACCTCAAAAGCACTTCCGTTGGTTCTGAAGTTTGGAAGACAAGAAAATTATATATTCGAAAACATGGTTGTTAATCAATTATTGTTTTCGTATTGATTAAGCATTTAGCATTTTAAAAATAACAATAATTATCATAATAATAACGCTTTTTGAGCGCACTTAAAAACCTCAGTGCGCTTACAGAAATTAGTTAAAATCTTAAACCTACAATGTTCTTATAACAGTAATAAGTAAAATAGATGAAAATAGTTGCTTTACAAGTTAGGTGACATGAAAGCTCCTCATAAATTAAATCAGAAATAAAATTTCCGAAACAGAAATGTTTTGACGGCAGATTTAGAAGATGAAAGAGATGTTGTATAGAGTCCGGTAGACTGTTCCATAATATAGGTGCAGAGAAAGAAAAGGCACATTCACCGTTATGTCACAGAATTCACAACGGGGACAGCAAAAAGTAGTTTAAAGGACATGAGTAGGCTTCGTTGCGGGTGGTGTTGTTGTAGGAGGGACGACTGTTTTTAAAGTACATGGATAACTTTAAAAGTGATAAGCAGAACTTTGAATATAAGCCGTGACTCAAAACGTAACCAGTATAGTTCTCGAAAGACAGGTTTGACGTGCTCATATCGTTTAGCTCCAGTGATAAGGCGTGCGTCAGTGTTTTGGGTTCTTTCAAGTTTATCCACTTCATGTTTTGGGAGACCATAAATGATACTATTACAGTAGTCCAGGTGTGATTTTGCTTGGTGATGTAATAGCGAATGCGATCTATGGATCTGATGGCGTTAGTTGCTTTCTTACACGTCACGTTTATATGGTATGTCAGTGATAGGTTTCTATCTAAGTTAACGCCAAGATCACAAACTCTCTCTCAGTTAATTAAATGACGGTATTTTCAAAAGAGAGCTCTCGATATTAGGTGTCTTGGTGAACCGGGATGTAAATATTATAACGACCGTCTTTTTAGAATTACTTCTTAGCATATTTTGCGTGTTCCATCGCATTACATCCTCTATACAATTTTGGAGGGCAGTCAGAGATAGAGTCTGATTTGCAGGATCAATCGCTATATATAGTTGAGTGTCATCTGCATAAAACAGAGAATTCAAGTCGTGGCGAGCGATGACATCTTAAAGGGGGTGATATACAGGGTGAAAGGTAATGGTCCAAGTATAGGCACTAGTGGGACACCATAACGTAGAGCACAACGACTGGACATTCGATCTCTAGTAACCATTGATTGCTGACGATTTTCAGGGTACGATCTGAACCAGCAGTGTCTGTTTTGAGAAACCAAAGTAGGAATCGAGTCTTTCCACCAACATCGTATGATCAATAGTATCAAACCCCACTGATAAATCGAGTAGTACTAATACAACATCTTGGCGACGGTCAATCGTTCTACGAATGTCGTCTGTCACACGTAGCAAGCTCGTTTCCGTAGAGTGGTGTTTCCTATATGGAGACTGCACTGTTGGCATCAAATTGTAAGCTTCAAGGTAGTTGTACGTTTGTGTTGCGACAACCTTTTCGATCAATTTGCTAAGGAACGGAACATTAGCAACATGTCTGTAGTTCTACGTATGATAACTTCAAGGGTGACGGAAAATCCCCCGTTGTCAGTGACTGATTGACTATTCTAGTTATCATAGGAGATAATAGATCAACGTAGTTCTTTATTACAAAGGAGGGAAGTGGATCGAGAGAGCATGTTTTTGTGAAAAGAGGCTGAACAGTGTTCTTAACAGTAGAGCAGGACACAGGCGTCATCGCTAATTCGTGAGCTAATTTTACTGAGCTAATTTTACGGCATATGCTGTAGAACTAATTTAATTATAGTGAAAATCCAAAAGTTATATTTTTTACACATTCAAGAAAACGCTAAATAGTCGCTTAAGATCTCAACGAAAACTGCAGCAATGAGACTAGTATGGGTCAAAAAAAAAGTCTGTAATAAACAATAAAAGGGCTGGACATCTTACCTGTTTGGTTATCCGGTCTCCGATTGCTCTGTGTAATGTCGGACCCTTACAAAGGAAATAAAGTTGAAAACAGGAACTAACAATATATGGTGACTACAGATCTAATCTCAGATTAGAAGTTTTCCACAGAGGAAGTGTTCCATCACTAAGAATGTCAAATAAATAAATACTTAGACTAGAAATACGACTCCCGCAAAACCTCGCGAAGCTAGTTTGTAAAGGACTCCTAATGGTTTTTCCTATGAGGTATAAAACCCCAATTTACGTATTTACTTATTATTATATTATTTTTACTTTTTGTACTTTCTCATTTTTTGCAATTATCATGATTATTATTATCATATTATTATCATTATCATTTTTAATATTATTACTGGTATTGATATTATTATTAGTATTGTTATTTTTTATGTTTAACATAATATACTGTTATTGGGTTGGGGTGTATGTCCTAATCTGGGAAAAGGTATTGTTCCTCTACAACAACATGCAATTCTGTTTTTCTTGTGAATAGGGTTTGTATCATAGGAAGTAAAAATTACTCAACTCTGAACAATACCATTTCTTCTTTTAAGCTTAGAATCTAGTCATGGTTGCCACAGCCATAAGATCTTTAAATTTCCTGACTTTTCCCTGACAAATGTAAAATTTCCCTTACCAACTAAATTAGGAAAGTCACAAATTAGTCCTGGTAGTGACCTCCAACCTCCTCTCACAACCAACCTCTCCACCCATTTATTTAATATGCTTTCAGAAAGTCACATACAGTGTACGTGGATTGATAGTTTCTTACAATAACCAATTCATGGAAAAAGGATTGATTTTCTTGGAAACCCAAAATCAGCTTGTCATTTAATTCTACCAATCCAACACATTTCATGTCACATTCTTGACCACACCAAACCAAAGCTGAATTGGCAAGAAATAAATTAGTAGTATTAAATTTCACTTTTCCCTGACTTGATTTGAAATTCCCTTACTTTTCACTGACCTTGAAGAATTTTTTCCCTTACCATTTTCTGACCTGTGGCAATCATGCCAGTGCAGTCATTTGTCCATACAGTTAGTGTGGAAAATCATGATTGAAAGCATAGGGCATTTAGGAAACTTCAAAGACTTGTTATTACATACAGCACCCTTGCAATGAATACATAAAACAGCAAACAGAAAAACAGCTAAAACTTTTAGCATTTCAAACTTTAGTTTCTCCCTTGTAGAGTTTTTCCAATGTAAAAGGTCAACTGCATATTGTGGTTGTTATTAAATATTTGTATTTGACATCATTAAAATGAATTAAACAGCATTAAGGAAAAAGGTTAAGATGTTGTCTAATTTTGCAAATTAGGGCTTAAATTAACTTTTCATTTGTGGGAAAAGGGTGGGTGCTAAGAGAGTAATTCCCAGGAATGCATGGAACTCAAAGGTAAAAACCCATTTTGAAATGGCTATGGAACTTGTCTGTCCCAACGAAACTTTTTAATTACGTAATACATATATGTAGCAAAGAAATAGAGCAAAGAGAAATACTACTCAGAAGTCCGTAACGACATCTGCTTTATTTACAAATAATTGCATTGAACAGTGATAATATTGCAGAACCGGTAACTTATTGTTTGGTATCTATTCTGTTGAAAATGCTGAACATAACTGCTACATCAAACAAATCTACAATATATTTTCACTGTTGCAATGATATCAGATCACATAATTATAAATAATTGCTATCACAACTGCAATCTCTGTATTGGGAATTTCTTTCAAATGGAAGGCAAACGTTTCACTACGAAAAATACCTACTTGCATTCTCATTGCAGTATTAATACTACGTGACTGTCATCTTTCATTTCTTTGCGGTTGGTTTCTGTTTCCCCTTTCCTGGCACTTTTTTCACGACGGTATGGTAATCTGTTTTGTCGTTCGTCTTCTGATTCTGGCTCCTACTCCGTGTACCGGCACAGATGACGTAAATCAAAGCCAGACAATAACAAACATGTTACTGAATAATTTTACACACAATGATGAAACAATGCGCTACGTCATCTGTGCCGGTACACGGAGTAGGAGCCCTGATTCTGTCTGCATGCTGGAAGTCGTTCCTACTCGGTTTCCGTTCTAAGTCATTTTGCTAAGTTTTGTTCGCCAATTTCGTTATGTAATCGCTTGCTCATGTCCTGTATACCTAAAACGAGTCTTTGTTTCTATCCATAACAAATTCAATATCCAATCTAACTTGATGGTAACTTGATGGTATTCCTGGTCCTTTTCCTTGCTGATTCCTTTGTTTTTTTTGAGCGAGCAGTTCTTGTCTTAGCTGCGATGTCTCTTGTTATCGTCCCTACCGTCGTTTCTCAATCTCTGCTTTGAGTCGCCGCTTCCCGTGCGGCATTCAAACTTACTCGACGACGATCTCTCACCATTCTTTCTTGTATATGTCGGAGATCTTCTTGCTGGGATGTACTTCCAAGACGAGTGAAATCGGTTTCCACAAAATTCGCATTATTTTCAAAACATCATTCAAGGAATTCGTAATGTCGGAATTTCACATGGAGTAATGTTGCCAGGTAACCTGGCCTGCGAACGGACACCTTTAAAATATAGATATATATAAACATATATATAAATATATATATATACATATATAAAAACTCCCGGCTCGATTTACTCGGGCTTGCGAGCCACGTGGTCTGACCGGAACCGACACGATTAGTAACCTCGCTACGCTCGGCCTTCGGCCTCGCTTCGCGAGGAATAAAAAATAATAAATAGCAGCAGCTCATATAAAAAGTTGCAACTAACAAACAATGTTATCTCTTTCATTTTTGGCCAGTTATATTCATATTGCAATGGATTTGCGCAGTTAGATCTCCGAGGACACCCAAACAAGAAAAAGTAATGCTATTTTTTTTTGTTTTAAAGAGAACATCAAGTACAGGCGACAGAATAGCACATATATGTTGAGCTCTTGAACGGGAATTACAACATGACGAGTCAATTAAGCGAATTTTGTCCTTCGCTACAGTTTACGGACCCAAAGTGCTAAAATAACGTGTCTGCGTTTTGTCATACTCAGTGAAAAGTTACACAACATTTTCGAAATCGGTTTAAAAAAAATGTGAAATGATCGCACAACAATCGCTCTCGGAGAAAAACTGCTTCGAAATATGCTTAACTAGCCACTGCGAAAATGGCAAACAGTAGTATGTAAGCGTGTTTATAAGTACGTTTTAGGTTATTTTTTAAATTTGACAGAAAAATCTTTGTTCTTTTTTTAGCTTACAGGTTATTTTTAAAATTTGACAGAAAAATCTTTGTTCTTTTTTTAGCTTACAGGTTATTTTTAAAATTTGACAGAAAAATCTTTGTTCTTTTTAGCTTACGGGTTATTTTAAATTTGACAGAAAAAAGATAGGGATTTTTAGCTTAAATTTATAAGTTCATTTTCTTTTTTATCAGAGATTTATCAGAAAACTAAACAGAGATTTTTTCAGATTACAAAAATAAAAAATGATATTTAAAGATTAGAAAAATACTCACAGAAAGTAATTATGGATCAATTAAATAATTTATGTTTGTATGAACTAAAAAGAATTGGAAGAGAGTTAAAAACGAAAGGAAGATCAAAAATGGGTAGAATGGATTTAATTAATGAGTTTAAAAAATATAAAGAGGAGGAGATTATTGATTTAATTGAAAAAGTTACTACTACTACTACTAGCGATTATATTTGTATTCATGGAAAAATTAAATATTTTTGCAAAGAATGCGGTGGATCACAAATATGTAAACATGATAGAATTAAGTATGCTTGTAAAAAATGTAAAGGATCAATATATTGTATGCATAATAAGCAAAAACAAAAGTGTAAAGAATGTGGCGGATCACAAATATGCATACATAATAAACAACAACAACAATGTAAAGAATGTGGAGGATCACAAATATGCGAACACATGAAACAAAAAGCCTCTTGTAAGGAATGTCGTATAAAATTAATTTATGATTTAAGGATTAGAAAAAATTGTAAATAAAATGGAAGATAAATTTTTATTAAAATACGGGCAACTTTCTTTAAAGTTTTTTAATGAAAAAGGTTTTCTTATTCGTGAATTTATAGATTCAATAAATAAAGATTTGTTAAAAAAGATATCAAAATATCGCGAATTTATTGTTGAAGAAAATGGATATTGCAATATTTTTTTTATAAAAAATGATGGAGTTTATAGAGGTAGAATTATTTTAGATCTTAAAAAAGGTTTGGAGTTTGATGAAAAATTAATTTATGGTGGTTTTTTTAGAGATTTTTTTGAAGAAGATGATGAGTTAGAATTTTTTAATTGTATTGTTTTGGATTCAATAGTGGTTCAAATAAGAATAGATAAATATAAGTTAGAACATAAAGAGAAATTCTATAAAGACTTGTATGATGATTTAATGGCTGTAACATGGCACCCATCTAGATATTTAGATTGGTGTATTGATTTTGAAGAGTTAAAGTTTTTGGAAGAAGAGGTATTTGGTGAAGAAGATTGATAAAAGTTATGTTATATAACCCAATAAATGGTTACATAACAAAAATTTATTTAAATCTTAAACTAAAAGTTACAGATTTTCCTTTTAGATCAAACTTTTTCCAATCAGAGTCTAAAATGGTTAAATCAAAGTGATTAATCAAGTTATCATATTTTCTAATTGGAATAGATGGATAATCTTTTGATGGAATGTTTGCTAGCAATTGGGATGGTTGTATTTTTACAAGGACTCCATTTTTACCTTTATTCATGTATGACATTCTATTATCAACTATGCTGCATAAAAGTCTCAAAGGTTCTTTTATAGTTATATCTATTTGAAATATTTTAAATAAAACCGCTGGCAGCCCTAAAGAATTTTGCAAACCCTGGCTAAATTTAATGTTAACTGGTTTATTGTTGATTATGTAAGCAAAATTATCTCCGATAATCATTGTTATATTTTTACCCTTTTCGCTGAGATCAATTAATATTTTTATATCATTTATGGAATATATTCCTGGATTAAATATTACTAAAGGTTTATCTTGTTCATCAGTTATTTTTTCTTGATTACTTAAAGTTATTAGTCTTTTTGTTTTAATATTACAATCTAAAAGTTGTAATTCACTAACGTATTTCATTGGAGGGTCTAAATAAACCCTAGTTTCTGAATTATACATTGTAATGCTAAACATTTTTCATTTAGAAGGTATATGTTTAGATTAATTTTTATCGAAATAAAAACCAAGATAATAATCCTCCAGCAAATATTAAAACAATAAGAGTATTTTGATGAGAAGATGTTTCTATATTACTAACTTCATCTGTTTTGTTTGATTCATCGCTATTGTTTAATTTAGGATTTATATTTTTCCTTGGTTGGGCATTAGTATTTAATAAAACCTTTGATGTTCCTAAACTATGAGTTATTCCAACAGTTTTTGTTTCATTGTTTAATGAATTATTTACACCAAATTTCATATCTTCTGTTGCTATTTTTAGATTATTATTGTATCCAATAACGCTTTCTGTATTTATAATTAAATTGCTTGGCATCAACAAAACATCAGGAGCTATAGCCAAATCAAGCCGTACTTTTGATTCTTGAACCGCTGTTTGATATCTTTGATTTGAATTTGCGATATCATTTTCAATCACAGAGCTTTCAAATAAATCTATAAATTCTTGCTGGGTTTCAAATGCTCTTCCTCCATTACCAATAATTGAATTCCTAGTATTAACTTGGGCCCCCAAAACGCAATAAACAAAAGCTTCAACCGATCTATTTATTCTTCCTAATCCAGCATTTGTTAATCCATATCCAGATTTAGGTATAAACCAAGCATATTGAAAATCAACAAAATAATCATTTCGAAGCATAGATATTAAATCTCCTTTTATTTTTTTACCCCCATCATCGGAAAATCTATTTGCGCTGCTTGGCCAAATATTTGCATCAGGATCGTAGCTCCTTATAATTCTAACATTTTGATTTCCTCCTCCTTGGCCATGAACGCTTCCGGGAGGTACATATCCTTTTCCATAATCAATGAACACATCTCCAACACCGTTATTTGCTCCCCCTTTCCATCTAAAATCGGCCAAAGGTTTATTTAATCCTTTATAATCTTGATTATTGCTTAAACCAAATTCTCCGCATAAACGATTATAAGCATTTTTGTTGTATGGATTATTTTTTAAAGAAAAAGTTTGTTCGCCGGGTAATGGTAAAGATAATTCATATAATATTCTTCTTATTGTAAAGTATATGTGAAATATAATAAAACTTCTAATAACTTTTGGGTAATTTAAACTATCATTTAAACTTACACCACATCCTGATGTTG
Organism: Ricordea florida; assembly: GCA_949710005.1. Lineage (NCBI taxonomy): Eukaryota > Metazoa > Cnidaria > Anthozoa > Corallimorpharia > Ricordeidae > Ricordea > Ricordea florida. The sequence goes on along the minus strand of OX453274.1, from coordinate 14,743,127 downwards.
CACACCAAACCGCCATGTTTAATTGCTGCGGCCAGTGATTAATATTTGGTTTATTCAACCAAGCTCTAGCTTCTTTACCGCTAGTAAGTCCTACAGTTTGATTTTTAAATACATTTTTCATTGGCGCAGTGAAGTTATCTTTATCTGAAACATATATATCTAAAATAATTAACATTTCTGTTACATTTTTTGCAGATTCATCGAATTTAATACCAGGTATTGGATATGTTTTGTTTGCAGATGATAAACTTTCTGGAAAGGAACTAAACTTAACTTTATTTTCTAACCCTAAATCTTTCCATAATAATGTTTTCAAATTATTAGAAAGATTTTCAGTCCATGTTTTTCCAGAAGGATCATCATCAGACATAATTGTTGTTCCATTAACTTTCCATTTAATATATCCACCAAATGAATCATTAATAAATGTAAATTTATCAAGGTTAACATTTGGATAACGATTTTTGAAATCATTTAAAAGCATTTTATTCTTATGTTTACTTGATCTTTAGATCGAGAATAAAATGTTAATTAATTCCTGCAAAACAATTACAACCAACTTCAGTTTTCTCATATACAAGTTTTAATGTCCTTTCCCTCCGGTAAGTTCTTTTAATAGATCTTCGCGAACTTTCTTCCTTATAATTGACATGTCGAAGTTTTTTTCTGCGTCTTTTCTAAATTTTTGTCGTATTTCTAGTTTTAGTTTTTGAAACTTTTCCAACTCTGCTAAAATTATAGAAAATTCTTGATCGGATATAACATTATCTTTCAAAGCTTTTGAAACTAAATCGTTAATTGTGTTTAATTTTGATTTTGCAATTGCAGCGGTTTGTTCGTGTTTACTAACTTTATTTGAAAGTTTTTTAGAAGCAAAACCAAATCCAACCGACAACCCACCAAAAAAACCACCTATAACTCCCAAAGGCACACCAAAAATAACACCAAAACCCGTGAGAGAAGTTCCAAGCCCGCTTGCAGATAGGATAACTGAAATCAAACCACCAGAAACACTAATTTTTGTACATATTCCTCTCGCCCTATTATATTTTTTCCTTACTTCTTCGTAATGTTTAATTTCTTTCTCAAGATTTTGTAATACTTCGCTTGATTTTTGCAGTCTGAAATTAACCGAATGAAGAGAGGAATTTGGATCAACATTATTAGGTAATTGAGGATAAATTTTATTGTAGTCATCCATATTGTATTTTACTGATCAATGTGATATCTTTAGATTTATTTTCTTTTCTTTTTTATACTTCCAACGAAATATAAAACCACACCCATTATAAAAAGCCAAGCATTCTCACCTAAAAATCCAATAACTTGGCCGGCTGTTTTGAATAGAAAGCTAACTATTGCACCAACCATTCCCGGTAATATTTCACCCAGTTTTTTACCAAGAGTTTTCAAACCATTTCCAACCCCCCTGCCTAATGTTGATAAACCCTTTGAAAGATTAGAAACTATAACCCCAATGATGGCGCCTACAGCACTCATAACAGCAAAAACTGTAAAACCATACTTTTTGAAGATAACCTTAATACGATCGCGAAGAGGCATATTTTTTAATATTTCATCATTTTTTCTCTTGATATCAGCCATTTGATCTTCGTTTAATATTAACTGTTTTCTCGATAGTTCATCATACGTTTTAACCCTTTTCGCCAACTTTTCTCGACTTTGTTCAATCTTTTTCAAGCTAACCAAATCTTTATTGTTCTTATCATTCTCGGCTTTATATTCTTCCAAATCATTAAGTAAAGTTTCTATATATTGTTTTGCATCAATCTTCTCTCTAACTGCAGTTTCTAAATAACTATCTTTTTCAGCGATTGTGGTTTGATGTCGTTCAATCATACCTCTCAACTCTTTTTCAATTGAAACATATCGATCTATTTCGAATTGACTTGTTTCCGCTACTGCTCTTAAACCATCTAATGCATTATGTAAATCCCTAATTTCTTCATTTTTTTCATTCAATTGTGATAAAAGATCGTCATTAGCTTGCATAACTTCTTCTGCTTTTTTACCCAGAGCTTTCAATATGGTAATAGGGAGTTTTTTTATTAATATCTCCATTTGCATTGAATAATTCATACCACGTTTCTTTTACTCCTGGTTTTCTAGGAATTGCGACTTCGATCTTACCCCACTCATTATATCTGAAAAGAAAACTAGGTTTAGCATTTGGAAATTTATTTAAAATAGCTCTCCACACTTCATCTTTTTCATTTTCCATATCCAACAATGGATCAGTTTCACGGCCACCAAATGAAGTTTCTGCCACCTCATAATCATCAGGGTAAGGTGGAATGGAAGTGGATGTGTTTGGGCTTTGATAAAATGTGCCATCCTCATCATCATCATTATCATCATCAGTTCCTTTTGACAAATCTTCTAATGGTATATCTTCTGTCATGATTTTTTTACTCATCAGTAAGAAATCTTTAGATCCCTTAGAGTTGAAAAACAAAAGTAAAACTTGATTTAAAGATTAAAAAATATATATATAAAAATAAAATGATGAACGAAACTACACAATTAATAGATGTTAATAGTTATATTCCTAAAGTAAGAATGATTTTTTCTAAACCAATTGTTGGTGAAATTCCTGAAAGTAAACCAAGGGTTGAATTTAAACGAATTAAAATTTTTACAAAAAATGATGATGAAACAGAAGGAGAACTTGTTATTCCAACCGGTAATTTATATTCTTTTGGTGTTTCTACAAACACAAATCAACAAACAGGTGCAATTGCAGGATATGTGTTTCCATTATGTTTATGGAGTGGAAGCAGTCCAACACCCGAAGAAGAAAAATGTATTGATTTATTCAATGAAATAGTTGACAATTGCATTGATCATTTGATTATTAATAGAGCAAAAATTGGCAAATTTGAGTTGGAAAGAAATGAGCTTGAAAAACAAAAAGGAGGTTTAAATCCTCTATATTGGAAGTTGGAAAAATATTCAATGGCTAGAGTTCCAGATAGAGGTCCAACTTTATATGCAAAATTAATTTGGGATAAAAAACAAGACCAAATTTTAACTAAGTTTTATAACTCTAAAAATGATAAGTTAATTGATCCATTAAAATTATTAAATAAAGGTTGTAGAGTTGAAGAAAGTGTAATAAAAATTGAATCAATATTTATTGGTTCTTGTATTGCGCTTCAAGTAAAACTTTATGAAGCAGTTATAGAACCAAACAAAGAAATGAAAAGATTAACTAAACTTAGATGCTTAACTATTTCAGATAGTAAATCTTCTGCTGAAGAAATGGAAAAATCTGAATATGAATATGAAGAAGATTCTGATGTTGGGAGTCTCATGTAAACCCAATAATAAATATACTTGTGTTATATAACCAAATTACTGGTTACATAACAAATGATAATTTAAAATAATTTACTGGCCGCGTAACCTAAACCTAACATTCCAGCTCCAACATATACCATTTCTCCTGTTTTTTGTTCATCGCTTGGTTTGTAATAATCAGAGAATTTTGGCTCTCGCATTTGACTATACAATTCAAAAGCTTGGTTTGTAGTCGAAATATTTTTTGATGCTTGATATTTTTCATCTTTTTTCTTCATTTTCCAATCAAGCATTTCTTGTCTTTTTTCTTGATATTCAGCGTAATCTCTTTGATATTTTTCCATTGCTTTATCGTGGCGTATTTTTTCTGTATCTACATTACGCCCTGCAAAATGTTTTGCAAGATAATTTCCACCAACAAATGCCGTTGAATTTAATATTGCTCCACCAACCATCATTGCTATTGATACAAATGCCATTATTTTGGTAAAATCTTTTGATCCTCTAAATATGTTTTAAGATACATACTTCCTGATAATACAGCAACCCATTTTGCATAATTTGTAATACTTGAGGATGGGTCGCTCAAAAATGATTCTTTCATCATCTTTTTAGCCACATATCCAACTCCAGCTCCTAATCCGATAAGTACAGCTGAATCAGTTACAGTTTTCACAAGTTTATTTTCGCTTGACATAATTTTTACTAAATCAAAGAGAAAGCTTTAGATGACTTTAGAGATTATTCCATTCCTAAAGATTTTGGAATTTTTGAAGGTTGGTGTATTTGCGGAACTTGTGTTAAATCAGGTATCCTATTTTTATATTCAGTGTATCCATCTCTAGCTTTTTCCCGGTATCTCATAAAAAGATCAAATGCTGTAAATCCTAATCCAACAACAGATAAAACAGTAGTAAAAGATAACTCTGGTATCCATGATTTTGATTTCATATTTGTATTTTCATTTTCCTTCAGTTGGTCTTGCTCCTCTTCACGTTTCATCTCCCTAGCTAATGCTTCTTTTGCTTTTTTATTATATTCTGCTAATTTTTTACCAGCCGCTACTTTTTTAGGATCTTTCTCCCTCTTTTTTGAATCTTTATTTTCAGGTGCAGGATCAGCAGTAATTTGCTCAACTTGTTCATTTTGATCAGACATTATTTTACATATCATTAAGAAATCTTTAAACCGCTTAGGAATGATATGTAAATAAAATAATAGTATGCTTAGTAAACAGTATCCTGATCAGTTTTGTTGGAATCATCTATATTTTTACTTGTAACTTGTTGTATTTTACCTATTTTAACATGTTTAGCAACCTGGAATAGCCCGCTAGCAAGTGCTGCCAATCTTCCTGCTTTCAATGCTAAGAGCCCAACAATGTTTGTTAATTCACGATTAACCAAATCATCATTCTTCAAATCATCGCAAAGAGATTCTATATCATCAACCGGAACTAAATATGAAATAAGTTTAGAAACTAATTGTAGGGATGAATCTACCAACCCACCGTTAATTTTCTTACCCATTACTGCTTGGTAACGATTAAAATATTTTTCTACATCGCGTTCTGATAATTTTTTTATATCACCCAGACTCATTTCAACCCCCAAATATTCCTTTGTTGTTCCGAGCGCGGCGAGAATGGCAAGTGATTCTTGTTTTATTTCAAGTTCATCATCATCTTTTTCCGATCCTCCCTGCGGTTGGTCTGTCTTTTCTTCAATGTAATCTTCAATTTTTGACATTTTGTAATACAACATTGATTCTTTTAGACCACTTCAGGGATCTCCAAATAACAATTAAATGGATGGCGCAAAGATAAACAAAGTCTAGAATATTTTTCAGTTTTCAGGAGTTTTACAAATTTTTTACCTAATTCATAATCCAAATCACCCCCATAATCTTCAAAAAACATCTTCATACCTTTTTGCGATGGATTATGAAAAGTAACAACGCCGGCAACATTTTCTCGGAATGGTTTTGCTATCGAAGTTAATTGTTGTGTGAGAACCCACATTGATAAACCATGATGCCTTCCAGAAAATGCTAAATCTATAAATTTATTAGATCTTTTCTTCAGATCAGTGGATACAGCGCAATCATCTAAAATTATTAATGTATTTGTTCCAGAAAATAAAATTTGGCAATCATTTAACAATTCATTAATCTCATCTACATTACTCGCATCTGGTGATAATACAAAGAATCTCTTGTCCCCACGAGCAAAATTATGATATGTTTTATTTTTAGAATAAGTTGGACAAATTAAAACAATATATTCAAAAACTTTTCGGAAAGGACCTCGGAGCTGTTCAATTAGGTACTTTGTTTTTCCACAATTTGTTGGTCCAGTTATTATACAATGAAAAGGAATTTTATCTCGTAAATCTTCCATGATTTTTGTATCATAACATTATGTTTTTAGATTCTTCCCTTCAGTCAGTACTTAATTGATTTCAAACTTGAATTCATTATTTCCATCATAGCATCAGCCACAACAAACATATGGCATGTTACAGTTCCAGATCCGCTTTGTTTCCTTTTTATTTCTATTTTTACACCATCATGAGTATTATTTAGCGCTAGTCCTCCGCCATGAATACCGTTATCAGGGTGAGTTCTAGTATCAACCCAAAGAGCAAACTTGTCCGAGTAAAATTCTTTTTCTTTCAACGAAATTTGCAAACCATCATCTCTATGAAAGCGTTTTTTCACGGATTCCCAAAGATCGGATGGAATCATTCCTCTAGAGTATATTCTATTTGGCACACCATCAACATCAATTTCAACGGAAGATATACCTGGATTATAAAAATTTTCAGAATCCCTTGCTCCTGCAGCTTGAGGTAATAAAAACAAAAATAATGCCCCAGTCATTGATCTTCTCGGTAAATTAATATGCTGATTAATAACTCCATCACCACCAATAGAAAATGTAAAAGTTTTGTGTAAGGTAATATTTTCATAAAAGAATCCTTTACCAACTTGATATGTTGATTGCGCCTCGCGGGCTAAGTATTCACTTGAAATTGAAGAATATTCTAACTCTAAGTTTTTGATTGAATATGACGGTGTTTTAGTTGTATCAGAATAAATAAGAATATTACTAATTGGAGCAAGAGTAATCTCAAATATTAAATGATTTTCCAATGCTTTCGGATAGAAAACTCCATGATCTTTTAAAATTGGGTGGTTTATTGGTATTCTATACTTTGTTCCATGAACATTAGCAAGAGCAACTTCTTTTACATCTTGTGTTTTTGCATCGCCAGCTTTTGTTCTGAGTTTTCTAATATTTAGAGAAGAGATGCCTTGTTTTAATTTATCTTCTCGCTCTTCTTCGGTTAAAAATAAATCGCGATATGTTTGAAATAAATCATATCTTTGAGTGTCTTGCAATGTTTCTCCTCCAAAAAGAACTTTTAATCTGGTTACAAGATTGCTGGCTAAATTATTAACAACCGTATTATTTGCATGACCCCCAACATCTAAATCAAATAGAAGAGATACACTTCCTGGCACAATCACTAAATTCTCAGAAAGTTTTGGAATATTTATATATAATGTTTCTCCTGGACTGGCTGTGGATGGATTTAGAGTAATTCTATTTAATGTTGATTCTGCCTTCAAACCAAAAGGTTCTCTTGGAATTCTGTTTGGATTAATTTTTTCAGACGTCATACTTGATTTATAAGATACTTTGGCTAATCTTTAAATGAGTTCTACCTTTACAAAAATATATTATTCGGCTGAAGGGTATTGGAAAGGATATTCCGCGATTCCTAAATTAGCTGAGAAGGCTAAAGTAAGTGAAAATGAGGCAAAACAATGGTTGCAGAAACAGGCAATATGGCAAATCTATCTTCCAGCTCCAAAGTATATACCTAGACCACACTGGACTGTGAATAAACCAAATCATATTCACCAAGCAGATTTATTATTTTTACCGCATGATAGAGTTGGAAGAAAAACATATAAATATGCGTTAGTTGTGGTTGATATCGCCTCGAGATATAAAGATGCGGAGCCATTAACTTCAAAAGAAAGTCGAGAGATATCAGAAGCTTTTACAAAAATATATTCTAGAAGATTGAAATACCCTAAAACATTAATGGTTGATCCTGGAAAAGAATTTATGGGTGAAGTTGGTAAACTCATGAATTACCATAATGTAAGAATACAAAGAAGTGAAGCTGGTAATCATAGAGCCCAAGCATTTGTGGAAAACGCAAACAAAATATTGGGAGAAAGATTATTTAGTCATCAATATGCGCAGGAAATGATAAGTGATACCCGATCTAGAGTATGGGTGAAAAGATTGCCAGATATTTTGAAAACTTTGAATAATACACCAACTAGAATAACTGGTAAAGAACCTGATAAAGCTATAAAACTGAAAGAGGTAGATATTGAAAATAAAAATTATAAACGTGTGGTGGGGCTTGATGAGGTGAGACTACCAATTGAAGTTAGGGTTAGATACTTATTATCTCCAGGCGAACTTGAAGGTGGTGAAAGAAGAAGAGCCACAGATCCTATTTGGAGTATTAAGATTTATTATATTTCTGGAAGTAGGGTTTCTATTAATCAACCGGTTTTATATTATTTACAAGATGGACCAAGACGAAGTTTTGTAAGGGAAGAGTTACAGGTTATACCCAATGATACTCAGTTACCTCCAGATTATGTTTTGAAATAAACTAAAAAATTGGATATGTATGAATTCCATCTTCTTCAACCCATCTTTTATCATAATATGCATTCAATCCTTTTTTATTTTGTTTATATGTCACAATTTGATTGTCATTTACTCTAAATCCTGTGTTTTGTGCCATATCAATTGCCCCTTTTAAAGATGACATGTACCTATCCCAGTTCATTTCATTTTGCCTATGAATTGTGCCTTTACAACTATACTTTGCTTTACCTTTCTCATCCTCCGCGTAATAACATTTTGATGAAAGGGCAATCATTCTAATTCCATCAAACTCCAGCTTGAAAAGGCCTGGGGTCTTGTCGTGATATTTAGATGTTGATAGGAATTTTTCTTTTCCTCCATTAAAGTATTCTTTTTCCATTTCAGGTTTTATAATATTATCCAGCTTTTCAGACGAGATTGCCATGTACATAGAATCTGTATCCATTTGAATGAGCTCAAAATCCTTTCTATCAACATATTTATCAAGAAAATCGTAATAAAATTCCAACATACTAAGTTTAGCTAGCTGATATACCGCGATTCCGCATTGATAGGGGCGGTCTATTTTTATTTGTCTTTTTCGTTTTACTATTTCATATGTTTCATTTATTTCTGTAAGATCTTCAAAGAACGTAGATCTTAAGGCTTTTTCAACCTCTTCTTCATCCTGAGTATACCTTGTGTTCTTATGTTTTTCTTTATCTTCTATCATTTTTCCATAGAATGAATTCCCTTTCAGTTTATTAGTGTCGGCTAGTTCTTTACAGCCTTTATACTTTGGTTTTAGTTTTTCAATCAATACTTTAATGTCTTTGTTATCTTCAATAATTTTAAATATATCAGGGAATTGTTTTAATTCATTAGTAATTTTTACTACATCATCAATCTTGTTTTCATCAAAAGCTTTACTTAATTTTTCCAACATAACCTCTATATCACCATCTCTTCGCGCGTTTGAAACCTCTTTTGGGAACCATTCAAAAGGCCTTCCTGATTCGTATTTCAAAATATGGTGAATAGCTGTAATCTCCAAACCATGATTAAGATACCATTTTAATATAGGTGTATATAACAATATCTTTTTTGCCTTGGTAACACCAAGCAATTTTTTATTATTTTTTAGATGTTTTCTTCCTGTCGATTTTTGATATTCTTTCATGTGGTCTGGTACCAAATCTTCAGTAACACTATCTACAACAAATAGAGGTGAGAACTCTTCAAACTTTTCCTTTATATTTTCAGGCACATTTATATCAACTTGTAAAAACCCGAAAAGCTTGCCGATAAGAATCTCTTTACAAATATTCTTAATATTTTCTTTGCACGCTGGGTTTTTCACCTCAATACATTCTTCTTTTCCGCATGGCATTTCTTGTCCTGCACAGTATAAATATAAACCATTTGCGTCATAACCAGCAATTCGAGCACAGTTTTTTGGAAATTTATATTTATGGGGGCGAATCTTTGTTTGGTCTTTTTCTGAATATCGCGTAAATATAATACTAGGCCCTCCAATCATACCAGTTTTCAATAGTTTATAAATCTTGTTTTTATCGCATGTTTTACAATCTTTACTTATCTTTTTACATTTTTTACAAAACAAAGTAATACAAGATTTATTACATCTATGAATACAGGCGTATTCCCCAGGAGCGAATAATTGTGGATCACTTTTCTTTTTCATTTTTTGATATTTATTTAGAACATACCGCATTGAGACTCCCGGGATAGAAACTGCGTCTTTTAATATATCTATTTCATCTGGATAATATAATGCCCTGGTTTTTTCTAAAGCTTCTTTGAAAGGTATAACATCGTTTAGGTTATACTCTCTCAACCAGTCCAGCATTGTAACACAACCCCTCTTTTCAAATTCAATCAAATATTCTTCATATTCTTCTAGGGAAATATTTTCCTGTTTCAAACTTGAGTAAAAATCTTCATGTTTTACTACCCCGACGTGAGAAAGCTTATCATAACTATCCAACCATTCATACGGAAGTACAAGTTTTTTTGCTTCACAATTATTTGCTTTACACCACTTATCAAAAGAAAGTCCGGGGGCCAAGTAAGACATTACATCCAAGAATTTGAAATAGGGTGTTGATAAAAACATATACTTATTATCTTTCTTTGCAACAAAAATATCTTTAGTTTGATTGGTCATGTGTTTTACAAAATATCTTTTAATCAAATTGATATCATACTTTCCACTATTAAACCCTAAAACAGGGACTTGGTTACACCATTCTTCATATTTTTGTAAAACATGTTTTTGTAAAGAATCTTGATCAGGTAGCGGGTATTCTTCTTTAACTTTTTCAATAATGGTTTTTCTTATTTCCTCCAATTTTTCAATGAATTCTTTTATAAGCGCATCCTGGTTTGGATTTTCAATAAAAACTCGTTTGTTTGTTAAATTATCGATTATTGCAACACTAACTGGGGTGTGGATATGTGTAAAACTTAAATCATCAGTAATATGTTTATCTTCTTTTTGTAATATTGACTCAAAATCGAAAATAATATTATATGGATATGGAAAAAATTTCTTTTTAAACCATATATTGATCAATTCAGGATTTTCACACTCCCAAATTGATACTAGATTATAACCCAAGCTTTTTATCATCTTTTCTCTTTCAATAGTTTCATTATATTTAATTTTGTCGGTTGTTGAACACGGACACCCGTGCCATTTGCAACCATAAAACTCAAAAACAGTATTTGTCTCAGGTTCATACCCATCAAACAAAATCTCATTCCCTCCTTCACCCCTACCACACCTTTCACCACCGTGACCACAAAGCTCGTGATGAATATGTTTCCCTATAATTTCAGATTGCTTTTCTATCCACCTACAAGCTTTATAACTAAATTGGTTTTTACCCCCATAAAACACTTTTTCAGATTCATTCCTGATATGTTTTATCTTTTCTCCTGTGCATAATATTTTTGTCTTTCCTCCTGTGCATGTTTCATTAGTAAAATGCCTTTTTAAATCTTCGTGTCTGGTAAATTTTTGTTTACATCCTTGACATACCCAGTTTTCAGCAAGAAGGTCTAGATCAATAATGAAAAACCCATGCCCATCATAAAACCCTAAATTTAAAGTTGGTAAATTATCTTTGAAATTATTTTTCCCAAACACCAGTTTCCAAACTTTAAAATTTGCTTTATCTTTCTGCTCGTAAGCCCGGATGTTTATAGAAAAAACCTTTGAAATTTTCTCAAAATCAACTAATTTCGTTGATCTAACATCTGTCTTTTTCATTTTTTTATTGTCATAAAAATCTTTAGCTAAATTTAGCGCTTGTTTCTCTATTCGTTTTTCAGGGTTTTGTTTACCAGCAATAATATTCATGAGAATAGCTAAACACCTCCATACACATAGATTATCGTCTTTATCATCTACGGAGTAAATACATCTTTTCTTGCGTAGCTCGTCAGGTAATCTTCCACACCCAATTAAAGGTTGTCTAGTGAGAATAACTTTTATTTGCACTTCCCTAAACTCAACCCCGCCCTCATGAACACCTGGTTTATTAATTTTCTTTTCGGGGGGTAAATATGCCCTACTCCAAGCAGCTCCTTCTAAACTCAATCTCTCACCCTCACACCTTTCTATATAATCTTTTATTTCTGAAAGGGAGTTAAAAGTTCCTCCACTTCTAAATGTGTGTACGTGATAAGCTATTTCCCCATTTCCTCTTTGAATCAAAGCAGTAAAACTGAAAACAATTCTTGCCCCCATTTCTATTTTGGGTTCCAATTCATTATAAATTATTTCTGTCAAATCATTATTTAGATCCCTCCTAAATCTAATAATATTTACATTTATTCCTTCGGTATTACGAATTGGGGGGTGGTCTTCATTTTGGATTATTGAAAATATTTTAAGGACTATTGTTCTTTTCTTTTTAGTTTTTTCCTTCAATTCATCTCTCACACTATCAGATATAGTTACCTTTCCTTTTGTTTTAGTTTGCCTATTATTATTAATTTTTATGATATTTTCATTTGTTAATTCTTCAAGCTTTTTGGAAAACTCGTCTTTATCCATTACCCTAAATGAATAATTTCCCCAATTAAAAATTTGTTTTGATCGTTTTTTGGGTTTTATAAAAGTAGGTGCGAGTTTTCTTTTTGTAATATTTTTCCTTTTAGGTTTTGCACCTTCTTTTTCATAATTTCTTTCCATATTCTCCTCTTCTGTTTCATGCGTTTTAATTGACGGGGTTTCAATTATAAGTTCTGATCTATTACCTAAAACTTTCTTGAGTTGATTTCTGCTCATGCTTTTATAATCTTTAATGCCAAAATCTTTTGCTATCGTTTTTAATTGTCTATCAGTAAGTATTTCTGACACGTTAATTCTTAAACCCGGTATATTATTCAAAGCCTCGATAAGTTGAGATCTAACCATTAATTTGGTGTTATAAACACCTTTTTCCTTAGCTATTTTCTTTAATTGATGAACATTTAATTTATCCATAATTACTTTCTGTGAGTATTTTTCTAATCTTTAAATATCATTTTTTATTTTTGTAATCTGAAAAAATCTCTGTTTAGTTTTCTGATAAATCTCTGATAAAAAAGAAAATGAACTTATAAATTTAAGCTAAAAATCCCTATCTTTTTTCTGTCAAATTTAAAATAACCCGTAAGCTAAAAAGAACAAAGATTTTTCTGTCAAATTTTAAAAATAACCTGTAAGCTAAAAAAAGAACAAAGATTTTTCTGTCAAATTTTAAAAATAACCTGTAAGCTAAAAAAAGAACAAAGATTTTTCTGTCAAATTTAAAAAATAACCTAAAACGTACTTATAAACACGCTTACATACTACTCAAACGAACAAATCCTATTTGAGTTTTAACTCTTTAAAGTGTCCCCTTCCCATGTCACTCTATTGTCAAGAAAACAGCGCTAAGAATGTCAATCAGCTGGGTAATTTTTACTCTGGCCAAAGCGTAAAACCTCTATTTCTCCGCCAATATTAGGCCTTTTTCAATAATTTTTTTTTTTCTAATTAGAGACCACATTTCGATCATTACTTTAACCTAAAAATCCAACTTTCAAGAAAATTGCCGATCTGAAGGTAGACAGTAACCTTAAAACGAGTTAAATAAAACGGAAAGAGGAAGGAGAGCTGCATCTTCCTAGACTCGTAAGTATGGCATATAGGAACGGGACTGAGAAAGTCCGGGATTCCTACACTGCAGTTAGATCCCGCAAGACACTTACGGAGAAAAAGTAAAGTCATTCCCTTGCCTTGAGAATGGCAATACAAACAATACAAACCATGTAATCGCTGCTTGTTTGCCAAGACAGCGTTTTTACTATAGCTCTAAACGGATCTTAAATAGCAGCAATAGATAAATTTACTCTGCGATATTTTATTTCTACAGAGATTACTGGCACTTGCGTTATATAGATATTGGTATGGAGATGCAAGCTTAAAACTGGTGCAGTCCACCGATCGAAGATAAATAAAAACCAAAATCAGAACCAGATAACTGTCTAACAAACCTGATGTTACTTTGAATCTCTGTACTTTTTCTTGTAACTTCAATGCTTCACCAAACTTGTTTGTTGCCGTCACCAATAACTCACATATCTCGCAGTTGTTCAGCTTTATGGTATATTCACGAACTGAAACATCGGTGATGTTCACCACTGTGGTCCAGTCTCCTGTTGTACCATTAGAATTCACGGTTCTTTTGTAAACAGTGTATTGCGTGATCTCCTCTCCATTGTTTGGTGGTTCAACCCATTTTAAGATTAATTTCTCACCCTTTACTTCAATGGGCACATCAATCAGCTCTGCCGCTTCTGGAATTCCTTTTAATTGAAACAATTAATTAATATAATTATAATTAACTATTATAGTACAGCCCCAATACTACGCGCGATATGATTGGTCCGAGTAGCGTCCTCTATGAGAGTATAAAGGAAGGAGCTCGAGTAATCGTTCCGCAGTGAAGTAAATGGGAGAAATTCTCGAACAATTTCCCGAATTTTCGTTGAATACTCTGGGCGGGCTTGAACAAAATATCCCTTAAAAACTTAGACGACAGCGAAGACGAAGAGCTTTAGGAAAATGTAGATATAGAAACTGATCTAACAGCTCAGCCAACACTTGTAAAAACAAGAAGTTAAATCAAGAAAAACGGGACGACGACGTTAACCAGGACGGTATCAATGAAATAATTTCGTTTTTGAAAAGACGACACAATAAAACTCCCATGCAAAATACAGTTTGGTTGGTTTCCGTGCCAAGCTATGCAAAACAACAATGTGAAATGACCAGTTTGCAGTCTTCTCCTGACGTCAGAGTTGACAGCAAAATTTTTAAATGGAATACTGACAGTACCAAGTGGAAAATTATACAGTTTCAAAGAAAATTGGAAACGATGTGAAACTTGCCTACCGTCAACAGTAGACGAGGAGAGCAAACTTATTTTTTGTCATTGTTACGGTCCCCGGCGTTGTCGTCCTTTCTGCTGAAGCTTCCTAACGTCGCAGTTAGTAAAAACAACTAACTGTATGTTTTAAGCACGAGGTTTCCTTGCGCGTCAAATTCCTCTCTCCACGACATTATAATTAAAGCAGAGACTAAAAGCACGAAAGTGAAAGAAAAGAGTAGTCTTCTCGTTGACGTAAATTGAGCGTTGTTCATCCAGAAAACTTGTCACCGCCTCTGGAGTTTCAATCACAAGCATTAAGCAGTTCGTTTAGCTTGTTTCCTTCTTTCGAAATTACACAAAAGGTTTCTTTACCGCTTGAAAAACAGAAGCAGATAAAGTTTTTATGGGTCGTAATTCGACTGGATTTCCATCAACTCAAAACTCGTACATGTTTAAAAATATGTTGACTGAGCTGAAAAAGTCTCGCGTTCAAAAGCGTTTCAGTGCTTTGCGTTCGAACTTTGATAGTCGGACAGCCTTTGTCTCTTTAACCAATGAGAGCGTTGGACCTATCCTTTTAAAGTTCAGTAATTTGATTGACTCAAATTACTGTACATTATTAGTAGAAAGGACGGTGCTTACGACATTTAGTTCAAGCTCTGGAAAACAATTTTAGAGGTACATCGCAAATAAATGAGCATTTTGTAGATAAATTACAGTGTTACAGAATCCTGAGTGTTATTATAAAACAAATAAAGAAGCATCCACTATGCTTAGTTCTGTCATAAAGCACTTAGGAGGTCACGAGGGCACTCAAGAACTAAGGAGAAACACTCGCCTGTAGCTCGCGTTTTCCCCGTACTCTTCCTTCGTGCTCTCGTCAGCTCCTGCGTATTTTATAACAGAACAGAGCGCAGTGGAGGCTTCTTTATTCGTTAAATATACGACATTTTGATCTGGAGATGTCTATAGATTATAACTTGGTTTCAATAAAATAAGTCCAATCTCCGCATTTTCTCACCTTCATATTTTGTCTGAACTGTGTTACTTCCCGCCGGTCCCTCAAACACAAAATTCCTAGCAAACACTTTCACAATGTATTTAGTATCCTTGTCCAGACCTCCAACGGAAAGACTTGTTGTACTGGGGTCTGTAATATTCTCATTCCTTATCTCAGTTCCAGTCCTTAGTATCACAACTCGGTATGCTGAGATAGGACTCCCTCCATCATCAGTTGGTTCACCCCATTTCACTGTAAGTGATGTGGCTTGAATGTCTGCATCTGATGACGTAATCTCTGGTGCACCTGGCTCCTCTATAGCAACCAAAAAGCTCAGATAAAGAGAAGATTACGATAACTCTGAATAATTATATATGAGAAAATCTAAAATTCTAGCACTAGCCGGTTCGACATGGAGTGTGAGAGCGACAAAACAAAACAAACTTAGATTCGAGAGAAACTGTACCAGAATTTTTGGAGATTCTTAAAACCTCAGATAGACGATAGATAGTTTTTGATCGATATCGATATGTTCCTTGCAAATTTCCCGAGCAGTATAGTCCTCATAGGAAGAATTTCAAACGGTCGTATTAAAATCGAAAATATAAGCAAGTCGTCCAAGGGTCTCACAGAATCACCACCGAGGACTATACTTTCTACAGTAAACAAAGTCTCCAAACGACAAACTCAGGTGTCATCTAAGAAAATCTTGAGCATCGAACTTAAGTACTTTTAAATAAAAAAACGCTTCGTACCGTCTGTGTGTGGCAGTTCAAGGTTTGAATTAATTCTCTATACTATTAACACGTTCTCAAATTCAATACATTCTTCACTCACGCTAGAATCGTCTGAATTAAAGGCCGTGCAATGCACTATCACAAGTAACACGGGAACAAGTCCAGTCGTTATAAATTGAATGTAGTCAAAAATCCCACTCAGTTGCTTCCACTCCTCAAGTATTTAATTCATGCAGGCCTTAACTGAGCTCAAATGAGTTGGAAGAAACCCTTAAAAACATTTCTAACCAAAGTTGTGTAGAATCTTTGGAACAGATACAGCAAGATGGACACGGATTAAACCACAACATAAATACTTTTTTAAATTTAACATGACCGATCCTCCCGCTCACATACCCCAACATCATGTAACACCCCCCAAAGTATACATATGTATTACTTTATGTAAACGTAAACGAGACATACTACAAGTTGCAAAGAAGACTAGAAAGATACCACGCCCTTTTGTTTCCAGCAAAGCAGTGTGGTTATTTCTCAAAACATAGTCATCGGCTGCTTCAATTCTTAACGGTTGCAAGTGGCGCCAAACATTAAGTGACTACAATTGCCTATCCACGATACATAGACAACCAAACAGCATCCTAGGCAAAACCAAGAAACGCTCTAAAATTATTACGATTCTGTTCAACGTGACCAAGGATATTGACACTAGGTGTTAGAACCATGCAAGTTCAGTTGAGGGGGATATCGATATGAGTTAGTCACCAAGTGTAGGCATGACGCTTGGGTACTTGAAGTGTTCTTGTTCAGAGGTTTTACTCGAAATAGCTTAAAAACGCAAGAAATCACGAGGCCAGTATCGTGCCATCTCGACGTTACGCTTACGTAATAAGGCTTTCAATATAAGCTAAACAGCTGTCCAAGTAAGCATTCACACTGCAGGATTTGGTGGATCGTGCCCACTACCAGTGACGGGCATACAACAATATACTTTACATCGGATGCTTTGAATACAAGAAGTTACGTACTAGTACCTTTCCACTGCTAAATCGTCACTACTAACCTCAGGTGTAATGCTGAACTACTCTCCCTTTGTGGCCCGGACAATAAACTGAACTTTTTAGAAACACAAACTTACTTATCTGCTGTACAGTGATTGTCACAGTATCAACAGGAGAGAGGCCATTATTAGCCATGCATTTGTAGTCACCAAAATCTCTATCTCTGGTCATGTTCACATCCTCTGTGTTTTCGTTAGCTGTGACTCTGAGTAGCTCATTTCCATCAGGTTTGAACCACGCGACTGTTGGAGTTGGAACGCCATATGATACACACTTGAACTTTACTATCTGACCAATCCATGACTTGGAAGCAATAGGAGAATAACTAGTGATTCCAGCTGGGTCTGTTAAAATAGTACGTTCTTTAATTAGATTACGACATCTGCAGCAAAATGGAATTATGTATACGTAATGAATGGTTGAGCAACTTTGAGTTGAAGGCTTCATTTGGCTCGCCTTGTTCATAATATCCATGGTTAGAATTTGGGGCATATCAAACTTTGAGTTAGGATTTTGAGTACACAATAGAAGAACTCCGTTTACGGTCACTTTTTTTAAGTTTTAATTCTCTATTGTACGTAAAACAATGTTTAGAAAGAACCGACGGAAAAGCCGATTATCGAGGCGAAAAATTCGAAAATCTTTGATTCCTGATTTGCCAATGGAACAAATGCAACCCTTTAAGGGTAGGGTACAGTATAAATCGTTAAGCTAGGAACGGACTGACGGATGATGAGTGAGGGAATAATATTATGTGCCATGGGGGAACCTTATCAGTACATCTATGTGGCAGTTCTCATTACCAGAATTTAGAGACATTTCGTTGCCGTAATAATTTCCAAACAAAATTGCGCCCTTCCAAAGGAATAGCAATCGTGTGGATCATGTCGAGCTTAATAATCTTTCTTCGGCGGATTTAGAACCCCTTTTTAAAAGTAAAAGGAAGTTTAAATAAATTCAATAAAAGAGTACAAGTACAAGAAATTAAGAGTCCCAGATAATTTATATAATACAAAGTCACACTATGAACTCCTTAACTTTTCCTTACATTTGATCCACCGTACATTCATCGAGCGGTTTCTTGTAGAAAAAGGCTAGTATTTCTCTAGGAAAGATCTAAAGAGCGGTGGTTTTGAGAATGCAAACGGTGCACATCGGCTGAATTTCTCATTATTTTAAACCGAGAAAATCCGTCAATCATATTGAAAAAATAACAACCAAGGCGAACAAGATCCTGGGACTTATTAAAATAACTTGTAGAGGACTTAAATATGTTTCTACCCTCAGATATCTTTACATTGCCTTATTTAGGTCTCAATAGGGGTTTTGCTCTGTCGTATATAGTCCCCATATCAAGCAAGAAATACAATGAAGTTGGAACGAGTTCAGCAAAGAGCAACTAATTCTATTCTCGAGACCACAGATAAATATCAGAAACGAAGAGAAAGATTGACTTACTATTCTTAGAACAATGAAAGTTCTTATTTGACGTTTTATTCGTCTACAAAGCCTCGAATGGCAGATATGTCCAGTTTTTCACAAAATCTGATCAAAACTTACTACCGAGATGACTGTACACTAATGAAGAACTGTACAAGAACTAATACTTTTAAATATAGTTATTTGAACAGGATTACAAGCATGTGGAATTCCCTGCCACACTCAGTTTGTCGGGCACCTAGTGTTAAAACTTTTTAAGAGGAGTGTTAGGGTTATTCTGATCAGAAGTAAGTGAATGTTGCCAAGAATTATGCTATTTATATTTGTAACACTATTTATCATCGTTATTCTGTATTGTCTATTGGATTGGACTTTTCATTGTAGTGTATTATATTTTTCAATGCAGCGTAAGTATATATCCCAGAAGGGTGGTCTACCTTTTATTTCGCATACCCTCTCACTTAAGTATTTAGGTCAAAATTATAATAAATAAAAAGAACCCAGACATGGTTTTGAAGAAGCCCGGGGGAATTCCAGGCTGAGAAGAGCTGACAAACATAGTCTCTAAGTTAATCGCTATCTTAGTCGAGGGAATTCCAGGCTGAGAAGAGCTGACAAACACAGTCTCTAAGTTAATCGCTTTCTTAGTCGTTTTGCCGTCATAATTGTAGGATTCAAACGTGCAACTTTTTGCATTCCACCCCCGATCATGCATTAGTTCCTAATTTTAATTTTCACGCACCTTCATTAACACTAAAGTTCATTTCAAATTCAATTTTTGTTAGTCAGCACTTTCATTTTTAGCTTCACAAGGGAAGCATTTGTAAGTATTTTTTTGCATACATTTCGGCTACCGCTATCTTCTTCTCATCCATATATGTGATTTATTCTTACAGTCGAGCCACCACCTCAGATCAACTTACATCAACTTAACTTACATCAACACATTTCAATCAACTCATCTGAATCAACTCATCCCAGTCTGTTCAAGTCAACTCATTTCAACCGGTTCATTTCCGCTATTCAACAGTTTTCTACGATTGAGTTCCGTTCGAAGGCTCCCAATATAGTGCTATAGTGCTTTAATCAATGCTCAGTCTTGACAACTACAATAATTATCAAGAACTATATCATAAAAAACAAGTTCCATAAATTTTATAAACAGTCTTCAATAATAGCATTTACTTCAACAATCCTTTGTAACGTCAACCGCTTAACCTGAAAGCGTAATTAGTGACAAATGCTTTAGAGAATTGAAAATCCGAGCAACGATTTGCAAGGGAAGAAGAGTACTCCATGAAAAATAAAACCTCGTTGGTTTTGAAACAAGCAGTAGCCATTTTGTAGCACGAACGCAAGCGAGAGTAGAAGAATTCTAGTCTTTTCTGCGGTATGCTAGGAAGGTCCGAAGGAAGTTGGAGAATTTGTGAGATCAGCGAACGAATATTATGCCAAAGTTTATTCTCTAAGAACGCATTTGAATTTTTTTTTACGGGGGACAGTCTAAAATAAGGCGATTCTGTACAAGTCCTTATTGTGAGAGAACGTATTAGACAATACAAATTTTTTATGCATTTGTACAGGCGTCATCCAAGAAGACAAAACTGCGTTCTGCTGAAGACCTGGGCTGAAATTCTGGCTTATTTCCAGTGTAATATAATTTATTCCTTTTCTTTGTTATTTAGGGTCAGGTACATTGTTAAGAATGCTTTGTGTCCTTTATTTTACGTCAGTTGTGTGAAAAAAACATATTACACTGGAGATAAGCCGAAATTTTGAAGAGCGCCCTAATTGGCAATAAATTTTATTTTGCTTATTGAGAATGATCGTGACTCACAAAATTAGTCATTGCTTTATTATCTTGCAGTGGCTCCTATAGGAGCCGAATTTTTTAAAGTGTTGCTGAGACTGAATGACTACCGTTTACTGCTGGGCAGCTATGGCTCTTTCCCAAGTCAACGTTGTGCGCTCTTTATGCTTCCGATGGTCTTGCTTGTTCCGTTCTCGGTAAAAAGAAACCTTTTAAGAAGTTGTACAAAAAACTAATTTTCACACCACATTTCTTGCCAGAAACGGGACCTCCATGGCCACCTTCACAAAGTTATCTCCTTGAATGGTCATAAAAAACAAACTTTCTTAAACAGGCTGGCCAGGCTGTAATCGTCAGGTCGTTGAGGATTTGAAGATGTTTAATGACCATCCGCTAGACATTATGATGTCAAGATCTTTAATGGGCATTGACAACTTTATACTTCCGACAATCTGCAAATTATTTGGCGCGGAAGGAGGCGTGAAAAGCTTCCAAAATCTCTCGGCATCTATCAGATGGTAACGGAGATGCGTCTAACTATGCTGGACTCAGGCGGCTTCTTCATGTTCAGCAATTCAGCGACTGGAAAGGATAACGACTGCAGCAAGCCTGCACATCCTATGGAACAAAACCAAACGTGACTCAGGATAAAAGAGCGATCGATTTTGAAGCACGGTGTCAAACATTTGAAATTCTCACCTTGATGGCGCGATCTGAACGCTAGTCTTAGACGTCATTAGTAATTCCTTCGTCTACCCAGCTGTCCTAGTTTTTTTCCATAGCCACGCCAGCGAACGAGGTATTGAACACGGTCAAAAGTATATGTGCCTTTGCCGAGCGCTTTACTGCTGTTCTTTAACTTTAGATTGCGGAAAAGTTATTCGTTAACTTTGTTTGAAGTTCTTTATACGTAAGAGTTGCATGATTTATTCATGCTCTGTTATTGAAAAATACCCTTAAATAGTTTATTCAGAAGGCGGCATCGCTTTTCTTTTTCAAGAGTAAAACGATTTCTTCGCGAAGAATTTAGTGTTCTTTCTTAAGGTTGCCGCTCTGCTTGAATGTCTATTCAAGCAGAGCACCTTTTATCTGGCTGATGAATAGATTGCAAACAAGTTTGCCATCTTAGTTGTCTTAAGGCGACATTACAAGTAGTTTCATTGACACTCGAGCCAAAAGTTAGTCCTTGAAACATGTCTGCCCATTTCATCTTTATGTTATGGGCCCAAATCTTGGCCACGAGTGGCAAGGAAGAATGCTATGAAGCGTTAACTATAGAACGCACAGATTTACAAGACAAAGATCGGGAAAAAGCAGCAAGTCCCATCGGCTCAAATTAGCCTTAACCACTTTTAGAGTCTAATTCAACTCAACTGCTCCCTCTTGACACGTCTTTCTTTTCCCTTGCACATACGCCGCCTTGCACCGGTCACGCCGAGTTTTCATCTGTTTTGCCTTGCCGTTCTGGTTGCCTCGATGTTTATTGCATTCACCCAGTCTACAATCGTACCAATCTGCTCTGGCCCTACACCTAAATTGATTTTGACCTTGAAAATGTAAATTTTATTTTATTTCCCGTGGACTTTGTGCCAAAGCAAGGAGAGAGGAGAAGGGAGCCGGAAATTGTCAATTATTATTATATTATTTTCCTTTACAGCCACCCTACAAATAAGGATTATTTACAATATACTACTGCGAGAACTGCAAAGACAACTTCCCCCGATTCGTGAGCAGTGAATTTGTTTAAGGTTTGCAGTTTTGTTCAGTTATGTTATTCACTCCAAAGCACTAGTCAATTATGTTGTAAATTTTCCCTTTTTTGTAGTTTCCTCGTCAATAAAATCACTGAAATGGAAAAAAAGTTGCTCAGCTTATCTTCTTTGGCAGGCACTTGATAATTACTAGGTAACTGACGAAATTTACTTGTCTGTTGAAGAAAGGTTTCCAATTAAAATGTCATTGAGGTTTCTCAAATGTGCGCAGTCAATGATGACAATACACCTAGACTAGTAACTCACCTACACCCTGTCGCTTTCTGAATTAGTTAAAAATGTCTTTCACAGGACCACCGTTTTAAAAAATGTCCTCATCGAAAAACTGGCGATTGAACTCGATAAAAGCCTGAACGCTATTTCTCAAAACACAATAGAAAAGTTGGGCATTGAAATATGCAACAACAGAGCAAATGACGCATTGTTTTGTACCATTCTAACCATAACAATAGGCAAACTTTTATATGGAGCGCTCGATTTCTACCTTGAACTTAACCATGTCTTTGATCTTTAAGGGCTGGACGAATTGTATATGGATTGTCATAGGACACTGGTGCTGAAAATGTCTTATCGCGACCTTCATGGAACAGTTTGCAAACAATGTATAAAGTTTGACAAAGGAGTTCGTCTTCAAATGTATAAAATGATACACCGTCGCGCAACTTAAAGATTTGTTTTTACAAACGAATACAGGCGGCAGGAAAAATGAGGATATCAATCTTCCAAGTCAGTCCAGAAACAATTTTTTTTTCAGAAACTCCATCCGTTACAGAGGAGCAATTGCATGGAATATTTTAACCACAGGTAGCTCCAAGGTCTGTATTGACCTTTGCAATGTAAACACCAGCGTTATGGTGAAATTATAAAGCTTTGTAAGGGGAAAAACGTATCGCTGGGATTTGAAGGGAAGATTAGCAATGATTCTCAATAAAAACGTCCCACCTTGACTCATTTGTGATACTTTTTGTGTCCTGTATGGTTCTTGAGCCGATTTGAGGGGATTTGACGGAGTTTCAGTTCCAACGGTTTCTCTCAGCATATATATCTTTTCAAGGTTGGCTAGTCCACCAGCGAAACGACCGGATCCGCTGACGGAAAACAGCCATAAATTCGTTCGAAGGTCCAATCGCCTCGAACGTTCACGTGAACCACGGCAGATAGTAACAGAACACAACCATTGTGGGCTTTAGAGGAACATTAACGTGGAGAGGGAATTGTTTCTCAATAATGTCTACAATTGAGCCATCAAAAGAGGCTTGTTCCAAATGTCTCGGTCCCCAAACTGTTTCAAATTTGGCCTAGCGATCGTTGGCCACCGGGTGAGTACAAACTTTAATTCCTAGGCCGGGTCGCTAAGAAAAATTTGAAACGTTAAAGTGTAGTATGGGTATGTTAAGCCACAAGCATGCGCCTAAAGTGACAGTGGTAGAAGCGATAATACCCTGTTGCTACCAAAAAACAAATAAAGAAAAAGAAAAGAAAAATAGTAAGAGCTCAAAAGCCAGCAACCATGGACAGTTGTTTCGGCCTTGTTAGGCCTCATCAGCATGGCACAGCTGGCAGCTGATGAGCTTTGTGTTCCGACATGATGAATATCATGGTGATGGAAAAATAGTAGTCTTATCCCCTCTACCACTGTCGCCTTAGTGCGCATGCTCGTGGCTTTAACATACGCTTGTACACTTTGACGTTGTCATTTTAAGCCACATCCTACAACCCTACTATTTTTGCAAATTTGAAACAGTTGGGGACCAAGACATTTGAATCAAGCCTGTTTTGATGGCTCAGTTGTGGACTTTATTGAGAAATAATTCCCTTTTTATGTTAATGTACCTCTAAAGCCAACAACGGATGCGTTCTGTTCTTTTCTGCCGTGGACCACGTGAACGTTCGAGGCGATTAGAATCTTTCGAACGAATTTATGGCTGTTTTCCGTCAGCGGATCCGGTCGTTTCGCTGGTGGACTAGCCAACCTTGGAAAGATATATATGCCGAGACAAACCGTTGGAACTGAAACTCCATCAATTCCCTTCATATCGGCCCAAGAACCACACAGGATACAAAAAGTACCACAAATGAGTCAAATTGGGAAGTTTTTATTGAGAAACGTTGTTAAGTTTCCCTTTAAATCCGATCCGTTTTTCCCTCCATGCAAAGCTTTATAATTCCACTACTACGATGGTCTTTACATTACAAAGGTCAAGATAGACCGTTGAGTTTAGGCTACCCGTGGTTTAGCAGGCAAGAAAACAATGGTACAAACCCAGAAAAAATTCAAACGTTGTCTTGCAAAATTTGACGTTGACAAAATGAATTTCTAACCTATTTTAGCTACAATTAAAACTAGAGATGCTGAGTATAAATGTTGTTGATAGGTCTTAAATATGCACGTCTCCACCAGCAATGCTGATTTTTCTCATAGTGTTGAAGTAAAGCACTTGATTGATTGATTGATTGATTGATCTCTGAGCGTTGCTAGATCGATGAGCAGTGCCAATTTACAAGGCTTAACGTCATTTGCCAATTTACCGTGATACTGCAGAATCGGTTTAACGAAAGAAAGCTGTTTTTCACTTCATTGCAGTGTAATACGTGCCTGACTTAGATTTTGTGGGCCTTAGGTGCTTCAAATATAGGACTTACATCGAACCACAAGTGTGACTTGCTCTACTGTGCTTCCAGCAGAATTGTTGGCGTTACATGTGTACTGTCCGCTGTTCGTCCTGAGAATACTGCTAAACGTCAGTAAAGCGGACTTTTTTCCAGTACTTTTCACCTGTCCATTCCTGATCCAAGTTACATCCGGGTCTGGTGTTCCTGTTGCTTGGCAACTGATGCTAACTTGGAATCCTTCACTATAACTGCCAGCTACTGACACTGGACTCACCACTGGAGGTTCTAAAGTCAGACACATTTTGGTTTACTTATGTTTAATTGGGTGAAATCACCGCCCCTAACTATAGTAAAAGAATATTATGGCAGAGCCATTTTGAGGATATTATAAGCTAACTATCAGTACCATCAAATTTTCTGTCGGATTTGGGGAGACTTAAAATGTTGTTATTCTGGGGTGGTCAAAATATGAGAGTATTAACATAAAAATATGTTCCCAATACACCCGCCTAAAGAGCCAGTCTTATAGGGAAGCTGCCAAAAGGTTCTCATGTATAATTTCCCTTTGAGTTAGCATTTTCGCAGATCTAGTTAGTTTTAGAACAATTTACAGAGAACGTGGAAAGGGGGTACGCTGGCCAATAAGCGTGTGTCATCGCCTTTTCAATATTCACAACGAATCATGATCATTCAAAATACTACATCAATGAGTTCCAAATTCGAAGGCGGGAATCCTGAACTGTTAAATGCAAATCAGTACAACCAAGTCTGTGAAAATGCTCACTCACCGATGTAGTCCACTCGTTCCCTCAGAGCTACCTCACATGAGTTTATAATTTTAAGACTTTAAAAACTTCCCTCACTACCTTTCTATGGCGTTTGTTAAATGCTCTTTATTGAACAATGTCATTCGACAATATCTTCCCCATTCAACGTTTTAAAATGTCTGCCAGCCATTTTTTGCGCGCCAAAGCTATCGATGCTTGATGTCATTGATAAGCCTAGCGTTAGTAGCCAAAAATATATATTTTGGAATTATCGGCCTCGTTTTGCTGGCTACGAGGAAATAACCTGATGTTTTTGGACATTCAGAAACGGCGAAACTTCTGAATGAAAGATACCTGGTTCATCACCTTACTCTTGGAAGGAGCAACATCCAACATAACAGATCAGTACCCTATCTGCTTTAAGGCAGATTGCATAAGTCCCGTTCGTTTTAAGGTTTCTTTGCAATCACTTGAAACCAAATTTTAATTCATAATATTAATATTGTAGGTAATTATCCTTAATGCGCAAATAAAATATTTTTTTCTTGATTCGTGAATGTTGCTGAAGCATAAAATGCTACCTGTAACAATCAGTGTAACATCACTACTTTCGTCTACCAGTCTTGAACCTGGTTTTGCAGACAGTGTGCATCTGTATACAGTGTTGTCCTGAAAGCTGACGTTTGTAATGATAAGAGAAGCTCTTCCCTGAATGTGAACTCTTCCTTTATAAGCAGATGGTATGTCTGGATGAGGTATTGGATCAGCAGTACCAATTTTTACGAGAATACTAATGAACTGGGACCCAGTGTTTACGCTCCAGATTACCCCTTCTAGTTCAGTTTGTTGATTATCCACACTGTAGTCCCAAACCAGCGTAGCATTGCTTCCTTTCTTAAAGTAACTTGGATCACTTGGTTCCTGAATGAATCTGAAAGCTGTTTCAAAATAAACAAAGTAAGAAAACAGCTTTAGCGCTTCATGGAATTATTTGTTTATTTTTTGCCCTTATCTAATTCCCGTAAACAAAATAAGTTCCCAAGTTCCATCCTGAATGCATATATACTTTCATTTTTAACTTTTTTGGAACAAATACTTGGCACAAAAGACGTAATTTTATACGTTAATTGATATACCTCCTCCACCCATATGCAATGTTGATTTCATGTTCGCAACTTGTCAGAGATACTGTTCCGGGTCTCAATAACATTACAGAGGGGGAACGAGGATTTGAGACTACCATTTTCTTGGTTAGCTTAAGAGGTTTCACTGCAGTTGCTGGATGACATATTTTTACTGCTCGCCTAGTGATTGTAGTTAAGATAGATTTCCCGCGCAGAACATGAAATAACTTAATTTTCGAAGTTATAGCACACCTACAATGAGCCCATAGTTAACAATTATTCCATGAGCGCGCGTTGAATATGGGGGTTCCACTAATCTCATATCAAACCAGCGGGAATTAAATAATTGTTTTTATTAAATTTTATAGAGTTAATTAGAGGTAATGTGACTAAAACAATAAACTCAAACGCTTTTTCTATGTTTTATACGCTATAAAAACGTGGATTTTTGACCAATCAGAGCGCACATATGAACGTAACTATGTTATAATTACAATTAATGGAACGCCGACGAAATGAAACAGCTAAATTCGCGATGGGGAATTTTCAAAATGTGTTTAACGTTAAGACGTCGATTAGCTTAATAATTGTGCACCTGTGCTTTGTCGTTACAAAACTACTGCCGAAAATTCCGGTCAAAATGTGACAGAGACGGCAGGCGAAGATAACTTTCTACAAGAACGTTTCCAGCGTTTTGGTATAACTGCTACTGTGGCCTTTATGACCTGGATGTGTGGAGCTAATTGTGTCCCGTTACAAACTTGATGCAGTTCATATCGATGTTATTGAAGCACCCATGGTGAAACATCCGTCGCATTTCCTTCGCGATGAGTAAAGCCTGGTTCACACTTGCAAGATAATCACAAGCGTATGCTGAAGCATGTACACCGGCGCGAAACATTTTTTCTTCTTCTTGTGCTTGTGCTGTGCCTATTTATTTCGCAAGGGAAACTGGCGTGAAAAAAATCATAAGCATAAGAAGCCTATGTACAGGAGCGTCTGTGATTTGCTGTTGATAATCGCGTTCCGAAATAAACTTTGCATAAAGTAGTGTAGCCAGGGCTATGAAAGTGCTGCACAAATTGGAACAAGGATTGTATAGACCTTGTGCAGAAATGGTTGTCATTCATTTATTTTGCTCGGTCAAGTTTCTGAAAACGCTCATGGTGACACTTGAATATATATGGAATGGTATGCTACAAATGGCAGTTCCAATTCCTTTGGGTAAAAGCTCTAGGTTTGTGACTGATTCAAATTGAAGAGATTTGTATAAGTATGAGTTCTTTTTCGACTGGCTACGTTTTCCACCTTTAATTCTTAGACTGGTTTACCAACTCGAGAACAATTGACAAGTACATTAAAGAGATGTTTAAGAATGAGCCGAACTCGTTTTTGAAATCAAACTATATTGCACATGGGTGCGACGTATCGCTGGCCTAGACCTTGGGCCAATAATGTTAGCCGATAAAAGTCAAACACTCGTAATCAAATACAAAATCAGATGCTCTTCAGCACCAGGGAATTTGTTGTTCTGGCTAGCAAATTCACTCAGTCCTGCCAGACATGGCAGTCACAGTCTCTACAACTATTATTCGCATACCGAAAGAGCGACATTGTGACCTCTGCAGCAAAAACGTAACCTAACGTCATCCCGTGAGACGATGAAGCGCACTACTAATGAAAGGATACTGAACGGAGGCTTGATCTTTCACATGGATGCAGCGTCCAACTAAACGGCTGTAAATCAATTATGAAGAGCTGACAGTGAATTAAACTCAAATGTAGAAAACAAATGAACAAAGCCAGATATCTGAATGTCATGATTTCTTTTTTATTTCCGCATACGTAATCACATCAAACTTTTTACGTCCTGTCGCCGACGCCACTGACTCTCTTGAAATAATCACGTTTAATATTAAAAGCGATCATCTCCCAAAAGCACAGCATTACTTTTTGCCGCCATTGCAGTTTTACTTACACTTAAGAGACCTTTTGCAATCTAATCGCCGCCGGCACTGTAAAGAAATCAAGAGATATCGGCTGTAGACAAGCCGGATACTTATGAGGAAGTTTATATGTAAATGCTTTTTACTAAGTTCAGTTCAAGAGACTGGCTGTATCTTTGGTTTCCATGACGAAAAAAAAAATTGAAATGCTACTTAAAAGGAGTGCTTAAGCAGAAGAAAAACTTGTAAGCTTGTGCATCATGTAAATACACTAAAATTATTCTAACCCTTGCTACAGCTGAGCGTCACGCTAGTAACACATGCAGTGGTTTGGAACGAAAGATGTTACATATAATAATATCGTTTTCAATGAACTTTAGGGCCATTCATGTAGATTGAGAAGCCTAAGCTTATGCTCGGAGAAATTGGTTAACTGCATTGGTAACCATGAACGAGTTACTGATTTACTAAATCCACCGGAAGCTGATTGATCGTAAACTGACAAGTGTTGAAAATTTTAACAACTTACATTTTGAATTTGTTGGAAGCATAAGGTTGGCAAAACAGCTTTTGAAAGTATGTTAAATGTGGCTTGCATAATTTAATTTATCTACCTACAGCAAATAAACGTCAATATTATATATGTGAGAGTAGGTAGTAGATGTTTGATAATGTTTAGGCGCTACTTACATCCAAGTACTAGTGGTGAGAGTACTAAAAGCAATGCCACAATACTTGGCCAAAGAGATTCTCTGCAGTATTTGGAACAAGGCATAACTTATCATTCGCCAAGATATCCAAAAATGAATTGCGATATCCTAAAATATCTCTTTCGCATCGGCTGTTAGCATCTGAACTGAAATCGAGAAAATCCACTATTCTAGCTTCCACTGTTATGTGTGCGGGCTCAGTTTACCGAATAGCGGTTAGTTATTGATCACAGGAAGCCTTGGACACTAATAGATACTTGATTTGCTATCAATAGTAAATTGTTAAACTGAAAAATGATAACTAAATACATTCTCCTCAAACTTTTTGAAATCTAGTTAACGTCAATCAGTTGCTCAAGTGATCAACCGCTGTGTTTAATCTAAGGCCCGTTTCAAACGTCGTGCTACTGCCGTGCTTAGCTGGCGCGAGTGTAGCACGACTGCAGCACGACTGCAGCGCGACTGCAGCACGACTGTAGCACGACTTGGTTTTAAACGCCGAATTTAATTGGTCGAATGAAATACCGGTTACAGTTTTTAACTCGTGAATGCGAAGCAATGAAGGTGATGTGTGATTATGGGGACGCTGGCACACTTTTTTATTTCAATTTATTTCAATTTTATTTCGACTTTATTTAAATTATAACAAGGATTTTATAAACTGGACGAGACGGGGCTCTTGTCAAAACTTCATAAATACTTCATCAATCCCTCACCAAACCCCAACCAAGCCTCCAACAAACCCGAGCCAAGCCTTCACCAAGCCTCTGCCAAGACTACGCGGGTCATGGTGTAATCAAACCCTTGTCAAACCATGGCTAATATGTTACAAAAATCGATGTGAATATGATACGCGGTCCTGGCACATTTAATAAAAATTTAAAATAAAAATGATTTAAAGATTGAAAAATAATAATTTAATAAGAAGAAGAATTAATATACAAAATGGATCAACAATTAAGAAGATTAAATGTTACTCAACTAAAATCATTGGCTAGATGGTATAATATTCCTGGCCGATCGCGTTTTAATAAAATAGATTTTGTTCGAGAGTTGAGTAATATTCCTGAAGTAATTAATAATATTCAACAAATTATTACTAATATTGCTGGAATTGTTAATGAGCTACGTAATACACCAATGAGGCCAATAGATCAACCAAATTTACCTCTTCCAATTCCAGAAATTGAACCACAACAAATAAGACAAGCAAATCGGCCAAATTTACCACATTTAACTATTCCTCAACCAATGCCTAGTTCACCAGGTCGAATTAATCCAGATAGCCCCCCACCTGGTCCGCCACCTAATCGTCGACCGGGAACTCCACCAGGCCCTCCACCTAATCGTCGCGGAAGAACACCACCAGGTCCACCCCCGAAAAATACAAAAACAAAACAAACTCCTGTTTTAGGAAATGTATTAAACAAGTTTTGGAATTTTGTAAAACCATATATTCCTAAAAAAGTAAAAAATAAAGCAGAAGAATTAGCTAAAAAATTTATAGAAAGATATAAAAAAGTAAATAAGCCCAAAGAAATAAAGTCACCGCCTAAAAGAGATTATAATAAGGAGGGCGCGAAACCAAAAATAAAAAGAAAAGAGGAAAAAGAAGATTTTACGCCAAGGCAATTTGAATCAGCTATTAATGGTAATTATATAAGCTATAGGATTGAAGGAAAAGAAAAGATTGATGAAAAAACATTCTTACATAAAATAAAACCAAAAGTTATAGATTTACTTAGAAAGAGAGTTGAATCACAAAAATCATTAAAGACAAAATTTATATTTTCATGTATGTTCAAGAAAAAAAATCTTGACACTGGAGAAATTGAATACTGTGATAGACCCTTTCCTTCTGAAAAATCAGAAATTGTTCTCGAGGCAACAGATTTATCAGAATTATTTGATAGATTAACAAATGGACAACTTAGATTATTTGATGATTTTATAAATAATGGGTCTGGTTGGATATTTGAACGCGTACTATTCTTTGACATTTTCATAGATCGTTTTGTTCCACTTTTAGGAGGATCTTATATTCAATTGCCAAAAGAATTGTTAAACAGGAATGCGATTATTAATCCACAGAATTATAATGATGATGAATGTTTTAAGTGGTGTGTAACACGAGCTGTATATCCAACCGATAAAAATCCTCAAAGAATAACTAAAGAATTGAAAGAACAATCTAAGAATTTTAATTGGAATGGAATTAATTTTCCAAGTGCAATACAAGATGTTGTTAATTTTGAAAACCAAAATGATTATGATATCGCCATATATGGATATGATGAGAAAATAGGAGTATATCCTATAAAAAGAAGTAGTAAACGAGGATTTAAATTGATTAGATTACTTTTATTAACAGAAGAAACAAATGAAGAAAATAAAGATGAAGAACCAAATAAACATTTTGTTTTAATAAAGAATATTAGTGCGCTTATACGCAGACAAGTTACTAAACGTAAATGTAAGTTGTATTTTTGTGATAATTGTTTGCATCATTTTCACTTAAAAAGCTCATTGGAAAAGCACGAAGGATATTGTTATTTGTACAATGAAGCAAGGATTGATATGCTAAAAGATAAAGATGGAAATCCTTGTTTTATTTCTTTTAAAAATTTTGTGAAAAAAATGAGAATACCTTTTGTTGCGTATGCTGATTTTGAGTGTGTTTTGAAACAAATAAAAAATAATGAGCCTCTAGATAAAAGCAAAAGTTTTACAAATAAATATCAAACCCACAAACCCATCGCATTTGGTTGTTATATTAAGAGTTTTAATGAAAATATATGTAAATCAAGATTTTATAGATATACGGCTAAATCTTCAGAAGATGATGTAGCACAGAAATTTGTTGAATATCTAGAGAAAGAATTTAAGGAAATTTATAAAAAATGTATTAGTTATAATGTAAAAAGATTCAAAAAGTTTAATAAGAAGAATATGACTGAAGATGAAAAAATAAACTATGAAAACGCAACTCATTGCCATATATGTGAGAAAGAATTAGGTGAAGATAAGGTAATAGATCACTGTCATCTTACAGGAAAGTATAGAGGAGCAGCACATAATGAATGCAATTTAAATTATAAGATTCCAAAATTCTTTCCAGTTATAATTCACAATTTATCAGGCTATGATGCTCATCTATTTATTAATAATCTAGCAAAAACAGAAGGTAAAATAAAACTTATACCAAATAATGAGGAAAAGTATATTTCTTTCTCAAAAGAGATTGTGGTTGATAGCTACAAAGATAAAGAAAGTGATAAGATGATAGATGTTAAGAGAGATATAAAGTTTATAGATTCATTAAAATTTATGTCATCAAGTCTTGATAGTTTGTCTAGTAATCTTACTAAATGTGGAAAGTGTGATGTTTGTAAAGGTGTAATAAAAGGAAGTAGGTGTCTTAATCCAACAGATAAAAACCTACATGAAATTACAAAGTATTTTGAAGGTGAAGAATTAAAGTTATTATTGAGAAAGGGAGTATTCCCATATGATTGGCTTGATGATTTTGATAAATTAAACGAAACTCAACTTCCACCAAAGGAATCTTTTTACTCAAAACTTAGAGGTGAAGATATTTCAGATGAAGATTATGAACATGCTAAAAAGGTATGGGAAACTTTTAATATGAAAACAATGAGAGATTACCTTAATCTATATCTACAGTCTGATGTGTTATTATTAGCAGATGTTTTTGAAAACTTTAGAGATGTTTGCCAAACAAATTATGGTTTGGATCCTGCTTGGTATTATACAGCCCCAGGACTAGCTTGGGATGCAATGTTAAAGTTAACCAAAATTGAATTGGAGATGATAATCGACATTGATATGTTAATTATGATTGAGAAAGGAGTTCGAGGTGGTATAGCTCAAATATCAAACAGATATGCTAAAGCAAATAACCCGTACATGAAAGAATATGATCCTAAAATGGTTACAAATTATATACAATATCTAGATGCAAATAATTTATATGGTGGGGCAATGAGTGAACCACTACCCACTCATGATTTAAAATGGATGATTGAAAAAGAACTAACAAATTGGAGAAATATACCATGTATATTAGAGGTTGATTTAAAATATTCACAACATCTTCATGATTTACATAGTGATTATCCTCTTGCCCCGGAAAGAATTAAGGTTAATAGAGTTGAGAAATTGATACCAAACCTCAACAATAAAAAGAATTATGTAGTTCACCATGAAACTCTAAAAAAATATGAAAGTCTTGGGTTAGAAGTAACAAAGATTCACAGAGGAATTACATTTGAAGAGTCAGCATGGTTAAAACCTTACATAGATTTGAATACAAAATTGAGAGCACAAGCGAAAAACGACTTTGAAAAAGATTTCTTCAAACTTATGAACAACTCTGTATTTGGTAAAACAATGGAAAATCTTAGAAAAAGGGTTGATATAAGATTAGTAACAAATGAGAAAGAAGCAAGAAAATTAATATCAAAAGCTAACTATAATCGTCGTACTATTTTTTCTGAAAATCTTATGGCGGTACATATGAATAGAACACATATAAAATACAATAAACCTATTTACTTAGGAATGTGTATTTTAGATATAAGTAAAGCAATGATGTATGACTTTCATTATAATTATATTAAACCAAAATATGGTGAAAAAGCCAAATTACTTATGACGGATACAGATAGTCTTGTATATGATATAGAAACTGTGGATTTCTATAAGGATATAAGCCCTGATGTTAGAGAAATGTTTGACACCAGCAATTACCCTAAAAATCATCCATCAGGCATTGAGACAGGCGTAAACAAAAAAGTAATTGGTAAGTTTAAAGATGAAGCTGGTGGTAGAATAATAACCGAATTTGTTGGTCTACGAGCTAAGCTATACGCTTTCAGGATGGATGATGGTGAAGAGATAAAAAAGGATAAAGGAATGAAGAAATCAGTTGTAGAAAATAGTATAAGATTTGATGATTACAAGGAATGTTTGGATAGCAAAGCAAAGCAGATGAGAGAAATGCCAGTAATAAGAAGTTATAAGCATTTTGTTTATACTGAAACTGTTAATAAAGTTGCACTATCTGCTGATGATGATAAGAGAATCATTCAAGAAGATGGAATACGTACTCTTCCATATGGTCATTACCGGGCGGAGCCCTCCCCCGCAGATCTGGATCTAACTAAAACAGAATTAGGAGGTAACTGCGTATCATAAGGAATAACTTGCAATTCTTCCCTTACAAATCCACGCCTCGGCCCATCAGTCAAATAATATAAAACCGGTTGATTATGTGAAATTATACTTTTATAAATATTATAAACTTTAATACTCCAAATAGGATCAGTTGCCCTCCTTTTTTCGCCGCCTTCAAGTTCGCCGGGAAATAATAAATATCTAACGTTAACATAAGGAGACAATCTAACCTCATCAAGACCAACAACTCGATTATACTTTTTAGGTTCAATATCAACCTCCTTCTGTTTTATAGATTTAACAGGATCTTTGCCAGTTATTCTTGTTGGCGTATTGTTCAAAGTTTTCAAAATATCAGGTAATCTTTTCACCCATACCCGTGATCGTCGATCATCGCTTATCATTTCTTGCGCATATTGATGGCTAAATAATTTTTCACCTAATATTCTGTTTGCGTTTTCAACAAATGCTTGAGCTCTATGATTTCCTGCTTCACTTCTCTGTATTTTCACATTATGATAATTCATAAGTTTTGTAACTTCGCCCATAAATTCTTTTCCAGGATCAACCATTAATGTTTTTGGATATTTTAACTTTCTAGAATATATTTTTTCAAAAGCATTTGAAATTTCTCTACTTTCTTTTGAGGTTAATGGTTCAGCATCTTTATATCTCGAGGCGATATCAACCACAACTAATGCATATTTATATGTTTTTCTTCCAACTCTATCATGCGGTAAAAATAATAAATCTGCTTGATGAATCTGATTAGGTTTTTCTACAGTCCAGTGTGGTCTTGGAATATACTTGGGAGCTGGAAGATAAATTTGCCATATTGCTTGTTTCTCTAACCATTGTTTCGCTACATCTTGACTTACTTTCGCCTTATCAGCTAATTTACTAATAGCGGAATATCCTTTCCAATATCCTTCAGTTGAATAATATATACGCTCCAGCTCCGCTGGGGAGGACTTCGTCCGATCGAAGAGAGAGCCCCTTCGTGATATCTTTTCGTTACTCATTTAAAGATTAACCAAAGTATCTTATAAATTACAATGACGTCTGAAAAAATTAATCCAAATAGAATTCCTAGAGAGCCATTTGGTTTGAAAGCAGAATCAACAATTAACCGAATTACTCTCAATCCATCATCAGCCAGCCCCGGAGAAACATTATATATAAATATACCAAAACTTTCTGAGAATTTAGTGATTGTACCTGGAAGTGTATCTCTATTATTTGATTTAGATGTGGATGGGCATGCTAATAATACACTTGTAAATAATGTAGGTAGTAATCTTGTATCTAGACTTAGAGTTCTTTTTGGAGGTGAAACATTACAGGATACTCAAAGATATGATCTTTTTCAAACTTACCATGATTTATTCTTAACAGATGAAGAACGTGAAGATAGATTAAAACAAGGCATTTCTTCTGAAAACATGAGAAAGCTAAGGACAAATGCGGGTGATAAGAAAACCCAAGATGTTAGGGCAGTTACCCTTGCATCAGTACATAATACCAAGTATCGTATACCACTAAACCATCCTATTCTAAACGATCATGGAGTTTTCTATCCAAAGGCACTAGATAATCATCTAATCTTTGAGATTACACTTGCTCCAATTAATGATATTGTTGTTTAT
Source organism: Ricordea florida (assembly GCA_949710005.1). NCBI lineage: Eukaryota > Metazoa > Cnidaria > Anthozoa > Corallimorpharia > Ricordeidae > Ricordea > Ricordea florida. The sequence goes on along the minus strand of OX453274.1, from coordinate 14,706,875 downwards.
TCTGACACTACTAAGACTCCATCTTATTCAATCAAAAACCTAGAGTTAGAATATTCTTCCATTTCAAGTGAATACTTGGCTCGTGAGGCACAAGCCACATATCAGGTTGGTAAAGGATTCTTTTATGAAAATGTTACTCTCCACAAAACTTTTACCTTTTCCATAGGCGGTGATGATGTTATAAATCAGCATATTAATTTACCTAGAAGATCAATGACGGGGATATTATGTTTGTTTACATCACCATTTGCAGCAGGAGCACGTAACTCTGAGAATTTTTACAATCCAGGCATAACCTCGATTAATATAGATGTTGATGGTGTACCAAATCGTTTATACTCTAAGGGAATGATACCATCTGATCTATGGGAGTCGGTAAAGAAACGATTTGAGAGAGATGATGTTTATAGTCCTCCATCCGTAAAAGAAAAGGATTTTTATGCTGATAAGTTTGCTCTTTGGGTTGATATGAGAACTCACCCAGATAATGGTATTCATGGAGGTGGTTTAGCATTAAACAATACACAAGATGGTGTAAAACTTGAAATTAAAAGAAAACAAAGTGGGTCTGGTACTATAACCTGTCATATGTTTGTTGTAGCTGATGCAATGATGGAGATTATGAATTCAGGTTTACGCTCCATTAAGTACTAAAACCCTCCGGGCCCGCGATCGGGTGGAGCCCTCCCCAGCAAAGCTGGAAGCGAATTTAAAAAATATTATGTTATGATACAAAAATCATGGAAGAACTACGAGAAAAAATACCATTCCATTGTATCATAACCGGACCAACAAATTGTGGGAAAACAAAATACCTCATTAATCAGCTAAGAGGACCATTCCGAAAAATTTTTGATTACATTGTTTTAATATGTCCAACTTATTCTAAAAATAAAACTTATCATAATTTTGCTCGAGGAGATAAACATTTCTATGTATTATCACCAGATGCTAGTAACATTGATGAGATTAATGAATTGTTAACTGATTGTCAAACTTTATTCTCTGGAACAAATACATTAATAATTTTAGATGATTGTGCTGTATCTAACGATCTGAAGAAGCGATCAAACAAGTTTATAGATTTAGCATTCTCTGGAAGACATCATGGATTATCAGTTTGGGTTCTCACTCAACAATTAACATCAATAGCAAAACCATTCCGAGAAAATGTAGCCTGCGTTGTTACTTTCCATAATCCATCACAAAAAGGTATGAAAATGTTTTTCGAAGATTATGGTGGCGATTTGGATTACGAATTAGGTAAAAAGTTTATGCATCTACTGAAAACAGAAAAATATTCTAGGCTATGTTTATGTTTACGTTACCCATTCAATTGTTATTTGGAAATTCCAAACGGACCGGCGTAGCCGATTTAAAAGAATCTTTGTATTATTAGAAAATTATAATATGGCAGAAGTTGATCGAGCGAATCTCTCCCCGGCAGGGCCGGAAGATTATATTGAAGAAACAAAAAAGGTAAAAGATAATGATGATAATGAACTTGAAATAAAACAAGAATCACTAGCAATTCTAGCAGCTCTTGGAACCACAAAGGAATATTTAGGGGTAGATATGAGTCTGGGAGATATAAAAAAATTATCAGACAAAGATATTGAAAAATATTTTAATCGTTATCAAGCGGTAATGGGTAAGAAAATTAGCGGTGGGTTGGTAGATTCATCTCTTCAATTAGTTTCACAAGTCATTTCTTACATGGTTCCTGTAGATGATATAGAAGCTCTTTGTGTGGATTTGAAGAATGATGATTTGGTTAATCGCGAACTAACAAACATTGTAGGGCTCTTAGCATTGAAAGCAGGAAGACTGGCAGCACTTGCTAGCGGGCTGTTCCAGGTTGCTAAACACATCAAATTCAACAAAATACAAGAAGTTTCAAGGACAATTACAGATGATTCTAACAAAACTGAGCAGTCTACTAAGCAAGATGCTAGCGGTACTGATACTGTCTACTAAGTATTATACGATTGATTTAAAGATTTCTTAATGATATGTAAAATAATGTCTGAAGAAGTTATTGATCGGGGCGAAGCCCCTCCCCGCTATGCGGAGCAAATTACAAGAGATCCACCAAAAGAAGAAAAAACTACAGGAAAAAAGGCAAAAGATCCTAAAAAAGTCGCTTCTGGTAAGAAATTAGCTGAATATAACAAAATGGCTAGAGAAGCATTAGCCAGGGAGACCCAACGGGCCGCGGAGCAAATGAAACGAGAGGATATAAAAAATAAACCAGAAAATAATGAAGAAAATACAAAAGCGTGGCTTCCAGAATTATCTTTTACTACTGTTTTATCCATAATTGGAATAGGGTTTACAGCATTTGATATGTTTATGAGATACCGACAAAAGGAGGATAATAAAAATAGAATACCTGTTTTATCTCAAGTTCCTCAAATACCACAAACAAATACTCAAGCACCGCCCCTAGATCGACCAAAAATTGGAATGATGTAATTATAAATTATAAATTATTTTTTACTACATAAAGCCATTTAAAAGTTTCTTACTGATGTAGTAAAAAATCATGTCAAGCGAAAATAAACTTGTGAAAACTGTTACTGATTCAGCGGCCCTTATTGGATTAGCAGCTGGAGTTGGATATGTGGTTAAAAAGGCTATGAAAGAATCATTCATGAATGATCCATCCTCGAGTATTACAAATTATGCAAAATGGGTGGCTGTCCTGTCTGGTAGTATGTATCTAAAAACATATTTAGAGGAACAAAAGATACTTCCAAATTAAAACATGACAACGATATTAATGATGCTTGGGGGAGCAGTATTAAATGCAACAGCTTTTGTTGGTGGAAACTATCTTGCAAAATATTTATCAGGGAAAAATGTTGATACAGAAAAAATAAGACACGATAAAGCATTAGAAAAATACCAAAGAGATTATGCAGAATATCAGGAAAAAAGACAAAAACTAATGGATTGGAAAATGAATAAAAAAGATGAAAAATATCAAGCATCAAAAAATATTTCAAAAACAAATGAAGCTTTTAACTTGTATAGTCAAATGCAAGAACCTAAATTTTCAGATTATTACAGACCTAACGACAATCAAAAGATGGGTGAAATGGTATATGTGGGTGGCGGTATGTTGGCATTGGGTTATATGGTTAGTAAATTTTTATAGATACTTCACTGTGTGCGATTTAAAGATTTCTTACTGTTGAGTAAAAAATCATGGCAGAAGGAGGATATTTACCAGAAGATTTAGACCCAACTGAACTAAATGAACCAAAAGATGATGATGATAATGATGATATTTATGAACAAAATATGGAATTGGATACAATATCATCAACCACTCGTTTAATTAACCACGATGATGAGCGGGTAGAAACATCGTTTGGTGGTGTTAATGAAAATGATCTCCTTTTTAAAAAGATTAAAGAAAAAAAAGAAGCTGAAGATGATATAAAAATTGTATATCCAAAACCAAAATTTCAACATATTATAACATTTTTACAAAATGTCGGGAAAGGAATAAAATTACCAGCAATTAAATTACCAGGTAGAACTAATGCGGCTACATATGTTCTTAGAGGTGGTGAATTTAGAAATCTTAAAAGTGGAGCTAAACTTCGTGATGGCCAACTAAAAAATGCTTTAGGGCCAAGAGCAGAAGATATCATTGAAGATAATGATCGTGTGGTTGAAAAGATAAAAGAATCACAAAATAAAAAGAAGGAGGAGAAAAAATTCCTTGAGGATAAACCACTGAAAACACCAGAGGAAAGAGCAAGAATAGGGACTTTATATAGAGAAATTGCTGATGATGATAATGAAATGGCTGCTAGGAATCGCGAGAGTGAGCAAATCCGAGAAAGAATGTCATTAAGAGAACGAATTAAGTCAATCTTCAAAAAGTATGGTTTTACAGTCTTTTCTGTTATTAGTGCTGTAGGTTTGGTTATTGGGGTTATAGTTTCTAATCTTTCTAAAGGGCTATCAACATTAGGTAAAGGCGTTGGTAATGGGTTGAAAGCTCTTGGTAAAAAACTGGGTGAAATATTGCCTGGAATGGTTGGTGCAATAGTTAGCTTTCTATTCAAAACAGCAGGCGAGGTTATTGGATTTTTAGGTAAGAATGCTTGGCTTTTGATAATGGCTGTGGTTTTGTATTTTGTTGAAAGTATAAAAAAGAGACCCTCTGGGCCGCGAAGCAAGTAACAAATTTAAAGATATCATACCGTTCAGTAAAATACAATATGGATGAATACAATAGAATTTACCCTGGATTACCTAATAATTCAGATCCAGTCAATTTCAGGCTACAAAAATCAAGTGAAGTATTACAAAATCTTGAGAAAGAAATTAAACATTATGAAGATGTAAGGAAAAAATACAATAGAGCAAGAGGAATATTTACAAAAATCAGTGTTTGTAGTGGAGTGCTTTCTGTTATTCTATCCGCAAGCGGGCTGGGGACTTCTCTTACCGGTTTTGGTGCTATTATTGGTGTTCCGTTGGGTGTTGTGGGTGGAATTTGTGGAGGAATATCGGTTGGATTCGGTGCTGCTTCTAAACGACTTTCAAATAAAGTTAGCAAACATGAACAGACTGCTTCTATAGCAAAGTCAAAATTAAACACCATTAACGACTTGGTTTCAAAGGCATTGAAAGATAATGTTATATCTGATCAAGAATTTTCTATAATTTTAGCAGAGTTGGAAAAGTTTCAAAAACTAAAACTAGAAATCAGACAAAAATTTAGGAGAGATACAGAAAAAAACTTAAACATGTCGCAGATAAGAAGAGAAGTTCGTGCAGATCTATTAAAAGAGTTAACCACTCCCGCTCATTAAAAATATCATATGAAAGAACTGATGTGGGTTGTAATTGTTTTGCAGGCATTAGAAAAGAAATTAATTGATAACAATTTACATCTTATTCTTAATCTAAAGACCAGATTATCTGAAACACAAAGAATAAGATGTTATTCGAGAATTTCAAAAATAGATACCCAAAAGCTAGTCTTGATAAATTTACATTTGTGAATGATTCATATGGAGGATATATTAAGTGGAAATATAATGAGATGACTGTCATGTCTAATGATGATCCTACTGGAAAAACATGGACCGATACTCTTTCTCCTAATTTGAAAACATTGTTATGGGAAGATTTAGGGTTAAGTTTACCGGAAGTAGTTTCATCTTTTCCAAAGAGTTTATCCATAACCAATCGAACTTACCCAATACCAGCTATTAACTTTGATGACTTTACAACTGATGTAACAAAAATGCTAACCTCACTAGATATATATGTTTCAAATACGAAGAAATTCACAGCAAAAATGAGAAACATATTTACATCACAAGTTGTAACATTCAAATTTGGAAAACAAAGTAGAAAGTGGTTAAATAAACCAGATATGAATTATTGGCCACAACAACTTAACTTTGCGGTATGGTGTGCGACATCTGGTTGTGGGATAAGTCCTTTCGAGAGTCTAAATTATCCTAAAGTAATTAGTAGTTTTATAAAGTTTCATATATATTTCACAATAAGGCGAATATTGTATGAAATGAAACTGCCTTTGCCAGATGAACAACCTTTTGTGATAAATAATAATCCATATAATAAAGTTGCATATCAACGATTGTGTGCTGAATTTGGGGTTAGTAATAATTCTGATTTTAGATGGAAAGGTGGTAGAAACGGGGGCTTAGGAGATATATTCCTTGATTATGGTTCTGGATACCATGGAAAAGGTGGAGGATATCAAAATGTTCATGTTGTAAGAAATTATGATTATGAAGCAGATCAATGGCCTGGTGAAGGCGGTAAATTCGCTGATGAAGGTGGTAAGAAAGAAAAGGGTAATCTTATCTCATTTATTCGTAATGATGACTTTGCTGATTTCAAATATGCTTGGTTTATCCCAACAAGTGGACATGGGCTCACTAAAGCTGGACTCGGTAGATTGAATCGATCCGCTGAAGCTTTTGTTTACTGTATATTGGGAGCACAAGTTAACACTAGAAACTCGATTTATGGTAATGGTGGAGGAGCAATCGAGACACAACAAGAATTCTTAGCTTTATTTGAGAGTAGTGTGATTGAGAATGACATTTCTAGCTCTATACAAAGATATCAATTATCTGTACAAGAAGCGAAATTACGCCTTGATTTAGCTATTGCTCCAGGTTTGTGGTTGATGCCAAGTAATATGATAATTAACACTGAAAGCGTGGTTGGATATAATAACAAACTTATGAAAGCGACTAATGATATGAAATTTGGGGCGAATAATTCCCTAAACACTGAAGCAAAACCGGTTGGAATAAGTCATAACTTAGGATCTTCAAAGTTAAAGTTACCTCATTCAATAGTTGAGACAAATCCAAAACCAAAAATCTCTCCAACGCAAAATGAAAAGCCTGACAAAGGCTCAGACTCGCTACGCGTAAAACCGGACGTGACCACGCAACATGAAGATAATATATTAGCAATTATAATTGCGACTGGCGTATTTGCGTGGTATCTATTTCGGTAGTTCATGGCCATTTCACGTGATTATCATTGTTTTTGGATTAGCGTTCACGTGTAGAACAATAGATTGCATACTTTTACGACGTAGCAACAAGCAAAATGTAAAGTGGATTTGAAATCGAAAAGTAGATTTTATGTTTACTTCAAAAAGGTCGGTTTCTAACGTCGCTCAGGAATGTGATTACGTCAATGCAAATTTAAAGATGAATATGATGTAATCAAAAAATCGGTCTAAAGACCTCCCCGCTACGCGGAAAATGTTAAGCATTACCATGTATGAGTCTGAAACAAGGATTTATTTAGATCCTCCGCTGAAAAATCTTCGGGAGATACAACTCCTGGATTGTAATATAAAAACCAAAAGATTGATTAATTTCAAGGATCAACAGATATTATACAATGAAAAGAATCAAGCCTTAATAATAATTCAACCCGGTACATATTCGTTGCGTGATATTCAATCGATCTTTCTTAATGATACTGATAAGGCAAAGATAACAATCATTGAGACAGACACTGTTGACTATCTATATTCAAATAAGAACTTTAACATTAAACTTACGAGAGGGTTAGCGGTTGGATTGGGGGTGCCTGAAGTTATAAATCCTGGTAAATTATACCCTATAAATATACAGATTAAGGAGCCGCTGAGACTTATGTGTAGTATAGTGGATAATAAGTCTTCATATATGAATAAAACCAAATATGGAGAACTTGTGAAACTCACACCATCAAACCTACTTGCAAACATACCCTCAAAGGATTATCCAACAATTCCAGTTCGAAAATATGATAGCGTTATAAACCATTTTGATTTAACCATCTTAGATAACAAATGGGAAAAACTTGATCTGAATGGTTCTCCCATAACTTTTAGTTTAAGATTTAGGTAAATTTTTGTTATGTAACCATTATTTAGGTTATATAACATAATTATTAGTAACAGAAATATAAGATTATTCATCCGGTAAAGAATTAAAAATTTCTTGTTCCTCAATATCATAACACCAATCCACAACTCTTTTTGGATGCCATGCTTCAACCATTAAATCCTCATGTAAGTCTTTGTAAAATTCTTCTTTATGAAATATCTTATCAAAATCCATGAACATCTCAGCTTTAAATGAATCAATAATAACATTATTAATATTATATTTTATCTGTTCATCATCATCATCATCATCATCATAAAGAAATTTCATCATAAAATCATATCTTTCTTGTTCTCCATTTAAATAATATATTATATCATTAGTAAACTTATCATTAAACACCTCAATATCGAAAAAATTTTTTATATCATAAGAAAAATCAAAACGAGACATATTACCATACGATATTTCAAAAGAAATTCCCTCAATAAAACCAATATTTTTTAAGATCTTTTTAAACAAATCTTTCTTGATTGATTCTATAAAATCATGAACGCCTAGTCTTTTTTCATTAAGATAATAAAACTCATTAAATCCGTTTTCATCATCCATTTTTTAAATAATTTATTTTATATCTTTAAATCATAATTTTTTTTAATTTTATTCTACATTCCTTACAAGAAGCTTTTTGTTTACCATGTTCGCATATTTGTGATCCTCCGCAATACTTACATTGTTGTTTTTGTTTATTATGTATGCATATTTGTGACCCGCCACATTCTTTACACCGATACTTAACTCTTCCATGTATACATATTTGTGCTCCTTTACAACTTTTGCAAAAATATTTAACTTTATCATGAATGCATATTTGAGATCCTCTACATTCTTTGCAAAAATATTTATGTTTTTCATGTATGCAAATATAAGGACAAGTAGTGGTGACTTTTTCAATTAAATTTATAATTTTTTCTTCTTCAAACTTTTTAAACTCATTAATAAAATCTTCTCTTAAATATAGTTTTGATCTTCCTTTAATTTTTAAATAACTCGCAATTCTTTTCAAATTTGTTTTACTCAAAGTTTCTAATTTTTCCATCTTTAATTATTATTTTTCAATCTTTAAATCATTTTTTATTTTAAATTTTTATTAAATGTGCCAGGACCGCGTATCATATTCACATCGATTTTTGTAACATATTAGCCATGGTTTGACAAGGGTTTGATTACACCATGACCCGCGTAGTCTTGGCAGAGGCTTGGTGAAGGCTTGGCTCGGGTTTGTTGGAGGCTTGGTTGGGGTTTGGTGAGGGATTGATGAAGTATTTATGAAGTTTTGACAAGAGCCCCGTCTCGTCCAGTTTATAAAATCCTTGTTATAATTTAAATAAAGTCGAAATAAAATTGAAATAAATTGAAATAAAAAAGTGTGCCAGCGTCCCCATAATCACACATCAGAAGGAGTTATAGCAGTGGAAAAGAAATTGCACTTTCGTCACTTGGTCCCTCAATTGCTGTTGAGGATTTGGGTTTCCGCTGATAAGAAATGTGACCGCAGACCCACAGAATTCCGGAATACCGATTTCGCATGGAGAAACGATGGAGAAATGTTGTCTTGTAACCAAAGTTGTTCTATAGCACCACTTTGGAAACGACGGATTTTTAGTGGCGCAGGGTCTTATTCTGGAAGCCTTTGTTCATATGTCTGGCATTTCTTTTACCTTGGGAAGTACTCCCGCTGGTTTGGCGTCTTAAACTGCTCGACGAATGGACTTCCATTGCCCACCTGTGCTAAAGCCAATAAAATGAGCTTTCTAAGAAGCCTAACGTATCAAATTTAACGCCATTGGAAGAACGGTTAATATCACCTCGTATCCAATTCATGCAAATTTCATGCCATTCAACCAAGGGGTGGTCAGTTGTCTATTTATGGAAGTATTGTCAATGTACCAAGTGATGTAAATTCAACTGTTCAGTGTTTGCCAAGGCCTATTAACGAACCACAAACCATTCCAGTAAAACTCAAAACGCGTCTGGCCTACAAGCATCATTATCAGTTTCAGAATTTAAGAACTAACAAAGTGTTAGATTCAGCCAAATATCTTGTGGAAACAAGTGATTTATTTAAAAGTGAGGGTATACAAGTACAAGATACATGGGTAGATAATATAAGCTCACAATCTGCTGACCATGAGGATTGGAGTGAATTTGTACAAAACTCTGACACATATTGTACTGATTTTCAAAA
>OX453274.1:14694696-14697030 GCA_949710005.1 Ricordea florida | reverse complement strand
TTCTTTTTCTTGTGTTCAAAAGCATTTTCTCAGACAATTTTCTTTGTTATTTTTGAAGCTTCCAATCATCAACTTGTAGACAAAAAGAATTAAAACTGATTTATGCTTTTTAAGCTTTCAAATCAGAATTCAAATCCTGCACTAACCCTGGTTTATCTTAACCCAGCTTTGAACAACTCAGCCCCAGAGCTCTTGCAAGTGTCAGGGTTCTATTGCAATCTGACTGCTCTGGAGATGGGAAATAATAATAATAAAAAACAAAACTGCATGCACTTTAGAATATAATGTACCGTGTTAAGGCGGCTTCGGACTCTCTGTTGTTTCAAGGCAGCCCCACTGTCATCTCTTGAGTTTTGGTGCTGCCTCCGCTTTGTTCGAAAGTGGACTCTCATGGCAGCTAAAACAGAAATTCAGTGTTGTTGCAATACTAGTAGTAGAGAGAGGCTACAGTTCTTAGATATTTTGCTTGTTAGATTAAAAAACACACATGTGTATTAGATAATTAAGGGACACAAACACTTCCAATAAACTATTGAAGAATTGGAGAGGGGTAGCCTACTGGAGCAGATGCTTTTTACGGCTCTCATTTCACCAGCAGAGAATAGAGCAACAAAACCAGAGTGAAAAAAGGGTCTGCTCCTGCATTGAAGCGGAAGGTTTTTTCCTTTTTATGGTAGTCAAACTAAACAATCAACTAAATTAAGAATGGAACTGTATCAGTTAATTGATAAAGCTCCAGAAAAGGAAAAAAACAAAAACAAGCATTACCTTTTATTGTGCTAACTGGGGTTACACCATCTGTGCTCTGTACTCCAGCTAAAATTAGCTGGTTCACATTTTTGTTTTCAGGTCCATCAAAGCTAAAATGTAAACAGTCCACACTGTTACATGTATATTAGCACCAATCAGACCAAATCAAATAAAATTTCACTGTTATAGTTTGAAACTAAAAATTAATCAAAAGAAAGATGGTACATTAACTACCTTTTGGAAAAGTCCCAGAGGATTTGTGCTCCATCATCTCCAACAAGGCTTTTGTAAACTTCTCGAACATTGGCCTATTGAATGCAAAATGTAAATGATAAAAAAAAAAAAACAGCTACTAGTAATATTGAAATTATTACAGCTGTTAAATGGGGTCTAATGGAGGAAGGAGAGTCAACAAAAGAATAACAAAAAAAATTCAAAGAAGGGCAAGAACTAGGTAATTGTAGCTGGCTATCCATACTCAGTTTAAGTTATATAATAGCTTTGAATTCCCCTAACATTCACCTTATTTTTTCTTTGTCAAAGAAGGTGCCAGTACAAATATTGAAGAATCACCAACTCAGCCATTATTTTCTTTAACCCTAACCTGAGATCAGGCTCTATTTTTGTTTCGCTTTGAAAATAACATTCCGGTGGGCAAGGCGAAATGAAAATAGAGAATGTATGAGAACTGCTAAAATTGGCCTGATCTCAGGTTACTTCCACCCCCACCCTCTGCTATTGAGGGCATTCGAATTTTACCTTTTCAAAGATTTAAATTTTTATTACCCTAAAGAAAACAGAGAATCAAAGTTCTAACATCTTTCTCCCTTCAGAAATGGCCCTTGAAATTCTGACCCTATGGATTTCTTTATCTCTCAGTAGATGGTATGGGCAGTCAGTTGGAAAAGGATCACTATTTCCCCTTGCTTTTGGCATGCAAATAAGGGTTACTACTACTGTAATTTTTAACAATGGGTTCACATTGCCCTTATGACGTCACAGAAATGCCTCTGAACATTTTTGCAGGCCTACACGTAGCTTTTATCTCTTTTCGTTGATACGGGGGTTCTTGAAATTTCAAGTGTGAGCGAAAAAAGATAATAATAAATAAAATCCGAAAAAAGGTGAAAACTACAGAAGTGTTAAACTTACTGTAAGAGCCTTGGGCAAGCGTCTTGACTTTTTTTCCCGCCCTTTTTGGCTTTGGGTGATGTTTTCTTCGATCCTCTGTTCGAGGCGCTGGTTGAACTCCTCCTGTCTCTGTATAAATGATTTAAGGTGGTCAAGAATTTCCACTGGTACTTGACCTCCTTGTACACTTTCATCCGCGTTCACGTCCAGCAATGGCGCGAGAACACGATTGATTCGGCCGCCCTCGTTTGTGGGCCTTGTTGGAACTATCGGCGTACGGGTATTCTGAAGTTGCTCCATCGGCGTACTAGCGCTCGATTGCGAGTTTATCGACTCAGGTGTCGATTGTAAGGGTTGCGGGGTGGTTGTGGCTGAGGAGCCACTGGGAGATGCTAATGAACTTGAATCCGAAGGAGGCGTTGTTGGTACGTTTGAACCGCCACCTTTCGATGT
>OX453274.1:14567196-14689696 GCA_949710005.1 Ricordea florida | reverse complement strand
CCAGCTGTAGTTATTACTCTGGAAACGGGTGAAGTGTCGGCCATTTTTGTTTTCACAACCAAAGCAACTCAACCTTGTCCCCAGGTCTTCTCAGTTAACTGTTCATTAACCTGTAGGCTACATTTTTGACGTCATTTCTCATTAAACACAAACGTTTTTCCAAATTTGGTCATCAGTAACTGGTTATGGTGAATTAAACATGTGCTTTTAGCCAATCAGAATTGGGGAAATATTTTGAGTGAATAATAATATGTTTACAGTAGTCTATACATGTGTATTTATTGTTATGATCATGATCTGGTGATAATAAATTCAAGCTATTCAACAGAAACTGAATGCAGTGATTTCTTGTTTCCTTATGTGAATGGGGTTGCAGACCAGGGGCGAGAAGGTAGCCGTGGTGTGTGTTGGAGGGGGGGGGGGGTGTGATGTTGCCAAATTGTGGGTTTGGAACGATTTTCAGTTCTTGAAACCTACCTTGCATCTATCTTACTCAAATCCAATTAGGTGATCTTGGCAAAAAAATATCCTGCTCATAGTAATCTACTTTCAGTCAAGAATGAAATAAACCCACATACATTTTAACTGAAAAATGTACCCGTGCATTGTGGATGGGTGCCAGAACAATGCTCCAGTTGCCTCTGATAAAGGACTTGAGCAGACGGAGGAGAAGTGAATGATATCTCCTTTATACACAATCAAAGGATCTGCTTAGGGGTACCATTTTTCAGGCTTCAGGTATTTGAAAGGGCTGGAATTCAATTTTTTGAAGTATTTTGTAAGGCCCAGGGTTTGGAAACTAGTTATTTTTTGTTTGGTTAAAGGGCTAACAGGATCAAATAAATTTATTAAAATTACATCAGGAGTCACCCTACCCTTGGAATATTTTCTTATAACTTGATTATTAATGCACAGGTTTGACATAAAGCCTATGCATAATCTTTTTCAGACCAGTTTTAGTGCACACAATTTCTTCTATCATGTAAAAATCTATGCAAAAGTTAATATAAATTAAAGAACACATCCTTGCTCCTTGAAATGTGTAAGAGCTACTGTATTACAGAGTAAAATATGTCAAATGTTGGAATTGTTGGACAAATTAAGTCGTTGATGAACGATTGCATTCCCTAAAAGGTATCAATTAATCCAACCAAGCCAAAGTTTCACCCGTTATGGAGATTTCGCGTGTCATAAATGAAATAATTATCTAATTGAGCATCATTGCTGACCCAATTTTACGCGGGAAAAGGCTCTGAGGCGGGAAATATCGACGGCAGCAATAAGCAGCGTATAAATATTATGAAGACAAACCAGCCATTTTCTTGGAGAAAGAATACCCATAAAGAAAGAGCAGCAATGCAGAACGAAAGAAGAAAGCGAAAGAGAAAGGCTAGAGCGGCGAACAAAGAAGATAAAAGAAGAAAAGCTTTGTTAGCCCTTGAAGATGAACGAGCGATGACCTTAGCGAAGAATGAAAGATTGCTCCATCTTGCGAGGAAGTATTACGCTAAATGGCATGCTCTACATCTTCGTGAAAGGGTAGGAACGTCATTTGTTTACACCATGTTTACAATGAAATGGGTGCGTCAGCAAAATTAAGGGTAAGATTTCCGCACAGGTCCCTACTTCATTATGCATTCCGTAACTGTATTATTTCGTTCTTCGAACACAAGAAATATTTGCACGTGCATTACACCAGACAAGAAAGCTTCAGCATGCATAATGAAGTAGGGACCTGTGCGGAAATCATTCCAAATTAAGCAATTAAGAAATGTAAGGGCTACTGAGAAGCAATAAAATTTCATAATTGGCAAGAATGGTATTAATTTTTTTCAGACTAGCAAAATGGATAAATCAAACGCTATGGAGAATGAGAAACAGGCACATAAAGATGCCTCAGTTTCTGCAGATCAACTGGTGTCACATGTAAAGAGAAGTCATCTCAGTCATGTGAAAGATCCAAGTGGTTCTACTGACCAACCTCTGTTACTGGGATGTGGTGTCTTTGGACGTTGCTATAAAATGTATTACAGAGGGATTTCAGTTGCTGTTAAACAATTTAACACACACCTGTTATCAGAGTCCAATGTTATCAAAGAAGCATCACTGATGAAACAGTTGGATCACCCATGTTTTCCCTACGTTTATGGTATTTGTGTACAAAGGAAACCTTTCCTGTTAGTACTCCAGTTTTGCAATGTGGAAGGCAAAGCATACACTCTTCACAGGACTTTACACAGCCATACCTTGGTTTTAAAAAATCAAGAGTGGTTTCATGTTATTTTGCAACTTCTAGAAGCACTCAAAGTGTTGCACAACTCTGGACTGATTCATCAGGATATAAAAGGTGATAACATCTTGCTTACATACAAAAATACACTGTTTGTGCCAGTAATCATTGATTTTGGAAAGTGCATTAGAAAACAGGAAGCCAGTAGAAAAGTTTTGTCCAAACAAGAACAAGAAACATACAAACAGAAGTACACACATGTTGCCCCTGAAGTTGTTGCAGGAACTCACCCTCCATCCTATGCAAGTGATGTATATGCCCTTGGCCGTCTGTTAAGGCAGATTGCAACCAAGATTGGTAGCAAGCCACTTCTCTCCCTTAGTGAATGCAGCCTAAAGAATGACCCAAATGCTAGGGCTTCTTTGGATCACCTATTGGTCAGTGTCAAGTCTCTGTCATCATGATTAGGTTCTTGATATTAAATAGAGAGGAGAAGTCGTTATGTCAAATTTCTTGATGACAACAAAGTGAAAAGGTCACTTAAAAAGTGAATTCACACTGTTTCAAACTTATCGATCTTATTCAGTTTCTTTTAGTTTGTAAAATTGTGGAGAAATTATTTTCTGAGGTTGAATCCAAAAGGACCATATCTGACTTTAGAAAAAGAAAAAGAAAATTCTTGTGCTGTGTTCACCAACTCCATAAACCAGTGACGTGAAATTAGGAAGTTTCTAGTTGCAGACTTGCAACGATGGATAAGAAATGTACAAAAAAACGTGATGCACATGCAAAGTTGTTGTTTTGCTAACATAAATAGAGGATATTACATGGCCGCGCAGAGATAAGACATTTCTCTTCAACTGTTGAACAAGAAGAGAAATTTTGTATCTCCAAGCAGCCATGTAATGTCCTATTTATTATGTAAACACCAATGAAATACCAAGCCATTTCACTTTAACAGTTTTGTGAAAGGCCCAATTTATTATCAAGCCATAGCAAAGGTGATATTTTCACATGTGAAGATAACATGTTATTTTCACCTGTGAAGATATCAAGTTTTTGCAAGAAAGCTCACCTAGTATTTCATTGGTGTTTATATAATAAACTGATTTCTTTTCTGCCGTTCGTTGCCATCGCTGTGGTTGTTGCTTAAGCTTCCCACTGTTGTGATCCAGAAATGTTGCTACCATGGTAAAGTGACATCATACTCCTTCTCTCTATTGGTTGTCATACCACCACTAACTAAAACTTTATATCACACTGTCAAGGACACTGTGGCAGGGCTACAAACCCTTTAAGCCCCAAGAATCACCCAAAACAGTTTTCCCCTCACAACATCATTACTTCATTAAAGGAAAGATTATGACAACAAAATAAACACCACAAGGAGAAGGGTTTCATCTTTCAACAAATTAATTCTCTCAACTAATGCGTGGAGATTATTAGGGAAATTTTGTCTTTGAATATTGGGGCTTAAAGGGTAAAAGTGTTTTAATGATTTTAATATTGAGACCTTTATTTTAAAAAAATAGCTTTCTAATAAAATTACTGATAAGTTACTGAAGTTTTGCTTTAGCTTGACTGAAAGCCAAGTCCACTCTGTCCGATCTTAGGTTATTTTTCTTCTGTTTTTAAAATGACCTGGCTATAAATTTAAATTTATAAGGTGGATTTGACTATTGTATGACATATTTTACTGCACAAGTAAGGATTTCACATTCTGTAGGAGAATTGTTATTTACTTCAGGCTCAACTGAAAGCCAAAACCACTGTTTCTGGTCATACTAGCAGGGTTTCTTTTTTCAAATGACCTCCTTTGCGAGCTTGGAACTACAGAAAAGTGATGGTGAAATATTTACCTTTAATTCAGTTTTCCTTACATAGTAGGTGGAAGCTTGTAGTTGCCCAGATGTTTTCATCTTAAGGCAGCGCACCGGAAACGGAACAGGACAGATGTTTCATCTGTTAAGTTAGCGGAAGCTTCCCTTGTAAGGTAAATTCAATGATTGGCGGAGGTAGTAATTTTTCCAGACTCACTGTATGAAATCATCATGATTAGAAAGGTAAATACCAAAGGCTAAACTCAACATTGGTCAATCACTTAAATTTCACAAGTGTGTGTTGACTGCAGAGTAGGTGGAAGCTTGTAGTTGCCCAGATGTTTTCATCTTTAGGCAGCGCACCGGAAACGGGACAGGACAGATGTTTCATCTGTTAAGTTAGCCGAAGCAAACTTTGTAGTGAATACAAATAATGGGCGACAAGTTTTGGTCATGGACCATGTTATTTCTGCAGTAAATACCATTCCCGTGTAGGTCATTTGAAAGAGAAGCTCTGGATCCCAAAAGACATGATGCAGAGTGGATCTGGTTCTTTTGCTTTTAATCACTGCTGAACGTCACTTTACTTATTTAAAATGGCAGTGAAATGAGGTGTCAAGACCTGATGGTGAATCCCTGGTGTATCAGCACTCACAAAGTAGATAACGTTTTTGTATTGGGATCAGTTTTGGTCCAGACTGGAAGACTTCTAACAAAGGATTTAGCATGTTGTGCTCTTATGATTTTCTTTCTTCTTTTGAGATTTTGGCCATGGCAACAGTAGCACTACATGAACACTGTAGTTATCATTTTTTAATAACTGAGTTAATAAACTCTTCCAATTTGCAGTGTTTTTGCATAAAGGCTCTATGCCAGGTACCACACAGAAAGCACACAATAGGTAATGGGCAAAACTCTGGTGGCAGGGAAGCACTTAAATCTAGGGGTAAGGGGACCAGGAGAGAAGCCCTCCTGGGGGGAAACAAGATTGAGTGGTACCGGGGGAAGCCACCCTAGACAGGAGTCCTGGTAGTCTCTGGGGGTGAGGCCCATATACCCCAGTCACTAGGAACTAAGGGGAACCAGGAGCAGTGGCCATTCTGGGTGGAGTACAGATCAGGTGTGACCGGGGGTCCACACCCTGGAGTGGACATTTTTCCAGACCTGTCTCCAAGGGCTAAGCCTTACTGTGGGGTAAAGTGCAGCTAGGGGTTACACTTCCCTGCCACTACTTTTATTGGGAAGCAAGACAGTAGTTTCACATCCCAGGAACTTAATGAAGGAATAAGACCTAGTCCAGTATAACACCATAATATAAATGATTAATCTTCAACATACATTTAGATGTAGAAGAATAAAATAATGATCTGCTTGAAATACATTCTGGTCATGCTAAATATATAGTGAACATAATTGATAATCGAAAGAGCTAAACAAAGGTTCCAGTCAGAACAAAAGGTGGGTGGGAGGGAAAAACGCTGTTGTGAATGAACCGAAGGCCTAAGAGAACTGACTGGGAAAGGACAGTGTACGGCAAATAGAGGAGCTCATGTGCATGATGAGCATGTGGTAATATGAATGGTACCTTAGTCCAGTCTAGTAAATATATCATGCTAAGTCACAGTGGACTTTGCCAAAGGAGAAGGCTACATTGTAATCAAACAACTAGTTACTGTTCATTGTTCTTTCGTGTACTTTGAGCTAGTACCTACCATTACTTAGTACAAAAGCTAATTCAAATCTTGAATTTTGTGTGACAAGAACAGAGACATGACTGTTGCTAGTACGTCAATAAGTGTTGTTTCATAGGGCATAATTCTCAAGTTTCTTAAGATCATTTTTACCTTAAACTTGAATTTATCTTTATTTTTTACTAATTCGTTGAAATTTAGTAAAACTTTGTTATCTTGCTGACGTGCTTTCTACGTTTTGGAAAGAAAAATTGTTTGAATGGCTTACCCAATGTCACTCTTTTTTAGTGTAATGCAGTGTTTTATAAAGAAAATACAAAACAAGACTAATAAATGCGAGTGGAAAAATTTGGTGGTGACATTGCTCAAACCGATTCTTTAAAAACCGTCAACTAGTCGATCTGTACTCTGATTGATTGTATTTTCTATCACATGGTATAATTGAACTGATGTAAAATAGTGTTAATTCCAAATTCTCTTTGAAATAAAGTTTATGCTTTCAGGGGGGATCTTTATCCACCCCATGACTTGTGTTCATTATACACACTTTAGATTACCCTTCTTTCCTTTCTTATTGCCTTTGCAATTCCTCAGTTCATGGTCAAAATTTGTTAAGGGGTTACTTTTCCTTTAAAGTGGACTGATGCTCTGTCGGTTGCGGAGTGGAAGTTGGAAAATTGTTTAGTCAACTAGGTTGACATTGTCACGTCAAAAAGATGGCGTTTCGAACGTTCATTCCTCATTATAACGAATACTATCAGTATACCGAAAGCAAATGTGCAAAAACACTCGCAAATCTGGTTATTTGGAAGTAATGCAAACTTTGTCCAAAAGTAAATATTTGCACATGTTACATGAGTAAAACGTACGCTAAAGTTTTTGGATGTAGTTTGGGTAAACGTTGGAAAACAGTGATGCATACATATAAATTTGCAACATGTTTGCTTAGATTTTTGCAGAAAGCAAACATTATTTTTCCACAGAGAACAAATCTGGAGTGAATGTACACCGGATTTGTTGATTTGCGGAGGTATCAAATACGAAGCAAATATAAAGTAGATTTCAGGTTTACGTCGTATTTGCACGTAATTTCAACAGAATAAACATCTGTGTTTGCATCATAATTACTTCTGGTGAAAATTTTGGTCAAATTTAGAGGGCTAAATTTGCATCATATTTACTTCTGTTGCAAACCTGTTTAAATCCATTTTTTCGTGCAGTGTAATTACCATCGACTAGGGCATTCAGTTTGTCTAAGTAGTAGTAGGAGCTGCTTGCAGTAAACAGTCGCCACATCATTTGTTTCAGAGTCCGGCTGAACCGTTCCACCGGTTGAGCCTTGGTTTCATTATAGCTGACGAAGTAGTGAGCGTTAAGCTTTTTAAAAAACGTGTGAAATGTTTTGTACTTGAATGCTGTACCAGCATCTCTCTGCAACTTGTCTGGCTTTCGACCCTGTCGAAAGATCTTTGTAAAGGCGTCTACTAGTGCTGACCCTGTCTTGTTCATCAAGGGAACCACCGACGCATATTTTAAGAGAAGATCAGTCTAGTTAGTAGGTACTTGTATCCACGGTTCCAACGACTTAAGCTGTACAAATCGACTAAGTCAGCTTGCTACTGGTCATCTAGTCCGTTGTCAAAAACTTTTTTTCGACGAAACCGTCTACGAGCAGGTCTGTTTAGGCTATATCCAGGTTGTTGTTGCAACCAAGTAACAACTTGTGCACTGGTTATACCAAAAGGGACGTGCTGCTCGATACAACTTGTCTATACCTCCTAAGGGCGAAGGACGGTTGGAGTCAATATACAGTGTCTCCAACAGGCGGCTCAGTGGTTTTTGTGACGTTTTGTTTTTGGTTGTGTTGTTATTCGTTTTCTTCAGTAGCATCTCTGTAATCAATGTCTACCTTGCTGCCACAACAGACAAATAAGCAGCGCATTCTTTTACACAAACGTCGTAAGGACAAGGTAGGTGTGGAGCTTGCAGATAAACGACTTGCGACACTTCCCATTGCCTGACATTAAATGGAAAGAAAGGTTGTGCACATCCACTAAGCAGACGGATAACCTGAATGCAAGATTCGAAGCTTGCATTGAAAGGTGTATTGCTGTCTCCAAGGGGCGTTTCTGTAATCCATGTAGCTGTAAAAGCTCAATAACCGTCCCCAGTGTATAGGTTCTACATGTTTGTGGAGTATGGACTACTGTTCGCAGGGCACGTTACGCATATTCATGTTTGAATAGGAAATGTAACATTTCGCACAACCTCGTACCAAGGAAAAGTACAACCATTCCATGGTAAGATTAAAATGACGGATGATGGCCTCCAAACCTCCCTTTGTAGCCATCCAGAGCCTCCACGGCACGCTGGTTAATTAACGGTATCCATAGGAAAATGTGTGAAATCCACGTACCATTCGTTTGTCATAAACCAGCTTGCACTGTTTGGTTAGACTTACAGTTTCAAGGGTCCTATCTTTAGAGTTGTGTTTGATGATATGTGGATTTTCCAGGAAGATGTGTTCTTGAGGGTTACAGACCCGGGCACATATGGTAGAGAAATTGAGTTTCTCGGAACCACGGTAGTTAAGAGTAAATCCTCGAACTTAACACTTTTTTTACCATTTTTGGTCTGGTAGGCATAGTTCTTGGGGCCTCTAGAGACAAACGTGGTGATGTAATCATCATCTTCCAGTTCATTGGCACCCATTCGTCTGGTTTACTGGTGAAAATGACGGAATCAGTGTCAGAGTATAGAACTCGCTGTTGTAGACGTTCGGAGACAGAATATAGCTTCAACCGGGTTGGCGGTTGTGAAGGCTGCAACCGCTAAATTAGTTTTAGCTGATGGTGTAACGAATCCATCCCCATGCGTTTAATGCATTTCAATGCACTCGTCATTGACAAATTGAATATGCTTCACCTGCGTAGACAGGGAAGTCAGAAGACGAAAGTATCGTACAGGATCCTTCTCTAGTTCGACCTGGGGCCTGTTCTTCTCCTCCGTATCACATCAAGAAGGCCATCCACTTGCCTCTTGCTTAATTTTCAGGAAGGTGTCAATCTATTCCGTGAAGAGGTCTGACGATTTTTCTGGGAAATTCCACACCTCCACCGTACGGATCACTCGGGATCCTAGTTCCCTGGCCTTCTCGATTTCGATAGAACACCATGTTCCAGACAACATGCGTTCTTCATCTATATGGTCACAAGGTATTTTTTGTAATGTTTCGGCACAGGTGCGGCATTAAGGAAACATCAGTTTACCTTGGGCACGTTAGGGAAGGACTGGATGGAAGGGGAAAGAAGGCGGTAGGATATAACACTTAATCAAACCATGAATTTCATGGGATGAGCGATTTACCGACGTCTCGCGTGATAGAACCTCTTGGTGGCCAATAGGATACGTTCCGTGTTTGTTGGTCCAGGAGTAGAGCGAGGTGAAGCCAACGTAATGGATTGTCTCGTCCTCTGACACCTCAGAAGATGAGATTGCACTGAAGAACAATCAGGTTCCCCAGAACCATCCGAGGGATCAAGTTAAAGACAACTGTATTGTATGTATTTTTAATACGAAATGTAAAACGAGGTTTCATTAGTGGGAGGTTGGCATAATTTGTACTGGTGCGACGGATTTTTTTATGTTCGTTTTGTTAAGAAAATATTTTATCCAAATATTATGTTGATTCTTTTTAATTGTTACATTACATGCTGACGTTCGATCTCACCCAATAGAACTCAAGTGTATTAAGCCTTGACCAGGACATGGAAACGAGGCAAATTTGCTTTTCACCCATTTTCTTAATGCAGTTTTTAATTAACGGTACGAAACTGACTGTGAAAGAGAGTAAAAGAAATTACCTGGGCAAGTCCTGTTGCCATGGCATTTATATGACGTCATTGACTTAATGTTATGTCTCTTCAAAAGTGTACTGCCTATATTTGAAAATGGGGAACGTTTCAGTTACTTTTTCGCTATCCAATTTACCATAAAATTAAAGATGAAAGAGTAAGAAAAACGAGAACGCCTTTTAATAATGACTGCATTTACTCAGAGTGATTAATTAATGGCGCGCGAATAATGCAATGCATTCCTACGAGGATTTTATGCTCAATTTGTATTTATTTCGAGCGTGTTTGGGTGGCCGGCTCAGCTTAAAAGACGTTTTGTAGAGAAAACAACATCATATTTTAGAATCCGGTTGATTCTTGGCAAATAGCGAAGCATAAGTTCTCCCCATTTCGCAAAATGTTGTTAGATCGAGTGTAGAGAACATTGCGCCGCCATTTTGTTTCTGTTTACCGACGGGAGATTGGGATCCGAGGACAATAATCAATTCTACTCTACAAGAATGCATTTCATTTTTTTCTGGCCTCTAGTGAACCCTAGTGATTCTCCCTGAGGATGAATAGTGCACCCATTCAAAATGGTTGGCGGTAATCATTGTGTTTGGGATGTGTTTGAAGTGAAACACTGTAGAACGCGGAGACGAAAAGCCTCTTAAGACGGCATTACTTGGTATCTGTAGACTCCATTTTGTGACGTATTGAAGTGAAAATGATAAAATTCTGTTGTTTTAATGCATTTATTTTGTGTTTTCTACATGAATGTAAAGAGTCCTGCAAACAGGGATTGCTTATTCTATTCAGAGTTTTTTCTCGCCTTGCGACCCAGTCGTCGTTATAGTTTTGGCGTGAAATATTGCGTGCAATAAAATATCCTGTCTAAGGTTACAATCTTAGAATCAACGTTTCCCTTTCCCCGAGCTCAAAGATCTAAGCAACGTCCCACAATCACTTTACAGTTTTGTGCGAAACAATTGCTCGAAATGTTCCACTTTTACAACAGTTTCTTTAGAAACTAACAAAGGTCTCACAGCAATGGCCTTAAAGGCTGAATGTGCGTGGGCTAGGGTTTGCATTAGACAGACAAAGGAAATGTGCTCGACCTTGAAAAGGTCTCCAGAAGAAAGTACCTCAAAATTTGGTCACAGAGTGCCAGCACAAAGACATCGCCTCTACTCTGAACATTTTAAAGATTATGCACAGTTTACTCTTGGCCAATACGATTTCAACCGTGCCTGCAAGATCATTGATGAAAAGATCGCTAATTGGAGAAACAAAGGCGACAAGGAGACCTACTTGACAACTTTCTCAATGGCTAACTGGAATGAAGGCAAGAATATATCCAAGGAAATGAAAAGAGAACATTCACTGTCGAATTGCAAGTCTTGCTTCCTGTTAAACTCAAACCTGCAAGCCACTTTTCCACTCAGCAAAATGTGTATGACAGCAAAGAGGGGTCCTCTTAATGAAATTCAAGGCAATGTTAAAAAGCTGACAGCTCAGCCTGCTCTACTGAAATCTCCCAAGGGTGCAAAATTAACAAACAAACACCTCAAGAATGTTGGACAAATAATCTATTCCATGTATGATGAAAAGAAAATTTTGGAAAGCCCCTCAGTGAGATTCTGGTCCTTGTTCCTGAAGCAGGCCTTGAAAAGAAGCTGTCGCATGTAGAAAAAAGGAAATTGAAAAGAAATCAACAAAGGCAAACGAAAGCTGAAATTGAGAACAAGATGAATAAGAATGATACCCAGGAGCACTTAAGTTCAAGGCAATCCTACAGGTCTAGACAGTATCATCGACTGGCTCAATCATTTGAAACGATAAAAGAAGCAACTGAAAGGGCCAGCATAACACGTCCCAAAATAAAAGAAAGGTCCCATGTCCCAACAACAGGCAACATCATTGGAGACTTGGATCAGCTATTGATAGATGTGAAATCATGGCCTAATAGTACCATAAACTGGTCTTAGAAAGCAAGGAAGTACAACATCAGAACAAAAGGACAAGACTCAACACCATTTAATAGAGGACGAATGATCAAATCATACTTAGAGAGAAATGCAGTTGATGTAACCTGCTTTGAAGCCACAGACAATGGCAACCAGACTGGTTCCCAAAAAAAAGGTAAATAATAAATGCAAATAAACAAACAAAGCAAAATATGTAATAAATGATAAATACAGCCACACTGAGCAATGCAATAATTGAAAATTCACTCAGAGCGAATAAAAATGAAAATTTTGAATGTTTGTGATTATTAATTGAGCATACTTATGGAGTGCCAAATTCATCAGAATGATGACATTTTAAGCCTTTCCATTTAAATATCATAAAAGGTTTACAGTGATTGAACATCTATATAAAGAGTTAGCCATCTGAAATGAAACCACAGTTACATAAATCAATGTAAAAGTCATATTAATTCATATCACTTGAAGAGAAGAGATTGTTACTGAAGAGTCCTTGGATACAATTTCTCTATCAAAAATTATAATGAATTTATCCTTTGATAGTTAGCTATTCTCTAAACACAGCAGTCACTGGGTACATCTACAAATGATATTCTTTAATTTAACAATTTGCAGGGTTCCGGGTACGTAGAGCCATTAACAAACAGAGTGGAGGGGCAGTAACAATTCCAGTGTCACGTACTAATGCAAGGATCAGAGCAAGCATCAATGCACAGATTGAAAATGGTTCATATAATGAAGGTGTACCAGTAGTAGCGACAGAAATTTCAAAGCTGGCACTCAGTAATGAAGCCAAAGTTGTTCCAAAGAAAATTGGTGTTCAGGCCAGAAAAATCCCTTTCCAGGATATCAGAAAAGAGGCTTTGACCAGGTACAAAAGTCTACTGAAAATCAAAGATGACAGCTACTACAACCAGTTAACGAAAGATGAACTTATTGCAGAGCTTCAAAAAATTCATGAGGAATCAAGTGATGACATTGATCAAATGAGAAAAATGCTCAAGACATATCAGCGACAAAGGCACTGGCTCCTCTGGCATGACCACTCAACTTTAGCAAATTATGGTCACATGCTGTTTTGCCTCAGAGAACCATATGATCCTGGCATTCACATGACTAGGCAAGAAATGTTGGCGAAGACTGGGAAGGATTTAGATGTGCAAGCTACAGTAGAGCAGCCACAGCTGTACAAGTTGGGGCAAAGCAGGTCAACAGTTGAGGACCAGATGAATTTTATTCCAACACGTCAAGAGGACCTCAGAGATTTGAAGAACCCCACAATCACAGCATCTGGCATTGAGGTGACAGATATCATGCGATATGTGAATGGGGATAACCCTGCCACTGAAATGGAAGATGGTACTCAGCATGGGGGACATTATGGCTGTCCAGGCTGTGATGGAGACATCAATTCCAGCCATGATCTTGCCTACAGCCTGCAAAGAAAATACAAAACGCTGGAAAAAAACGACAACTGGTTCTTTCTGGTCATGCTGGAAGAAAGGGAAGCCTACACCCCTTCAAAGACATGAAAATCAATGAGCTGAAAGCTGAGCTAAGAGCACGAAGCAGTTCAGCAGAGGGCAAAAAAGATGACTTACAAAAGGAACTGTCCAGTATACTTGGAGGGACAACAAGGCTTCCAGCCCTTCTCCACAAGAGTGAGGTATCTGTAGAGGAACTTAACTTACATAAGTATGAAGTGCTGCTCTTTGAGGCGCTGCACTGCTCAATGAATCACATCAAGAATGTACTACGCTACCCCATCACATCACAGACATTGATGCAATTATTAAGCTTAAGGAAAAATGTCTATCCAGTACAGCAAATACAAACTTAGAGGCGTTGATTACAGAAAGACCCTAATCTATGTTACCATTGCTGTTTACCCAATTGCCAATCGTAACATTAGACTGCTCCTTGTTACTCTTTGTGAAATTATTCAAATCTACTATGCACAAGATAATGCAAGATCACCAAAGATGATCCTACGCCTACATAACCTCTGCTGGAGACATGCAATCCAATGCCGCAAAGTGTTGACCCCACCCAAGGCTCTGACCTACAGAAAGCTATTTGGCCTGTACTTCCACAGCTGTGTTGCACACTCTGGCCAATTGCTTCGAGTAGCTTCTCACAGATCTACAAATGCAGAAATGTTTGAAAGACTGTTTGAGAAGTTGTCAGACATAACAACAAAAACTTGGAGCAAAAGGATTGAAGACCTATCCAGAAATGCAATCCTGCACTTACAAGCTGAGAAAGGCGATACTGCCAGTGACTGTGTTCTCAAGCAAGAAAGAGAAATCAGCAAAATGGCACAATCACTTCCCAAATTAAGAAACACAATCATTCTCAAGAGCGAGCTGGAGCTGTATGCAGATGACTGGGCCGCTCACCTTAAGCTAATTGCTGATTTTCTAAGGCCAGGAGAAGGGGTCTGGTGGAAAGAGATGGAAGACCACATTGAATTCCTTGATGGGCCAGAGGAAACATGCTTCAGACAAGAGGGACCAAAGCTGCACCACTTCCGTTCCACGTCTATTACCAAAGAGCAAGAGCTGCTAGAAATCTGCTGGGACAAATGCTTATATGATAAGGTGAAGATTCCTGCAACAAAACTAATAGGTGAAAGTGGTAAATGGGAAAGACCACCAATGTGTTGCTTGGTTGACTTAATGACAGACCCTGGGGCTGATGAAGATAGCAGTGATGAGACTCAAATGGAAGTTGGTCCAGAACAAGAGACAGAAGAACTCTCAGACTGTGATGATGAATCTGAAGATAATGACAGTGTAAATGAAGAGGTTGCAGGCTCAAGCAACATGGAGATAGATGAAGCCATTATTAGTGAACAACCTGAAATACAGCCCCAATCACCCATGGAGGCAGATTCAGTTATTGGTGGTGAAGAACTTCAAGCAAAGAGTGAAAAAGAAATGAATGAGGAAACCCTGCCAAAGGTAACTCAAGATAACAAAAGAAAGAGACCTGAGCAAGATCAATCCTCAGCCCAAGAGCCACCAAGAAAACAACAAAAATCAGACACACTGGTATCCAAAACAGCTAAAGCTATAGAAAGAGTTCTGGGAGCTTGCGAAGAAGTCCAGAAATTTGAGAAACTGAAACAGAATGTTGGCAAGAACCCTAAATCAAGATATCACATTGAACGCTATGAAGCACATCTTGTTAAAGTACAAATTCTAACACTAAAGGCATACAAGAAACTGTTCAATGACATTCAGACCTGGAAAGAAAATTTCAAATTATCTAACCAAAGAGATGTCACAGAGGATGACATTAGGACCAGCACTCTGATTGCAACAAAGAGACACCAACTGAAAATTGCTTCAGAGCTACTCAAACTGTGGAAGATCACCGTACATCTCATTGAACCCTTCATTGCCACAAGTCAGCTAAAGGTCCAAAATATCTCAAATTTAAAAATTCAACATTAATAGTATCTGACAGTTAAGGACAGAGACAGGCATGATCAAGAACAGCTCAAAATACAAAACCGTAATTTGTACTTTGTATTTCAAGGACGTTTAATATGTTGCTAGTCAGTGGTAGAAATGATAATTATAGTGAGATACCAAGGCTTGAAAGGATTTTAAAATATCAGCACAAGCTTGAGTGTGCACAGTAAAAATATACATGTATAATCCATTCAGTGACAATATCAGAAAAACACTCAATTATTAACATTACTTCGGTTATTTATTTATTACAATTTATGGCATACATAAGAGAAAAAGCAAGAAACATACATAAATTAATAATGGTAAAAAAAAACATGCAAGCCAAATATTGGTTTGCAAAAGTGCATGTTTACACCCCATGCAAAAGCAAACCTCCATTAGAAAACTATCAAGAATAAGAAATACAAATACTTTTATTGATAGTGAGATTTTAAGTAGGAAATAAGGACAGTTCATAAGCTTAGCTTACAATTATAGCATTAGCTGCAGACAGAAAAACCACCAGTGCTGTAAATAATGATTATCAACCTGACAATAAAAGTATGTAGCTTATTGTATCATCCTAGCAAAGAAAACGCTTACAACAAGTTAACTCGGAAATATTGTGCGAGACCATGATCAAAATTCATCATCTCCTACAAACACAGTCCAAAGTCAAAAACCTTCAAGGAGAATCTACAGCTTCATCCCAAATAAAAGCTTAGAAGCAAATCATAACGCTCCCTGAAATATTAGCTTCTAAACATCTTTTCCTCTGCGCAAAAAAGGTCATAAATCTGATGAAACTTTCAGTGGTTGCGTGTATAGCCTTCCATCGAAGACAGACCGAAGACAGCGAAGAAGAGCGAGTACGATAATTTACAAATGCGAAAAGGAAACAAAACCTATCTCATCTTGCAAATCCAGCATCCCAACATTTCCCAGTAAAAAGCAGAAAATGAATCGTTATGTATCGCTGCAATGCAATTTTCCAAGTTTAACCGTGAAAGCTGTATGCAACAGAGTCCGCCATTTTGGATTGCGAGTGTGATTGAGCGAATCGTACGAATCGCGCGTGAGCCGGTGAGCGTTGAGGGGGGTATTTTGAGTCGACAGGTCAAGCCTTAATTCACTTGAGAAGTGTAAAGCGCCTTTGAACATATTCATATGAAAAAGTGCACTATATAAATTCAATTCATTAGTTCATTAATTAAGGCATTTTCGTAAACATAGACTTTAAAGAGCACCTTCGAGAGAATGCCATGTAAATACACCTTTATTTTTATGACTAGTATACATTTTTTGTTGCACCACATGTAAATGTCTGTTCATTGAGTTCCTGGGTTGTTCCATGGGTTATGACCAGTGTCAAGGTGGACATCATTCTTTCACAGTCGATTAAAACGATAGTATAATGCGTCCATGTTTAACGCAAAGAGTTGTTCGTTAATCAGATGTTCCATCGATTCAGTGTACTCTCTGTTTTCATAAATCGTCAACAGAAACGTTTCTTATATGCTTACTTTTAGTAACTTGTTTGCAACATTCCTATTTAACCAGAATTTATTTTTTATGTGGTTAAAAAAGAGCGCCTAAACGTATTTCGTACAAACCCGTATCTGATCTGTATCTGACTTTTCCAAACGTGAAACTTTCGGAACATTCATACCTTCATCGACTGTTTATCGATATGCGAAACACATACAGTGTCACGTATCCTAGCGGAAATGATAAGGACCTGCTTTAGAAAAGGTTAATACTACAAATCCTTAATGAAATGTTTTTGAAAGCTTGTGCTGATTTACGATAATTATTTATAATTTTCTTTCCTGATCTTAATATTAAGACCCGTACATCAAGAATGATCAATGCATGTCCTACGTTAAATCATCTGTGTCGTTTCATGTTTCCTTCTAAAGTTTGTAAGATAATTAATGTGAGAGAAAAAGTCGATTCAAAGGAAAACAATAGGCTATTAGATCCAATTGTGTCGGCCCTTCGTCCATTTAACAGAGGTAAAATGTCAACCCAAATTTACGTTCGATAACCGCGTGGGTTTCGTTCGTGAACCTCACGGTTTCGTCTCGTTGGTCTAGCGGGAAGTGCTCGCGTTCTGCCCTTCACACGTGCCGATGTCCAAATGTTTTCAGGCGGTACTGTAGCTCTTGCAAACGGCACAATTTCAATTAAACTCGTCAATATCCTTACCCATCTTGGGCCCATCAACAAGCTCTTTAGCTCTTCTAAGACAACTCTGTATTCCAAGATGGCTCTGATGCAGTTTCTGCTTGACTTCTCTCAGACTCAGATGAATTACTACCTGTCACCTTTCAAACTCAACCTCTCTTGTTCTGCGAGTTCATCTCTGAAGTGAAAACTGTAAACTGTAGTATAAAGCAACTTTCAAGTAAAGTGTTCCTCACAGAAAACAACTGCTCAGTAGTGTGGTTCTTCGGGTTCTGGGACAGCCAGGACATAAATGAATTTTCCATCATTTTTTTCCTGCTCTCACAAAACCCGCATAACTATGCATGCCATGAACTGGCGTCACTAAATTCCAACCATGGAGTCACAAAATTGTTTAGTTCCCATCTACCAGGATAATGCCTTCAGTTTTACAAGATCATGACAGTAGTCACTCGAATAGAGGCACGACAAAATCAGACAAGAGTGTCCCAGCCCCAAACAAGAAGAAAAAGCGGAAGAAGGCAATGACAGTGGACCCCTTAGACAGTAGTCACTCGAATAGAAGGCACAACCAAATCAAACAGAAGTGTTCCAGCGCCAAACAGGAAGAAGACAAATCTGTTGGCACAAACAAATCAAACAGAAGTGTCCCAGCATTCCCAAACACAAAGAAGCAGTTCACAGTCTTCCCAGAAACATCCCAAGCATCCCCAATCTACGGGACCACAAACAAATCATAATCGAAAGCCGAAGAAGCAGTGGATACAGAAGGCATCCCACAGTCAAAATAAAAGCACAACCATACTGAATTTGTACTGATGATAAACAAATCCTGGATCAATTTTTTCGCTTTATTTACCAACAAAATCGATCGTGAACTTGAATGAACAGTTTAAAACAACAGGCTGCTAATGACTGTTTGAAACCAATGTTAATTAATGAGGAAGGTGTTTATCGCATTGTTAACCCATCATATCACCATATAAACGCACATTATGACGAACTTTTGTTTCGTTTGAAGCAATTTATAGATCACAAGGGGATTTTTTTCTAATCTGATCATTGTGCATTATGAATCTCTACCGGGTAGAAGACCGGTTCATGGTTATGTCGTAAGGTGTATTTATGATTTTATTCCTGAAAAACTCACTATACATCACAAAAATAAAAATAAAATCTAGTATTGACCTATATTTTGATTAATATTGTTTAGCATGTTGATAGGTTAATTCTGAGATAAATCTTAAATTCTTGGCACCGCAGCTCGCTTATACGCATTTCATCATGTATTTGCCATTACTAGTTCTCATGTATTGTCACTACGTTCGATACATTCGGTTTCTTTACGTTCTTTCACACAATAACTCCACATATATTCATACTTACGTTGTATGTCTTTAAGTAAAATGATTCGGAAAAATTGAAACTACTAATGATAATTTATGATAAGCCAGCCAAACACCAGATATTGTGAATCAACCCATACCGGAAATAAATGTACCCGTTTTAAGGCCAACACCAGCGACCTCAAATCAAAGTACGTTACAACAAGTCGCTGAAAGATGATGGCGGCGGAAACTAGAAGTAGAATGCGTGAATTCACCGATTCGTTATTATCTTACGTCCCACCCCCCATTCGTAAGACAGTCAACCAACGCGTTTAGAAGCTAAAAAAACAGGTGAATCAACTGTATAAAAATTATCCAAATCCGGCTAGATATGCAATAAGAGAACACCAAACGGCGATTCAAAGATATCTTCAAACTTATCAGACTGGTGGTGATACTGGTGATGCAAGATCATTCATGAATCATCTTATGCTCCTCATTATAAATACCATACGAAACATGGATGTCGATTTAACTTCTCGATTTAAACTGGATTCACCTACTAGAGAAATGTTAATGAAATGTTAGACCTATATTGATTACCGAATTGGATCATATTATCAACATACTGGACAACATATTTAGAATCATTTTAGAGAAAATCCCCAAATCTACGCGGAGGGTACGGGGTGGCAATTCCTTAATGTGGAACATTTTGATATGCATGTAGTGAAAGCGGACCCTATTGCTGGTAGTAGTTATATTCCATTACCTAAATGTATAGCTGATAAAAAATCTGTCATTAACGTTAAGAATGTTGTTGATCATGAGTGTTTTAAGTGGGCCGTAACATCAGCCGTTTATCCAGTGAAAGTACACCCCGAGCGTTTAACTTCAAAAATGCGGAAAGAGTAGAAATGGAAAGGGGCAAAAATATAGCAAGCTAATTGGATGCCCTTCTTTAAAGTGCCTATGAAGTGAAAATTTTTTTTGCCCAATTTGCTTGTTTGTCTTAATTAAAACGAATTCGTAGATTTAAGCGATCAGAAGCGCATTCGTTTCGATATTTTGGACCTCAAAGTTTGGATTTCACAAGCCGAAGCGGTTCCGTTTTTCGCTCGGCCAAAATGCTCAGATTACACAGGAAGTGACGTAGTTGGTGGTGCAGAAGACGATAGCGCTATGGCGGACAAGAGAGCAAAGAGGGGAGAAATGAATTATTGTGCGGCCGATGGCCCCAATAAAGTGAACTGTTCCAATAGAACTGGAACACCGGGGATATCGATGCATTATTTCCCCAAAGACGAAAGTTTGCGGCAAAAATGGATCTGATCCGTCTGCGTACACCGAAAAAATTGCGAACCTAAGAAGTCGTCATGTTTGTGTTTGGCGCATTTCGACGATAGCTGCTTCGAGCGCAAGCCAATTTCCCATGGTTATGGATCTGGAGAAGCCGTGGAGATGAGGAAACTGCTAATCAAAGGTTCGGTTCCATCCAAGAATTCTGATGTCCCGAATACATCCCATATAACTGAATGAAAGCGGCGAAAGTGAGTGAGGATTACGTTTATAAACACTCCATGCTATGTCACCACGTGCGTGCTTCAAACACGCTTACAATCATGTTTAGTCGCGAAGAAACTACAATCAATGTTAATTTTCTCATCGAAAAAGATATGAAATATTTTTAATAGAAAGATATTATGAAGCAGTTGGGGCTAGTACAACATATTTTCATACATTCGGCTGTATGTTTGAAATTTCACACATACAGTCTTTGTTACAAGTTACGTTGAGCACTCTTTGAATTGAAAGGAAAAAAGGCCACTTCATGAAGCAAATGCACATGTAAGCAGCTGAGTGTTTAGTTTATGGTGTTTCATTTTGTCCTTAATTTTAAACATGTTATAAGAAGTTAAAACCTACCTAGTATGCAAATAGACTTACAATGCAAGGTAGAAGAGAAATGGTTCACACTAGACGTTTCACTAGGCTTTGTGTTAAACTTTTTTTTCGTTCAAAAAAAAGGGTATTAAAGAATGGTTTGAATTTTCATGTATACAGGTATGAATGTCTGTTTTCTACCTTATAATATTATTTAACAATAACACCCAAACTTCTCGAACTCTCTTAGTATCCAATTACCCCAAACATTGAATTATATTTGATCATTGTTTTTATGAAAAAGTGATAACTAAACAGATAACTGAAAATTTGATAGGGAAAATAAGCTGTTTAATCTACTTCAGTTTCTATAAAGCCACTGTGACAACTTCAATCAGGAACTGTTCAATTAAATTTACAGTTGGGTATTTTCTTCCAAAAAATGTGCTCATTTACCTGATATCAAACTGAAACATGGCAATAATATAAAAAAAAATTCATAACTATTGTCCATACAAGAAATTTGAAAAGCTATTTGCTGTACACTTCATCAAGAAAATGTATTGTACAGTAATTTTATATAAGGTGGTGATCACACCTAGTGCCTGAGCACAGTGGTACCTGAGCACTAGCAAAAAAATAATGTTGTGTTCAAAACCAGAAAACCAAAGCACTTAATTACCTGAGTGCAAGGTCCAGACCTTGAACTCGTGCCCATGCCCGAACTCTGGTGTGGGTACTTGAAAAAAGGCGTTTACATTGGTGTCCATCAAGAATCATACTCTCAGACAATGCTCGGACACCAAGTGTAAACCCAGCCTAAGTTGACATATCAACAACAGACTGGTCTCAATGCCTAATTCCCTCTTTGAGCTAATTACGTCGTTCTGCAGACTGATACCCCTGTACTTGGGCAGTCTGGTATTTATTCCTTATGTCATTTATAAACACATGCTGGAAGAGGTCTTGAATTATCCCAGCCAAGATAGCCACATATCTATCTTACTAGCCATCTGTAAGTCACTGCTCTCACTAAACTAGTAAATTAATGTGGAGACTTATTTAAAAAATTTATACACCGGAAACCCGAAGATAAAATACACTCTGGATCCAAATACTTGAATCAAAATGGTAATAGGAATGACAAGGAGTAAATTCCAGTTATCATATTTTTATTGTAAATTTTCCCTGGTGTGATCTATTAGGAGACATGGTTTTCGAGCTGTGATATAGAGATTAATGTCCTAGCAAATATGCCCTGTTAGTGATACAAACTAGCTCATTTGAATGGATAACTCTTCACGTGCTCCCAGTGAGTATCAAATCAGTCGAAAACAAGGTATTCAGAAAAGTCAACCACAGAAAAGACTGACCATTCATTCAACACCATCTCTCCTTCATATCGTGCCCTAAGTGTTGCCGGAGAAAGACCATCGTGGCCTTCTTTTAATAGCGTCGTCATTTTCGTCGCTCGAGTGAGCGAGCGGCTCATCCGCATAAGGTTGGACATGTCCAACTATCTCCATTTCCTGTGACGAATCGCTGCTAGAGGATTGTTCATCACTTGAAATGGGGGCCGAGAAAGACATTTCATCGCTACTGCCAGACATAGTTGATTTTTAGCCCAGTAAGAACAAGCTGTAGTCCTCTAACTGAAAGAAATCCACTCTTCGCAACAGGAAAGTTTGTGTAAACAGAACGCTGGAACCACCGTCTACGTCATCACTGCTAAATTCGTTCCCAGTCTCCGGAACCTCCATTTGGTCTAATTTTCGTACTTCGAGCTGCAAAAAAAACTGATTTTCTTTCCTTTTCACAAAATTTCTTTTGGCATTTTGGAATAAGGGTACAATATGCTACAAAATTATGCAAAAATTTTTTTACTTCATAGGCACTTTAATTGACAACAAAAAATTAGGGTAAAAAAGTGAAACTTGACATAGGAGAGGAAGAAGTATGAATTAATTAATATTGAGCAAAATAATACTGAAAGAGTGTTTTTTTAAATGATTTCTTGTCGCTAAGTTGCGTATAGATAAAGGCAGGTCATTACAATAGTAGCATCCAATAGCTTTGTTTTGTAGTCTAACCAATTGTGACAATGGAGCCTCGTAATTATTACCCCACAGTACGCAACCATAAGTAAAATAGGGATATATAAGTGCATAATAAATACCTATTAGGGATTGGGATGTCACATAGGGTTTTACTTTTGCAATAACATTTACACTTTTACCAATTTTATTACTTCTATAATCAATATGATCGTGCCAAGACAGTGAGCAATCAATAATGAGTCCTAAATATTTAACACTAAAAGATTGTTCTAGGTACCGGTCTGCTAGTTTAAAAGGGATATGTAAATTATAATTTCTTTTTTGACATGGTTGAAAAACCAGGTATTTTGTCTTACTTTAATTCAAGGTCAATCTGTTTGAGCATAACCATTCATAAATAGCAGGCAATTTTGAGTTTATTCTCTTTAGAAGTACTTGTAAATCTTTACCAGTCACAGTTAAAGAAGTGTCATCAGCAAAAAGTCTTACAGAGAAGTAGTTGGTTGATTTAACAATATATAAATTAGAAAAAAGATAAGGACCTAGAATCGACCCTTGCGGTACACCTGAGCTTATTAAAAGAGAACTAGACTCGATACCATTAACAAATACCTTTTGTTCCCTGTTGCTCAAGTAAGACTTAAACCACTGATTTTCAATACTTCGAATACCATGAGTCAAGTTTAGATAACAGAATAGAGTGATTGACCGTGTCAAATGCTTTACTTAAATCAAGAAAAATAGAAACCGCATATTTTTCTTCATCAATAGCTTTTGTTATCTCATCCATTAGTTATACCAAGCAATCAGTTGTGGTGCTCCCAGATCTAAAGCAATATTGCTTAGACACTAAGATATTCTCAATCATAAAATAAAATTTTAGTTGATTAAGAATGCACTTCTCAACGCAGAAAGGACGGATGTGGGCCGGTAGTTATTGCATGAGGAACGAGAACCTTGTTTGAAAATCGGGTTGACCTTGGCAATTTTTAAACTATTAGGAAATATACCTTGTTCAAGTGTTAAATTTATAATGTATGTCAGTGGTGTAAATATTTCCAACGCTGCAGAGAACAAAATGAAAGGATGAATCTTATCAAAACTAAATGATTTTTTATAATCAATGCTATCTAATAGTAAAACGACCTCCATTTCACTTACTTTAGTGAAGTGGAACCTGCATTTTTTCCTATTCACATAAGACGAAGCACGGCGATCTGTTTTAGGTCAGATGCAAGTTCAGATGGAACATTACAAATTTAAAGTACTTGTTGATAGCATTTGATATCGAAACAGGCTGTTGGAGATTTTTACCTGTAACTTGCAAATTTTCATTAACAGAGGATGCCGCTTTTTATTTATTATTAAGTTAACGTTATCCCATATTTTGTTAGTGTTTATTGAGTCTTTAAGTACGCTATCATACTATAAAGTAAGGAACATTTTATTGATTGAAACGATTTTGTTTCGGTAAATTTTGTATCGATTATAATAAGAGCTGTTACGAGTTGTCAACCATCTTTTATAAAGCTGATTTTAAACTTTGATCGATTTTAAACCTTTAGTTACCCAGGGTTTGTTAGATTTACTTATGATCTTAATTAATTTAATTGGTGCATGTTTATTGCTAATCTTGTTAAATATGCGCAGAAATCTTGTTAAGCCTTCATTTGTATCGCTGCTATTATAAACAGATTTCCAATTTTCATTCCTTAATTCATCACGGAAAGCAATCTTGTCAAACCCTTTAAAGTCTCTAATTCAGTCAATAGTATCAGGAAATGGACTTTGTGTTGGACCGTATGAAGGGGTAAAAACAGGTAAATGATCGGCTATCTCCACAGCAATACTACCACTTGTACTTGAAGATATAAAATTGGAATGAATATGATCTATACAACTTATTGAGGTGTCAGTTATACGTGTTGCTTCAAATATCAGGGGATTAAGAGCCATTGTCAGAGAAAACCGGGCGGTGCCAAAAGATAGGGGTCAGCCGTTTTCTTTTATTTTTTCAGCATTTAAAACCAAGCTGATAAGATTAACTTTGGTGACATTAACAAGATTTCCCTGCTTTTCACTCTCGAGATTGACCACCCCCCTAGTTTTTGGCCAAGGAAAGCCCTAAAAACCATCAAAAACAATGGCAATGTCTCGGGTCTAAAACAATTGTTCCTTAAGGAATTAGTGCACAGATTTTTTTCTGAAGCTAAAGTACCTTAAAATAAACGTTTTGGGTGCATAAAATCAAATTTTTAATGTAACGGTAATTTTGGCCAAGGGTTTTAATCCGGGTATGTTGCGTGACTGTTACAGGACAGCGTATTTCGGCGATTTTCTAAGCCCATTTTCTTGAAAGTGCGGCTGTTTATTTGTTAAATAATTCCATTTTACAATAGTCTATACCCTTCTAAGTCAAAAGAAAAAAAGTATTGATTGGTACAAGAAACTCTTTTCACAGGAAGCCTATTTTCGTGAACGTGATTTTGCGGTATTTTGCATAATGTTAAATTGTAACTTTAGACGGCTGAAAACTTCATCACCCGTATAGAAAAAATAATTTGGAAAGGATACTGCAATGAAAAGAAATCAACCTTACTTTGGAACAGCGGAAACCGTTGCAGTCGTACACGTATGATACAAATTATAGAGCAGACGTATTAATTAGAATTAATTATAAAGAAATGAATGGACGATTTTTAAATTGTCTGTGCGACGAATTCTCAATCGCATAAAGTTTCAGGAGAATAGTTTTTACTTGGATTTTGCAGAAAATTTTTGTTTGCCAAAATATGAAATTAAGAAATTAATAAACGACTTACACGTATAATTGTAGCTGCGTAATTTGAGATCGAGCAACATCTATATGTCTCGCGCGCTGCTGGGTTATCAGGTTTCATTTACGATTCGCCGAAATTTGCGTACTTTCGTTTTACCGCACTTGCTTTAAAATATGAACTGTTCGTTCGCTTCACAAGAGACACCTTGTAGTTCTTACGGATCTAGTACAAATGCTCTGCCGCTGGATGCTTGTAAAGAAGACATAACACCACACTTACTGGGACTTGGTGTGAGTAGCAAGCGAGGATGGCGATCCGAAGGAATAGAAATCACTGAGAAGGAGCTCATCTTGAACAGAGCAGGACACTTCGATTTATCTCAAGACAGAGTAGCAGCCGTGACCATCTGTCCTAAATACAGAAGAGACCTGACAGTCGACTGGAGAGGTCGTAAAAGTTCGACATGTTGCTATCCATCGCACAAAGGTGAACGTAAGCAGGTCAAGGACCCACGCCGTGTCAATTACGCAATGTCCAAGGAAATCTTTGCTTTACACAATGCTGCTGTCCCAGTTGGGTCCAGTGAGTGTCTCTTATTACTTTAAAATCCTTTTGTCGATCTTACCTGGTAAATTACGTTTTAGCGTTCACTCTACAGAATAATAGAGGTGTGTGGTGCCCCAATGCAAAACTCTTTGCAGGGACTCGACAACACTACAGCAGAAGGGACGGAAGCCATAGACAATGTCACTGACGTGCTTAAGACGCTTGGAGGCCATGGATCGGAGGCTACCTGGGTAAAGGATGCGGAACAAAAAATCAAGGAGGCAAAGAGATACCTTAAGACTGAGTTTAAGTCCCATGTTGGCAGAGAAGAAACTTGTGCTGATCACTGCACTGCACACGCCCTAGGTGACACAAGTGACTCCAACCTGCGAAGCATATGTCAGCACGAGCATGAAACTGACTGCGAGCAATGCGAATCATTAGAGACAGTTTTGAAGGAAATTGAATCCGAGATCAACCGTGTTGAGATGCCGGAGGAGCACAGATGGCGGTTAAGCCACGACTACAAACTCTGTTTGGCATCTATCCAGGACTGGAAGGCGCATTTGCTTCGCTCAGTAAATCAAGAAGAAGGAAAGCAATTTGCTCTATTACATGTTGATTCCGCTTCATGTTTAATCGTTATGGATTGGGCCATGAAATACCTCCCACAACGTTATCGGGAACGAATGAATGATTTCTTCGGAAAACGAGGACGAAGCTGGCATGTGAGTGCTGTGATCACTAAGCATACTGAAAAATTCCAAGTGGAATGTTTTGTCCATCTGTTCGATAACTGCACGCAGAACAGCTTTGCTGTAGCCTCTATAATAGAGCATCTTTTAAAAACCATCAAGAAAGAATCACCGGAGATTGAAAATGTTTTCC
This sequence comes from Ricordea florida, assembly GCA_949710005.1. Lineage (NCBI taxonomy): Eukaryota > Metazoa > Cnidaria > Anthozoa > Corallimorpharia > Ricordeidae > Ricordea > Ricordea florida. The sequence goes on along the minus strand of OX453274.1, from coordinate 14,663,003 downwards.
TGAGATCCGATAACGCAGGTTGCTACCATAGTGGAACTCGGTCTTCCGTTCATTGGTCAACGAACAAGCATGACAATTCTGCGTTAAGACTTTTCAGAGCCACAGTCCGGAATAGACCGGCATCTGTGACCGAAAGACCGCTCCTATGAAGGCACACATACGACGATGGGTCAATGAAAAACACAATGTAATCACTGCGGAAGACATGAAGACAGCACCAGAGTCGCATGGAGGAGTAAAAGGAGTCAGGGCGGCAGTTGTCAAAGTGGACACTAATAAAGAAATCACCGCCAACAAGATACCAGGTATCAGCCTCCTTAACAACTTTTCGTTTGAGGGAAACGGAATACGCGCTTGGCGTGCATTCAGCGTTGGACCCGGCAGGTTCTTATCATACAGTCAGCTTGAAGTTGTACCACAGGAAGAAACAGGATTGAAAGTCCTAAAGGAGTGGGGTCCACGTAGCAACAATATTGGCTCAGTTAGCCATGCTTCCAGTCCATGAGGAGAAATATTCTCATGCAGTGAAAGTACATGCGTGCTAACGTTCAAGACTCGAGAGGAAGCGAAAGCTCACATGGATGCAGGGAAGCATGCACGTGCGTCAGATCTAGATTGTGAGTCTGTGTACGATGCGGCACGAAAGAAGTGGGCTGACCGAGTCGGAGAGATGCATGTGGCTAGCGGAGATAGACAGCGAATTGTATTTGAAGAAGCCGGGCCTCCCGGTGCTAGAGAACGCCGTAATAAAGGGTGGGCGCTTAAATCAACTAAGCGGACCAACAGGATGGAAGAGACAGTAAAAGCCTTTCTTGTTCAGAAATTTAACCAAGGAGTAGCGGGAGGGCAAAAGGCTGATCCAATTCACGTGGCTAGAGAGATGGAGAGTATTAGAGATAGCAGTGGAAAGTTACAATTCAAACCAGACGAATGGAGAACCGCTCAACAAATCAGTAACTTTTTCGCAAGGATGTCAGCGTTGCAGCGCCAATGACAAGCTGATGAAATAGAGACCCAGGAGGAGGAACAAGAAGTAACAGACGAAGACCTCACAGCCCTTGATTCAGAAGACCACATTCAAGCCATACGCCAGGAGGTTTACAGAGACATTGAACAAACTATCAGTCATCCTATTAAAATAGAAGCAGTGCTGGAAAACTCAGTTCGCTGAAGTTAGCGCAGTTGAGAGAAGTATGCAGAGCATTAAGTCTGCAAACAAATGGTAGCAACTCAAGAAAATGTACTTTTACTGAACCACTTGATGCCTACGCTAAGTTGTGCTCATGTCGGAAATAACTGAATTTTGCACTACGTATTCTTCTTTCGCATTTTATAAAATACATTGTTGGGTTTTATCAGTAGTGATCGATGTAACAAATACCCTGCGAGCAGAGGCTACATTTTTGCTGTGGGAGCTGTCGTGCGAAAAGTAGCCTCTGCCGACAACCGTTCAATTTTCTATCGTGCATGCGCGAAATTCGTCACGCCATTCGCAAGCAAAATTAATTGTCACGTCTCTCATCAAATGGCGCGAGTTTCGTGGGAATAAAAAAAATTGCGCAACTCTGATCTGCTAAGCAAGACTCACGCAATGCTCGAAACCGGTCAAGAAAAGGAAAAAAACCGTTTTTTAAATTTATTCGTCCAGATTTCCGGACGGATTTGAACGGTTGTCGGCAGAGGCTACTTTTCGCACGACAGGTCGCACAGCGAAAATGTAGCATCTCCTCGCAGGGTATGTAACAAACTCTGCATACAAAGCAAAAACTTTGAGAATTTCTGTTGCATGTGATTCAAAAGTCGTGATGATTTTATCACTAGATAGGACCGCACATACATGGTCCTGCTGGCTAACTCGCATAGGCCAGACAATAATCATCGAAGCACCAAATAATTGAGACCTTTGCGTGCATGATGGCAGCCTTGTATAACCCCTACGTTAAAGCAATAGTATTTTATAGTTATTTTCCCTTTATTCAAACCTAAGTGGAATATAAAATACTCATTTAAAATGGATTAGTACCTTTATAATGCAGTATTACCGCTATTTAAACTTCAGCGAGCAGTTAGCCGTAAGAGCGATCTTTGACATTTTCCAACAAAATTCGCGTGAAAAGAGTTTCTTGTGCCGATCAATAAACTTTTGTTTTTGATTTAGGAGGGTATAGGCTGTTCAAATCTCTAATTAACTAAAAAATAAACAGCCGCACTTTCGAGAAAACGCCCTTCGAAAATCCCCGAAATTCGTTGTCCTGTAACAGTCACGCAACATACCCGGATTAGAAACCTTGGCCAAAATTACCTTTAAACTAAAAATAAGATTTTAAGAACCCAAAACGTTTATTATTAGGTAATCTAGCTTCAGAAAAAAATCTGTGCACTAATTCCTTAAAGATAAATTGTTTTAGACCCGAAGAATTGCCATTGTTTTTGGTGGTTTCTAGGGCTTTCCTTGGCCAAAAACTAGGGGGGTGGTCAATCTCGGGAGTGAAACGCAGGAAAATCTTGTTAATGTCACCAAAGTTAATCTTATCAGCTTGGTTTTAAATGCTGAAAAAATAAAGGAAATCGGCTGACCCCAATCTTTTGGCACCGCCCGGTTTTCTCTGACAATGACTCTTAAAGCCTTCGGAATAAATTAAATTAAGGTATTCCTTTGCTATTGCGCTCTTAACAAGTTTATTGATATTGATATCACCTAGGATCAAACATTTACGCTTTGACAAAAAGATGGAATGCAAAACTTGTTCAAATTCATCAAGCAATTCCCGTTGGGACCTTTTGGGTGGGTTATACATAACGCCAATTAACGAGCATTTCAATGCCACCTATTTTAAGATCATCTCTTATTGTATAGTCAAAGTTTGACTTTAGATAAAGAGCAAATCCGCCGCCTGTTGAAAACATGCGGTTATCTATTATCATATTGTAATTTGTAATTTTTATGCTATCTAGATCGACTTGAGGCGTGATCCATGTTTCTGAGCAAGCAATCATATCAATTTCGAAAGGAATGGAGTCCAAAAGATTGCGTAGCTCATCAAAGTGTTTACTTAGGCTTCTTATATTAAGATGAAGTGCCGAGAATTGCGGCTTAACGACAGAGTAGAGTTCATTAAGCTCTTCTACTGTAAATATTCCATGATCATTAAATGATTGCACATTTAAATCTGGTCATTCGTGTTATGAGTCATTTGGCTATTTTAAATAACCTAATATTGGCAAATGCCAGTTAAAGATAAACTAGATGTAGGACAACAGAATGTTTTTCTGCATATTTTAACTAACCTGATCATCTACGTTTCTCTATACAAAGTTTTCCACGATGAAATCTTGGCCTTTTTCCCCTCTCAAACGCCTCCTTCATCACATCTCTGAGCTTCTTCTTTTTTTCTCGGTCCTCCTAAATCAGATCCTCTGTGATCCAAACACCATTTTTAAGGTCACGCTTCTTCTGAATAAATTTGTATTCTAACACATACTAGTCTTGTACTTCATGCAAGTCACACTTAATATATCATCTAACAACTACTTCGTGTAGGTCGCACAGGATATAACATCTCCCCCTTTTTACGGTTGTCTACAAAGTCTATATACAATAAAAGAATAACACAGGATGGCAAAATCTAATTCAATGCTCTAGAGTCTTTAAATCAATCAGAACCAAAGCCTTTGAGACTTAATGTGATTAATTAATGTTTAAAACTAGTAGGTTAGTAGGTTAGTATGCTCATAACAAAAATATCAAAGTTTATCTAATTAATACTGCAGTTCAACTCAATTGCATATTCGTAATGCTTCTAGTGTCTGATCAAAATTAATGAAAACATGTCATGTGACATAATCAGTAAATAAGCAGGTCGACGTCGCTCTCGTCTAGGCCTAGATGACTGTACTCTGGGAGTAGGAGAGCTGGAAGTAGAACCTTCTGTCTGAACTGTAGGAAGCCCTTCCAGCTGTTGGTTGGTATGCCCTGATGATATTGGTATGCAACAGTCTCTTCAGAAGAATCCCTTTGTTCAGGGATGGCTTGGACTGGACTGCTGGACTGGACTGGACTGGCAGCATTCATAAGTAGTGTTTCTCTCCAATCCTCACTATCTCCTCTTTTGGCACCTTCCTCATGCATGATAGCATAAGCCAATTTAAACTGGCTTGAATCGCGGTTTATCTCACGACCATCTGTAACTCGCCTTGCTGTGATTGTAGAACCACTAATTCTGATAACTGTGTAGAAAATAGGCTCATAGGCGGTCGACCATTTATTCACTTTCTTTTGTCTAAGTAGGACGTAGTCTCCCACACAGAAGTTGTGTTCTTTGATATTCACGCCATCGCGTCTCATCTTCTCCTTATATACTTGGTCTTTCTCACCAATCAGCTCATCCTGCTCACTTCTTTCTCTTGGTACTGTGTGATCAAGTTTCGTCCTAATAAGCCTATTCAACATAGCTTGGTATGGAGTAACCCCAGTGGCAGGGTGAGGTGTGTCCCTATATGCCAACAGCATGTCACTGACAGCCATATTCCTGTCAAGTCCAGTTTTTCCCTGGAGATGGGCGATTTGTTCCGTCTTGTTTAACAGTTGCATGAACCGTTCCACCTGGCCGTTGGCTCGGGGGTGTTCTGGTGTTACACGATGATGGTTGAAACCCTCTTCTTTTGCAAAGGTTTCAAACTCTTTCGAATTAAATGGCGGACCATTGTCAGACTGCACTCGTTTGGGTACACCGTGATGAGCAAACATTCTCTTCAACTTCTCTTTAGTTGGCTTCACTGCTGTAGAAGACACCACCTCTACTTCCGGGTATCGGGTTCTTTGATCCATTGCTACCAAGTTTTAGTGTAAATCTACTAGCGTTCTATCACAAATGCCGCGCTCTGATTGGCTACGCTACTCACTATCTATTCTGTGATAGATAGTGAGTAGCGTAATGGCGCCCGCTTCTTCACGTTTTTGAAGTGTCCATGAAAAAGATTTAGGCAGTTTATTGGTCCAGGCTGTTCCAGAAAAGACAAAGTTTTGAACGACCAGTAGATTTATACTAAAACAATTAGATTATTCGCTCTCGATTTCTATCGCGTGATAGTTGACTCGGGCTGCGCCCTCGTCAACTATCGCGCGATAGAAATCTCGAGCTCATAATCTAATTGTTTAGTAGTGACCGTCTGGGTAAGGTCCTCCGAAATCGATTGAAATCTCTTCCCAAGGTTCCTTCGGGATCACCGATGGTTTGATAGGTTCTTGTCTGCGATTTTTGGTAGTAACGTGACAGTCAAGACAATGGTCTATCATTTGGTCAATCATCGCATTCATGCCAGGGAACCAATACTTAGGCCTAAGCATCTGTTTCGTCTTGGTTGTTCCCAGGTGTCCCAGCTTGTGGGCTGATTTGATGACTTTCTGCTGTAACTCCATTGGTAAAACAATTCTTTCCATTCTGAATATCAGACCTTGTGCTTCGTCAATTTCGTCCTTAAACGGGTAGAATAGTGCCAGGTCAGCATCCTTCTTGCTGGTCTCCCAATTACCTTTCCTGATAGTTTGGCTCAGTTTCTGCAAAGCTCTATCCCGATGTGTTTCCTCTCTTATTCTGTCCAGAACCACTGCATGCTCCGTTTTAATACTTGCCTTCAAAGTCTTCTCAGTGTCATTGTTTCCAACAACTGGTAATGGGTGCCTTGACAAAAAATCTAGAGGGTCAGCCTCATCTTTACCAGGCTCATATTTCATTTCGAAATCCACATCCTGCATGTCCATCACCCATTTCTCGATTCGGGGAGGAAGCTTTGCCGTTGGCTTATTAAACAATGGCAGGAGTGGTTTGTGTGCAGTAATAATCGTAAACCTGGGCGCTCCAAGCAGGTAGATAGAAAATCGATCCTTGGCCCATTTAACACATAAAGCGTCCTTCTCTGTCTGGCTATACCTCTTTTCCACATCTGTCAGAGTACGACTTATGAAATGCACTGGTTGCCAGCCCCTAGTCGATTGCTGGAAAAGGCGGGCTGACAAGCCTTCATTGTAACTAGCTTCGACTCTCACCATGATTGGTAGCTTGGGGTTGAAGAATGCCATTGTATCCTTGCTGGAGATGTTGGCTTTCAATTCTTCGAATGCATCATCTTCCTCTCTTCCCCAGTGAAACTTAGCCTCCTTGTGAGTAAGCTCTCTTAGTGGTTTCGTGAGCAAAGCATACCGGGGTATGAATTTGGATAGATACCCAGTCATACCAAGGAAACCTCTTACTTCTGCCTTCAATTGAGGGGGTTTGCACTCATGGATGGCCTGTACCTTCTCCGGTGTAGGTCTTAAATCACCCTGGCCAAATTGGTAACCATAGAAGGGGATTTGTTTCTGGCCAAATTCACACTTAGGCTCGTTGAAGGTGATTCCATAGTCTTCAGCTTTCTGAAATACTGACTCCAGTGTTTCGTTGTGTTCCTTCCAGTTGCTCGCTCCAATTAAGATGTCATCCCTCTGATAAAGACCTTGGGGAATGTCGCCGAAAATTCTGTACATTGCCTCATCAAATACATCTTGTGATGCCTTTGCACCAAATACAAGCCTTTTAGGTCTAAAATTACCCCAGGGGGTACTGAAGGTAGCGACTGATCTCGATTCTGGGTGTAGTACTAACTGGTGGTACCCCTGTCGGAGGTCCCATTTTGTCCAGATAGTGCAATTATGGAATTTGTGAATGAAATCTTCGACTATTGGTCCTTGTGAGATTCGGCTCCTTTCCATGTACTGGTTCGGAACTCGTAAGTCAACACTCGCTCTGATCATGTGTGGCTCCAGCTGGTCCGATCGCAACCCTGCAATTTCGGTTTCGGTTGCACCACCAAAGGGGAGCACCAGGTAACTGGTTCATCGTCAGGTACTTTCTCAAATATGTCTTCTTGAATGCCTAAGTCTAACCACTTTTTCAGCTTTGCATCTTGCATCCTGAAGTTCTCCTTTGAGTTCCTCGAAACTTTGGTTGAGGGTCGTAAATTGTTTCGAAGGCTTAACCAATGCCACCTCATTAGACTGAACTTTCGCTCTCAGACTAGAGATATCCTGTATGATCTTGTTCTGACCTTCGCACAAGCGTGTCAGTAGCTCGCGAACATACGTTTCAAAATCTTCTGATGCATCCCTTGATAGTTTCTTACTTCCTCTCGTAGTTGATGACATGTTAATACACACAATATCACATGTACTAAGGTAGATGTGAAAAATAGCACAAAAAAATTTAACTTTTTCCCTATTTAGCCCGGAGTTATAAATTTCACGACCATCTTGCTCGGTGACCGCTGACCAAAATAAATCGTATCAAAAGGAAATTTGTTCGGGCATATACGAATTTAACATATGTAGAGCGAAGTCCGGTTGAGCTGTATAAAAGATACATGTCTCCCGTCCCGAGTGAAGTCGGCGACAACGCATTTTATTTCCGCACTTTGCCAAAGCCAAATGGGGAATTCTGGTACTACAAAAAGGCGGCAGGGAGAAACACTTGAGGAAATGTGGTAAACAAAGGTATGAAAAAAGGCGCGCTTTAATGGCACTACACAAATCACTCTCTTTGGCGAAGTTGTGCTACAAGATTGTATGGTAATGGTGTCCCAGAACAACTTATCCAAGAAACTACTGGTCATCGGTCTTCCGATTAAGTCAATGCTTATAAATGTACGTTATCGACACTTGAAAGGGAAGCAAGCGAACTTTTGCAGGATTCTTTTTCTGTAATTGATTTATAGAAGGCTGTAATCGTGTACAGAAACGGGACGAAAATGGTGCTGAGCAAAATTACACTGCACAGGAGAAAAAATGCGACCAAGAGAGTAGAGTAGTAATCAGTCAGTTGTTGTTAGCATTTAAATTATTGCACTAAAATTATTTCTTATAAATGAACTTCCGACTAGAATACTTCTTAATACAATAACCTGTGCGCCATTCTCTCCTTGTCTTTGATTCCGTTTATTGTCATTTTTTTGACTTCTTGAAGTGGCACTTCGGGACCAAAATTTAGGTGCAATAAACGAGAGTGAGACCGGAACGGTCCTGTCGACAAAGCCGGTTCTAAATTATCAGGGATTGTGCTCTGTACAAAAATTGAACTGGCTAGAACAGGATGACTGCAATATTTTTAATATTGCAGCATATACAGTGTAATATTTTATATATTGCAGCGTGCAGGCTACAAGATTAAGAATATGGCATCCATTTTGATTTAGCGCGTTTAGTATATATTACCACTGATAATTTCCCTGCTGACAAAAAAAAATCCGCCCCCGTTTTCCTCAGACAGTTGTTTTAGCATCTTATAAGTCTCCAATCGTTGATTTAATGCAGAGAGAGAACAATAAGATTGAAGAGGATCAGTAATTATTAAAAGATAAACTAGCATATAAGGCCTATTGAGAACGACACAAAATTTAATTCAAGTTTTCTACCAATGAGGCAAGAAGCAGTTAAATTACTTTGGTTCACTTATCCATTGGCTTGTGTGGGGTCAAATTAGGTTGTTATCTTATTCTGCATAACTAAGTGTGACTACTTTTTAATGTTGTTTCATTGCAGCAAGCCAAGTAGTCTTTAATTCAACGTATGGTGGAGCAGACGTTCTAGGGCTTGTAGGATCTGCTGTTAACTTCTCTTGGACTTTTACTGGTGATGCAAGAGTAGTTAAATGGGGAACCAAACAAACAAACAATGATGCCATAGAACACGTTCTGGTCAGTTTAACCACCGGTGGACCATCACCCATAACACCCCCTGCGCAGTATGTTGGGCGTGTCAGTGGATCCTGGGATGAAAAAACAGCTCCTGGTCATGTTGTCTTTACACTCACTGCAATTAAAAAGGAGGATGACAAGTTCTATGTTTGCCAGGTTGAACCCAGCATTCTTGTGCAAACAACAGTTCGTGACAATTTACATCTGGTGGTAAGAGGTGAGTTGGAAGACATTCTTTCTATTACCTATTCAATTTTAGCCCACCGATAACTGTTCGCCAAAACATTTGGAGACTGAAATTCGTGTATGGTGAATTTATACTTGCTTTGAATCACTAGCATCCCTCCACTATGATAATGTGATCCACTGGTATTGATACGCGTGCACACTGCTGGAGGCAGTACTACAGAAAAAGAAGAGCAACTCCATCTTCAGCACAGCAGCCTTAAGGTGTCTTGCTCCAATGTTACGTCATTCCTTCATATTTTCACCTTCCAAAGACCACAATCCCCTTAGTCAGCACCAAGAATCGGATACAGATTTGTTTGGTGATGTAACATCTTTCGTGGTTTGAACAACTACGGCCTTTTAAATTCGTATCCACCCTTGTTTTTGAAGGATTATGCCTCTCAGCGGAAGGCAAAATCCAGTGTGTTAACCATTTGAATTTGTTATTTATGTTTTGGTTCCGCTTAATAGAGGACAATATTTGTTGTCAAATTTACGCTGTTTGAGTCTCAAAAGCAGATTAAATTGAAATTACAATGATGACCGAACCCCCCTTTGTCTCCTGAAAATGCGCAAAATGCACCAATAAGTCCGAATTTCAATCTTCAAATCTCAGATTGTTCTTAAAAACTCTGAAAGGGGTAAACTGTTGTAAGCTGTGGCTACCTCAGTGACGACAGAGTAAACATTGTGAACCTACCAACATTGTCCTGTGTGCATCTATTTCTAGTTTCCCCAGTGATCAGTCCAGTGTCAGTAAATGCCAGTTACAACGAAGGATCTCAAGTGATTATTAGGTGCCTAGCAAAAGGAACACCAAACCCGGATGTAACTTGGCTTAGGAATGGACAAGTGAAAAGTACAGGAAGGAACCCCGCTGTACTTATGTTTAACAGCATCCACAGGACAGATGACGGACAGTACACATGTAAAGCTAACAACTCTGCTGGAAGCAAAGAGGAACAAATCATACTCGTGGTTCACTGTAAGTTAGCGATATAATTAGATTTTACTGATTTAAAGTGGCGATGGTTATGCGTTTAAGCTTTAAGGGAGGTATGGAATGCTTTTTTCTTCTCAGAAATGCATCAGTGGAGTATCAGCAGTTCAATAAATCAAACATCGGCACCAGAACAAAAAGTAATAAAGAAATGATTAAGTTGTAAAGTGGATCTCATAGTCTAACCCCTTTCGCTGGAAAATGGGAGAACTATACTGGTAGATTTCAGAATAACACACTTGCACTTGAAACGAAAGACAATCGTCTGAGGATAAACTATTGATCTATTGTCTCGTGTGAAATTGCCGGACCTGTAGCGGAATAATTTGAACCAGTGTCATCACTTTCTGTTTGCCTGGTGGAAATTAGAGCAAGTTAGATACTCTGGTGATGTGTGTGAAGGACTCTCGTTATAATACTTAAATGCTTTAATAGATGGTGAAGTTTGAAGTGTTTCCACATTGCACGGTTAAATTACAAACAAATGGAAATTTCCACTGCATTGATTCAAGTTGCTACCAAAAAAATACACTGAATTGCATTTGTCTAAATTTACGCTACACTGAAGGATCTTCAGTTTTAAAAGGAACCAGAGTCGTAAAGTGGGTTTTTTTAATGCATAACATACATGAATAAACTGCTGACTTTAGCTGACTCTTTAAACGTATTCTTTCTTATTTTTCCCACTTTTGTATCTATGTATAAGGCTACAAATATTAAAATCAAGCGAACATTATGGACATCGGTTTTCCCACTTTTGTTCAGTAGATTTTCTCGTATTGCTACGTTGCGCGTATAATTTGTCCTCAAGAGAGACCTTGCCTAGTAACCTTTGATTCAATCACCTGGACTGAATGATTTTATGAGACACAAAAACAAAATTGACCTTTGAAGTTTCAATGGGAGACAATTTTGGTCCTATATCAACAACTCCGTCCTCCACAGACAAACCTGAAGGTACAACACTGATAACCAGTGTGAAGGAATACGCCGCTGTACAAGGTGATTCAGTGACCTTCACGTGTAGAGTGACTGGTGCCAACCCAGCAGTGTCAGTATACAGGATTTACTTTAATGACAGCAATACACCTGTTACTGAACCAGCTGATGGACAATACACTATTAACAATGTACAACGATCACAGCATCACGGCAGGTATAAATGTATACCACGCAATGATGTCGACGATGGACCACAAGCCACAGTTGATCTTAATATTAGTGGTGAGTTCATTAAACATTTTTTTGTGTGTGTGTTTGTTTTTTGGTTCAAAATGCAAAATTTAAAAATGAATCTTAAAAATTAAATAGTGACTAGTATTGAAAAAATAGCCCGGTAATATGAGGCAACAGATTACATTACAGTAACTTGTTAGCGTCTGTTAATGTTTCTAACAACGTCTTGTTGCTGTTGTTGTTAATCTATTTCATCTTCCGCTATTTCTATTATAGTACCTTCACAGCTGGTGCGCCTGCCCCGAAACCAAACAGTAAATGAAACAAATCCAGTCCTTATCACATGTGAAGCGTCTGGTTACCCATCACCTACTATCACGTGGACAAAAGATGGAAATCCATTTACAGCTTCAGATAAAACAGTAGACATCACACAGAGTAAGAGAACTGACACTGGCAGATACGTCTGTAAAGCAGACAATGGAGTTGGACAGCCGCAAACAGCTGCAGCATACATTACAGTGCAGTGTAAGTAAGGTCAACTCTGGAGTCAAAAAGTGTATGGTCAGTTTTGACTGTCTCAAGCTTTAGCTTTTAATTTTTTGCCTAATTTCTTACAACTTCCTATCGATTACTTCACAGAAACGGTGAGAGTGGAAATAGTCAGAAACTGCATAGACAGTGCAACAGTTTGTTTTAACTACAAGTTTTGTAAAATATGATTATGTACTTAAGAGCGAATGCACAGAAAAATCGAGAAAACCGTGGCCACAGCTCAAAACCTAACCTACCCTCATTTTCAGTTTATGATAAGGTTTTAATTAGTTTATAACACTGCTGGTATTAAAATTTCAAAATGCGACCTAGATTGGAAATTATTTGAGAGTTTTGATTTCAAAGGTCTGCGGGCTTAAAAATAGCCGCCGAACATAGCAAAACAGTCTAGTGACAGAATTGAGTTCACTTTCATAAACGAGCGAATAAATTGGCAATTTTCCACTTAAAATTCACAAAAGAGATATCTCACAATTTAAAAACGACACATCTCTGAATTTCAAGAAGAAATTATCAACGAACGAACAAAATTCTGACACATAATTTGCATAATGCTTATAAATACAACAATCTACCTCTAGAAGCAAAACCGAATTTTTTATAGGGGGGAATTCTCCAAATCACCCCAAATCCCGGTTACTAACCAGAGAGATATAGTACTTGAACATTATCTGAAAATTAATCTGGTATTTTCGCGAACGCTCTTAAAGTTGATCGATTATTTTGAGGTTATTTCGTCCCCGCCAACTGCTAATTGACTCTCGGGTCAATTGACACCTGCAAGTGACGCTAGTTTTACGCGTCAATTAAGGGGTATTTGAAGGCAAAAAAGGACAAGATTCTTAAAATATGTACCAGTGTTAAGGAAATTCAACTTATCTTTAACAGGAGAGGCCGTTCAAAAGGAAATTTCTGTTCTTGAGAGCTTGTAGTCAGATTGGAAAATGGCGATTGCGAGCGGACCTACTAAGTCTAGGTCTGTTTTCCAGTGACTGCGAAATCAGAATGACATGTAAGTAAATCAGCTTCGCGGTGTCTTAACGTGAGATAAAGAAGGCAAAGTAGGAAAACAGTCTAGTTCTATTTGGATCTTTTGTAACAAAGAACGTTACCGTTGATTGCGTGACCAACGAAAAATGGGAGGTGCAAAAATCTAAATGCGATATATATTTTAACAGTTTGGTGTAGTACACCAGCTTCGTCTTTAAACTCTGAACAAAGGATATCTGCACAAGAAAAGCAAACACGACAGATTTTAAGTCTACCGCGGTGCTGCCCTACATCAAAGGAGTCTCAGAGACCCTCCGCCGCAGCCTACAACAACAAGGCATACGCGCCGTCTTCAAGTCTGACACGAACTAAAAAGATCCCAACTAGTCAGACCAAAATCCGCTGACCCCAGCAAGCAAGACGGCGTAGTCTACAAAATACCATGCGAATGCGGAAAAGTCTATATCGGAGAAACGGGACGACCCATGCAAGAAAGAATAAAAGAACACGACAGAGACATCCGCCTCGCTCGAACTCAAAACTCAGCCGTTTCAGAACACGCCAATGAAACTGGACACAAGCCGCTTTGGAACGAAGTCAAATTTATTGATCATGATAACGACTGGTACACGAAGAGGCAATTCACATAAGACGGCACCCTAATAACATCAACAGTGATAACGGAATTGAAATTCCAGAAGCGTGGATGCCGACGATCAAGAAACACAACAACAAACACGCGGCAAGCCAGCGGACCGCTGAGGAAGACACAGCAAACAGGAACAATAGTAGGATCGAAATGCACCAATCAGAGCAGACCACGCAGCTACATAATGGTGAGCCGGAATCAGTCGACCCCATCGCCTGAACAAGACTAGCAGTAAGCAGTCGAAACGTCGCGATCAACATCCAGTGACCACATCGTGTGACGAATGAACAATTTATATTATCAAGAGTGCAATTGTTTTCCGAAGCATCCACCTCCCAATAACTCCTTCCCCCCACCCACCTCTCCCATGTCCACTTGCCTTCCACTATCTTTTTTTAGGGGGCTCTAATGCCTTTGTACTTTTATAGCAGGCACATAAAACCGATTGTATAAGGCCCGAGTCAACCACTTGATCGACTAGAACACTTCTCGAACATGCGCTAACATTTTTGGACTTTGCAAGTTTTAAGATGAAGCCCTCGTAGCAGCGTAATTTTAAAAAAGTGCACGCATGGGTACGAATTTTTTGAGCGTACTAACAACGAATTCTTGTATTTTTCGTTAATTCAATATCTTATTCTTTGGAGTATAAATACAATTTCATTCCAAACATGAGTTAATGGCTGTAACTAGAGCCTCCTGCACTTGGTCGGGAACAAGGTGGCTCTGGATACGAGGGTACGCAAGCACGCCCCTTTACGAGAATTCTGCTTCCCTCTTCAGTTGTTCACAAAGAGTTGATAAAGTTTATATTTGGCAGCAAGAGCACTGCTTCAGGAAGTTCTCAAGTCTTAAAATATACGGCGCTTTCCTCTTGGTGGTGATGTTTTCTGTGTCCATGACGAAGTGTTCGCAGATATCCTTCAGCATGGTAATAGCAAACAATGAGAGCTTGGATTTGGACATCAGGTGACAAAGATTGTAACTCCCGTAGTAGATCGGATGGTTCGGTTGTACATTAGCCATCACGTGATCCCTGAGCTCACCGAACGCCGTCTCGGTCATAACCGCTTCGCCATCTTCCTCCTCCTCGTCCTCATCAGAAATAACTGGCGCATGCGAGTGGACACTCAGGCTCCTTTTGGCAGCTAAACGCTGTGCGAAATTCAGCACTAGAGAATATACGCTTGCCGCTCTCATCTCTAGCTGTAATCATTGACCTCGCGACTTGCGCTGGATTCCCCTTCTGGCCTTTCGTTTCTCCGATCAGGAATTTGTTTGTCAAGTACTCTCTTTGCTTGTCCGAGAATCTTACTCTGTTTGCCTGGGCAAGTTTGAGAGCCCAACCCATCTGCAATCGCGACGGTCGAGCTGGAGTGTCCGTACTTGTGGTGTCCTCTCCAAACTGTGGCACAATTGTGAACTGGCCTTCAAGTCTTGCTGCATATCCACGGACAGCTTTGTCGAGCATGGTTTCACTTCCTAGCACACCGACGTGCTTGCCACAATCCAAGTGCCTCTACAATGCCGAAAACCTCTGATACTATTTCGTGCAGCCTTCCTCGGGACATGCGTATACCTCACCACCTTCAGAAGGTAGACTAATAGGTGGGGCATCCTCTGCCGCACTTTTGGAAGCAACTGAAGTCGTTGCAGGTCTGGACTTGACAGCAGAGAACAAGTCATGCAGCTCCTTGCCTGCAGAACCAGTAGTTAAGCGTGCTATCTGAAAATTGGCGGGAATGTTTTTCTTTGATAGCGGAATCTTCTTTCCAGGCCCTATTCCGTACGCCTTCCATTGGCGAATGTATGTGCTAGCATATTCTACGTTTGCCACAGTGCTGACTCCATCGAGTTTTACTTGCACTGCAGAACTGGGCGAAACTACACTGTCACAGAGGGAGACATTAAGACCAGGTACATGTTGTAGTTCAATCTTTTCCTTGGTTCAAATTTTATTTTCCTTTGTTTTCTGGTATGGTAATGTATGATAATGGTTTGAAACAAAGAAAAATAAAATTTGAACCAAGGATAAAATTGAACTACAACATACACCCCCTGAGGATTGCATGGCATCAACCATTTCCACCTTTTAACAGTACGGAATTGTAACTTGTCAGCCACTATGGACAACATTTGCCGCCGCGCTTGCCAAGTACTAGCGTTCGTATAGCATTAAGCCAATGCTGCCAAAAGAACCTGATCAATATCACCATCTTCGGTATCACTGGACGAGTTCTGGGCCTCAAGTTATTTGCAGGGCACAAGAGTCTTTCATAAGTGCGCAGACTGATGTGGCGCTATTTCCTCTAACACGGCGTCTACTGCTTGACGGACGTTGCGCACATAACGTCTTCGGGTCCTACTGCTTGCCTCCGACCATGGAACGGTAACCGGGTGTCGTACTGGACTTACGTCTTTGCTTTGTAGGAACTGGTTCATCTTTTCAAGTGGCGACGAACCTTCACGCACCGCAATTCTCGCTCGAGCCCGCGGGACTGGCGTACACGTTATGTCCAATGTGGCTTCAAATGACAGTGAGTATAGGCTTCCTTCAGGTGTCTCAAAGGCTATCTCTTCTTCTGGTTTCTTTGTGGGCGCTGGCGTGCTCTCGGCACCCGTCGCCGCTCCAATAGGGACCAGTAAAGGGACAGAGCCTTCATTTTCCTGTTTTGAATAATAGGAGAACTTCATGCAATTGATTGGTGATCTCAAGGGTTTATTCATACTAGCAAGATAGGTATGTTGGACTTGGGGATAAGGGCAAGAGATCATTTATGTAAGTCCGTTGCACAGGATAAGGGTGTTTTTACACTATTCAGTGCAGTGGGGATACAGTAGAACCCGGTAACTCGAACTCTGAAGGGAAGCAATAAACAGTTCGAGTTAGCGTGGATTCGAGTTATCGGGATTGATTGAATTTATTGAATTTTCAATTTGTTATGTTAATAGTTACTGATTTTTTAGCACTTCAGTATATAATACTAACGTGATCTGTTTGTTGCACTAATCAAAATCAAATTGTTGTAGTGTTAGGCCAGAGTTTTACCGATTATACAACAAGAACAGCTAAGAAGATGGTATCCAAGTGGAGTTACCATACAAGAACCAGAATTCGAGTTATCGGGGTAAATTGAGTGAAATTTTGGTCAAGGGAAAAATAGTGCGAGTAAATAGTGTGAGGAATTCGAGTTATCCGAGATCGAGTTAACCGAGTAAAAATGAATGAAAATTGGGGTGAGATCCAATGGAAATAGGACAGTGGTTCGAGTTAGCTGAGTTTTAGTTATCACTGAGATATCAATACCGTTCCATAAATGCACTATTGACTTCCCCTCGTTACATCTCTGCCAAGCCCCACCCTGAAAAATGAAATAGCTCTCCAACGACTATATCCTGGGCAGAACCTCCCCCTTCCCCTTAACAAAACCGCACACTTCCCCCAAACTACTCAAGTTTCCCCCTCCCACCCCTTTGCTAAGAAAAACTACGACCCCAGACTAGCGCACAGACTTACCAAAGGTAAAGCACCCATCCTACAAGAAATCTCAGTTTCGGCAGGCGCGGCCACATTTTCAGTTACCGTAAGACTAATTCGACACTTGCAACACACACCTGTAAGTTAAAGAGCAATCACAATGCTGTACTTTTAAACGAGACAATTATAAAAGACTGACGCGTCGGTTTTAGACTGCCATGTCCCCGTCTTCCCTCCACTTCTACCGCTCAAGATTTGACCCTTCTTTTTATTCATAATAGATAATACCTGAGCCGACAGGCACAAGTTTGCCAGTTTCTTGCAAGATATGCTGTGACATCCGTTTGCTTATCCCCCTTTCTGCCTTCGGCCGCTCCTTGAGAATGATGCTGTGCTTTGAATAACGGTAGGAACGGAACATTTAGACGAGGGCCGTCTCCAGCCAAGGCCAAGTGACTCTCGGTGGCGAGGACAGATGCTGAGCTCGTCAACATTTCGAGGCATAGCAAACATAGACGCCCTTGCCAAAATGAGATCCACTTCATTTTCGACACCAGTTAACGCAAGGGCTGACTTGTGCGCGCCTATGCTTCTCTTGCACTGAAGTAGCGGTATGACTTCGACAGACTTGCTTCTATCCTTCGTTTGAAAACCGCAATGGCCGCCAACAATTTCTTGAAAAGAGCAAACTGTTTCCTCCCTAGAAGTCATGGCGAACAACCAGGATCAAATGGGACTAGCGCATTGCTTTTATTGAAGGAAAAGTCTAGATGGTATAATTTCATCCCCTCTGCTGTTGTTGAGCGCTGTTTCTAATGTAAGACTAGTCTAGACAGTACAATTTCATGTAGCTTTTACGCAAAATTAAATCCTTATTAGATTTTAGAAGGGATGCATTGAAGAACAAGAGAAATTTAATAAAGCTTAAGTCTCACAGGTTAGAATTGAAGGGAAAAAAATTTTTGGGTGAAAAAGTAGGAGCTACCCTAAAATCAGGAACGGCGTAATCCTAAAAGACGTAACTATAAATATAAGTAAATAAATACCTAGAACATTGTACTGCACCAGTTTTAAAAGTGGGAGTATGTATTTGCTAACCATCTTAGTTCACCGCTTTTAAAATAACAGGACAAGTGGTCGTACAATAAAATGAATTTGCTACACCTCGTACGTTTTGGTTCCCACGCACTTATTTTTAGCCGGGGCCGTAGACAATGTTGCCTGGTCACGCAATAAGTGGTACCGTACTTTGCTTTGTTTACTTACCGTCGCTGTGCAGCAAATACATTGCTCGCTACAAAGGATCCAAATTGCGCTACAATGTTTTCCTACTTGGCCTACGTTATCTCAGGCAAGGCACTCAAAGCGGATTTATTTACCTTTCTGATTTCGCAGTCACGGGAAAGCAGACTTATATCCGCTCGCAGTGGCCGCTCTCCTATCTACGAGATCTCAAAAACAGAAATTATTCACTGAACGGTCTCTTCTTTTGAAGATAAGTTGAATTTCGTTAACACGGCTACATATTTAAAGAATCTTGTCAGTTTTTGCCTTCAAATAAGCTTAAATTGACGCGTAAAACTGGCGTGACTTGCACCTGTCAATTGACCCGAGAGTCAATTAGAAGTTGGAACAAGACCGCGGGGGTTCTTAGACTTCTCACTGGAGGCATGGTTAGTGGAACGTTGCTCGTGTTTACCAAGTATGAGTCCATAACTCGCGAGATGATAGGCCAGCAAGGCGAAGACGGAAGTTAAGACGGGCAGTGGTGAGAGCAAGGCCAACTGCACTTACTGGTCTGCCATCGGGCTCTTGTCTGATGAGCTCTTCCTCAAGTTCACGGACAGCCTTCTCAGCGACTGGGTTCTTGTTTTTATTCTTAACGCGACCGACATCGATTGTGGCGTTCAGGTGGTTGAGAGAGTCATTGTTGGCCATGGACTGAAAACCAGGAGAGGGATCCACACGTATAATTGCTCTTGGGCCGTCAAGTGGGTGGAGACCGACAATTAGTTGTGTGAGGGCGTCACGGAGGGTATCGTGCTTCTCGTCATGTACCAAGCAGGGAGCAGTGAAGGACGTGGTGCATTCTCGCAGTACTAGGATCAGCTGACGGTAGCGTTTGATCACATCGGCAGCGAAGGAGACGCCTACGACCTCTGGGGGATCGTCAGACGACTGCTTGACCAAGGAGCCTGGAAACGACTTCAGGGAGGCGCATGTGTGGCAGGCAGAAGTTACGCGAGAGATGGCATAGTTGTTGTCCAGAGCGAAGAACTGGCATTTGAGTACCATTTGAAACTGATGTCGGGTCGGGTGGTTGAGTTTAATATGAAGGGCGGTAAGAAGGCCGTCCAGGACGGACATCGGGACAACAATTGCTTCCGCCACAGGAACGAACGGCTGAGTGTGCTTGACCACAAGAAGTCGGTCACTAGCAATAGAAACAGAACTGAGATAGCGCTTAACATCCCGAATATTAGTAAGCTTCTTGGACGGGCGTGTGCCTTGGTTAAGGTGGGCGTGTACTCTACGAAGGTCGGGACAGTCGTGTTGGATCTGTCGCCAGGCTGATCTGGTTGTGAACGGGAGACTAGACTTGCTGTTGAGGATATCATGAATTGAGATGTTCCGTACAACGGAATCCCCCATTTCGTGGACAAAGTTGCAGATCTGGCAATTGGGCTCACTGCAGTCAGGAGCGTTACGGCTGGTAAAGTCAGACGGTAACTTAGCCTTCTCAGCCAGGTGTTGAAGATTGACTAGGTAACGGCTGACGTTCGTGAGGAACAAAGTCACATGAGGGCTTGCCGAGAATTCGCCTCGACAAAGTTTGTCTATCGCTTGAACACAGGGTTTGTTATCTGTTAATACAGTTGTGGGGTGCGGAGACTGAATAATAAAATGGGAGAAATGCTTGACGGATGCAGCAATTGACAGTGCTTCTACTTCGCAGGGAAGCCAAGTTACTTGGTGTTTTCGCAACTTAGCGCTGAAGAAGCCAGCGAGTGGAGTTGATTGGTACGTGAGACGTACAACGTGGCACCGAGGCCTCTCCTGGTAACGGATCCATCCGTAACTATCCAGAGTGTGTCTGAAGGGCGAGGGAGAACTATGGCTTTGTGGCTGGATAGGAAATCCTGCGCAGATTTGAATCTGGATATTAGGTTCTCATCCCTTAGTAGTCTGTCGGAATACTGAAGGCCAGTGAGAGCGCACTCCAGGGAAGCGATGACGTTTGAGCAGTTGGGAAGTACGCGACTGAGGACTTTGTAGGCGCCGAGAAAAGACCTGAGACCTTTCACAGTTGGAGGAGGAGGACACGATGCCAAGGCGGCGATACGATTCGGGTTGGCTGATAACCTGCCTTGGGACCATATCCAGCCGAGAACAGAGGTGGTCTTGGGACAAATGACGGTCTTTCTGGGAGAAAGACGAAGGTTACAACGATCAAGGGCCTGAGGGACGCGTCGCCAGTTGTTCAGGAGGGCCTCGAGGGAATCGCCACCGCAGTAGAGGTCATCTGCGAGTTTGGCCACAAAGCCTTCTTCAATGAAGTCGCCGAGAACGCGACATTTCATCTCTTCAAGCGCAGTCTCGGAACCAGGCATTCCCACAGCTGATCTGGTGTAGACGCGAACTCCACGGAAGGGTGTTGCTACGCCACAGTACTTCAGAGAAGACTTGGAGAGGGAAATCTGGTAGAAGGCACGGGTGAGATCTGTTTTGATCATGTAGCGCCAGGGAGCGATGATGCGAAGGGTGGTGTCCACATCAGGCATTAGTGATGGCTGAGGCTTACTGTATCTTGCGACGTCTGCGAAAGCTGTTACAAGTCTGTGGCCGCCGGAGAGCTTTTTGACTAGGAACGAAGGGTTGAGGTACTCAACGGTTATGCCGAGATCCTCGGGGCGACGGAAGACCTGGGCTTGTTCAAGTTCATCAAACTTAGCTTGGAGCTCTACGAGTTGTTTCCGGGAGTACTGGGGAACGCGGCCTTTACGTTGGGGGGGGGGGGGCTGTACAGGGCCAATGTTTACTGTTGAATGTAGAATGGAACCAGCAGCGCCGTTGTAACCAGTTATGTCAGGATCGAAGATGCGATCATAGGTCTGCAATAGCTGTCGGAACCTGACGCGGAGATCTTCGGGCAGTATGTTGTCGGGGTCAATGGATGCGCTAGACGAGAACGGTAGGGAACTCTTGGGCATTTAGGTTCTTACAGGTTGAGGCAGACTGGGGAGAGACGGAGTGGAGGTAAATGATGACGGTAGGGTCTGACTGAGGTGTTTGTGGCGGCCGATGAGTTTAGGTTCTTGAGAACTGTTGACTAAACGGACTTTGGTGCCGACAGCTTCCAGGAATTGGGGCTCAGGCCAGAAGGATGAAGATTTGGTATGTTTGGGCACTGGGTGCGTGGCTGAAGGGCAAGTACATGATCTTTTCCAAGGTCGGGGGGAATGTCCAGCTCCACGTAATCACCAGGCCAAAGGACAGTCGTAGACGATGGTGCACGTAAAGTGTAACATTGCGCACGTCGCACAGCATGGGAAGCAAAGGTAGGATCACTCCTATGCGCATAGTGGAGGACCTCGGAGTCTTGGATACGCACTTGGCACTTAGCAGGGCGAACAGAGATATCGTTGGCTATAAGAAAGGGTGTGCCTGCAAGGACGTCTACATCTAAGTCATCCACAACGAAGGCATCAAGAGCGAGATGTTTGTCAGCGCAGGATAGGATGAGGCGGGTTTCACCAACTACAGATAAAGGAGTCAGACCGTCGGCTTGCAAAGCTTGCTGGGAAGACTTCGTAATGGGTGCACCGATGGAACGGGCTAGAGAAGACTCGATCATGCTAGTCTCCGCACCTGCTTGTACAAGGCTTTGAAATGAGGTGACTGACGCGACGCGAGACCAAGCGTGCTGAGGTAGATGATGAGTGTTCATCTTCGGCCGTGAAGAGAGGTGGCGAATAATCCATATTGTCAGGATCCTCGTCGTCAAAGGTAGACATGAAGCGAGAACGAGACAGAAAGGTACGATCCTCTGGAGGTATATAAGGGCAAGAGCTGAGGAAGTGTTGGTCATTACGACCGGCCTGTTTACAAAGTGGATAGGACTTTGGTCGCTTGGTAGGAGCCCAGGCTTGGGGAGAAGGCTTGGGTGAAGCACGAGGCGGTGGCTGTCTAAACCTCGACGCTGTGGTGCGAAGGACTTTGGTGTCGGCGATACTGCGAATTCCTCGAGAAGGGAATCCAAAGCCTGGGAAATGTCGGGTTTCAAGGAAGCCAGAGTTTTAGATCTTAATTCTGTGCCGTAGCGCTGTTTTACGAGTGCGGGTAGGTCGGAGTGTAAGAGTTTTAACCAAGTTAAAACGACCATATTTTCAAGTGTGGGGGTCAGTTCTTCATCGGAAGTAACGGGTGCACCATGGTGAGTTACGGGGCTGTTGGCAACAAGGAGGTTATCTTCAGTGAAGGACATTAAGCGCTGAAACAAATCTTCTGGGCGTTCGTCGACCTCACGTTTGATGTGGGAGAAATCTACGAAGTGTGCGTCAGCAGACTGGAAGCCATAGTGGGCTCTTATGGCCTGCCAAACGGAGCTGATGGAAGTTGAATTTTTCACGATTGGAGTAGGCGAAATAACGGGGCAAAAGTTGGCTATCTGGCCTAACATGAGCTCAAGGTGTAAGTTTTTCTTAAAGGCAGTATGGACTGCCTTTCTTGAACTGAAACAATCTGCTAGCAATCATTTCACGCAACAGGAGAATGTCATGGTCATCTGTCTATTCCATAACAGGTTGTTTTGGGGTAGCCATCTTCACGCTAGACGCTAAAAAGTTCAGAAAATGACTGTAAATACTTGATAATCTTCATCCGAAGGTTGTAGTGCAACTCGGCGTGTTTCGAGCGCCCTGCGCAAAGGGGCATGTTCGGGGTCTCTTTTCCCTTTTTACTGGTGTTAGCGCCTACCTCGCTTTTTCGAGCTGCCTTGGTGCAAACGCTAGCTTTGGTCTCGCGCCAGCCCTTCGATCAAAGATCTTATCTCTCTCTTGTACTAGTCGATCGTAAATCCAGTCAAAGTAGTCTGATTTTTTACTCCTGACGACATAACCGGGGTTATTCTTATAGCGATGTTTCCCGTGACGTCACGCCTAGGTCACGTGGGGCTGTTTATTTCTGTGGTTAGCAGACACGACGTGGCTTGATGTTTCTTTCTAAATTTATTGCTAAGAAAAGGGTTCGTGGAGAGAATTCCGGTGGGCTGCTGCGTAATAAATTGTACAAATCGGTTCACAAATGCATCGGGAATAAATTTTTTTAGATTTCCTGAAAGTGAACCGAAGCGGACCACTTGGATCAATGCAGTTCGTAGGAAGGATTGGACGCCGTCCGAGTCCTCGCGAGTCTGCAGTGTTCACTTCTTGTCAGGTACGAAGCTAACAACTGAGTCAGCCGTATAGTAATACGAGAGTGGTTGTTTCTACTATAAATTCTCCTCTTTTGTACCGTGCCTTGTGTTTACAAACTATTCGTCGAATTTAGGAAGTAAGATTCGCGCTCGTATAACAATTTAATTAAATCGAATCGTGCAAGACAATTTTTAATGTGCTCTTCGTCTTCTTCAGGGAGGACTAGCGATGAACCAAATGATCCTGATTATATTCCAAACTTGGCCATGGGCTATGGTGATGATAGCTTAGCACTTAAATTGTCCTTGAAGAAAAAAGCGCGGAACGAACGCAGGCTTCGTAGGTCCCAAACTAAGGATTACAAAAATCAAAAACTATCTAGTGAAGAAGAAACCGGAGCCGGTGAAGGTAAAGGCGAATCGTGGAAATTGTTGAGATCTAAAAATAACAATCAATCAGTAAGGTTAAATTGCATTGTTTAAAGCCCTGATTAATGCACAAATTAATGGAAATTCTTTTAATTTTCAAATTTTACAATAGCATTATTTCAGAAATTTTTGTTATGGATGATTCTGTATTAAGTGGATTTTGTGATTTTAATTCTCCCCACTTTTTCTGTTGTCCTTTTCTTTAGAAAGGAAGACACTGAAATGCATGATCCTGGTGATCTAATCCAGAAAATAATACCAAGCACTAAAAGAAGAAAACGAGTCATTTTATAGAGAGGTTGAAAGAACCCAGGAAGAAATTGAAACAAAAATCTCTGATCTAACCATCAAACACCTAGCACAGACAGAGGAGAATAAGTCTCTTTAATGAAGAACTTCAAAGACTCCAGGTAGAAAACAGAACCCTGAAAGCTAAACTGGAAAGAGTACAATTTGAGGATCAGTTTCTTAATCAAGGGGACACATTTTTCAAAACTAAATTTTTTACTGGATTTCCTACCTATGAATTATTTACTTTAGTGGTTACATTTTGTTCATCAGTATTGCCAGTTTTAAAAAAAATTTCACCTGCCAATGTGTTTCTTTTTGGCTTAGGGATTTAACATATGTTCATCAGCTTTTTTTTCAGCAGTTTCTAAACTGTTAAATGTTGGCCTGCCTGCAGCGGCACAAAAACTGTCTTTTTTAGTTAGATGGCCAGCTAAAGAGGAAGTTATTCGAACATTACCTTCTTTTCTTAAACCCTTGTTTACAAAACGTAATGTAACCTTGACATTAAGAGCTTTAACATGGTCCAACAAGATAGCGGCGACAAGACTGCAAACTTCTCCAAGCCTGCGATCGAGAAAAAGGAAATATACTTTTTCTTCGTAGAATAACCTTGTTTGTCTCGCTTTGCAGCTGTTTATTGTTATTCACATTCTTTCGTTAAATTAACAGTGAGTATTACAAAGAATATTAAATCTAGAAATGATATCAACTGGGATTTTTTTTCTGAGTTATCATTTCTAAATGAAGAGTATACGTAGTAATGAAAAGTAACCAAAAAACAACAACATCTCGTTTACCTGGCCATACATGTGCAGTGTGCTGCGTGGACATTGGCGTCCTTTTTATGAAGGCAAAGCCATGCATCGAGCGGCTGATTGTTAATTCTCTGGGACGGAATTACCTTCCCTTTAATTACCCAGTACACCACAATGACACCACAATGGTTTAACGTGGCCACTGATAACAAACTGATACTTGAAAGCCTTTAGACTCTCCTTCGTGAAAATACCCGGCGTTTCAATTAAATACGTGTACAGATCCCCAAATATTAACTCCGGTCAAGAACTGGGATTATTTGTCCATCCTTTGAAATTATATGGGTCGGGAAGGCTTCTTGCACCTTTGTTGTAGCTTAATTTAAAATGATATCGTGATCTTGCAACAGGATCGAGACTTTTTGCGTACTCGGAATCGCACGTTGAAGCCATGAAAACAAAAAGAAGCCGGCTATTTGCCAACCACTAAAGTGCGCATGTCTAAAGAATGACGTCAATGTTTATAAATAAGAAACATCGATATTCGCCAATATCATAGGTAACCTGGGTTTGCCAATGCGCCCGACTCGTGATACTGCAGCGTGATAGGTTTATAGGCCTCCCAAGTCTTCCGTTCTTCCAGCGGTGAAGGCGGCGTAGGGAAGGTGAACCCATCATGAACATCTCCATCAATATCTCTATCATCAGCATCTTCATCATAAACATCTCCGTCATCAAAATCTCCATATTCAAATTCTCCATCAAAATTATCATCGACGTCTTCATGAACAACAGCATCTCCATCTCCATAAACATCTACATCCATCACATAGTCGGGCCCCTCCGCCTCCACAGGCTGTTGGGCCTGCTGCGCCTGCCGACCCAGCGTACATGTGATAGGTTTAAAGAGCCTCCCACTCAAGAGCTCACCAAAGGTCTTCGCGAGCCTGTAGTCCTCAAGCTTTTCATGTGTCGTCCTTTTTTTGTGCATCAACTTCACTTTTTTCTTTGGTCATCTTCCACCTTGCCACAGACAGTATATATATAGATAGATAGATAGATAGACTAACATCTGTTATGAGGAGAAGATTCCAAAATCTATTAAGTATGCGAATATTTGCGTTGTCACGCAATCTTAGTTCTAGAGAATTCTACAACACACGAACATGATGTAAACAAGTGAAGTAACTTTCTACAAATAGTTATTGTTGTAATCTTTCGAATATTCTAGAACTGTCTGTGAAAGTATTTAAAGAGCGTTGTCCCATAGAACTTACACTTACCTACGGACGCTCAGAGTGAGTCTAAAGTGGTCAAGAGTTATTTGGAGATCGCGCCGTTCGCCGTGACTAAAGAAGCTATCCAAGGAAGAATTGAAGGTGTTTGTTATCAAGTGGATATATCTCAGGGGAATTCGTGTGTTTAAACTGTCAAGTGCTGACTGAACTTATCTAGTTTTTAACTTAAAGGATAGCTTGATTAGCGCTTAGAGAATATTTAAGTTTGCGATCGCTCCCACTGTAGACTACTCGAATTATTTTAGTTGTCAGTTTCAAATAAATAGTTGAGTTCCTAGCGGAAGTACGTTTATCATTCTTTTTCTGTACGGACAGAGAAAACAGGATTATTTATTTATTTGTCTCGTACCAACACCCTACTTCACATACTCTATAATGGGCTCGTATATGACAAGGTCTACTTATTCGCAAAGAACCCATACCAAGAATATTACCAGACCCTCCTAGAGTATTTCGACACCCATATTTACCCTCAGGTGTGATACAAAGTCTTCGAGATGCGTGAGGATAACATCCTACCGCTTAGCACGCTCCCGCTTGACGATCAAGAGGTTATCGTATTCGATGATTTGCTTTGCGAGGACCAAAACGAGATTATCAACTATCTCACCTACGGGCAGCACAAACGATGTTCTATTATGTACCTCACAAAGGAAATTGCATGGAATTTAGTGGTTTCCTGGGCTTTGATTGGTGGCAAATCGATAACAATGACATCACGCACGTGTGGTATCATGTATATCTATGTGACATTATTTACTTCTGTATGTCTGATAACATTTTTATCCATTTGCTACCACCAAGTATACTACTAAATTTTATACAATGAATATAATTTTATGCGAAAAATTTACAGTGGAATTTGTGACTCAGTAATGAGTTCTTCTCTCGTTGCTTCTTAACACTTGCAAAACAGAACCTTAACATTATGAAGTACCCCCCCCCCAAAAAAAAAAGAAAACCAAAGCCCCTATTGAATTCCTGCGATCTTAAACTTCCTTGAAAACATAAGAGGTAGGGATCGATTTTTTGCCATTTATTTTCTTCACTCAGGGATTCCAGACACAGCGAAACTGATTGATGTACCGAGTGAGGTGAAGGGCGATGAATTAACCTTGAAATGGAATGAACCAATAAACAATGGAGCAGAGATCACACAATACACTGTTTACAAAAGAACAGTGAATGAAGATGGTACAGCAGGAGAATGGGAAGAAATTACGATCATCACCGATCCTTCAGTTCGTGAATATACGATTAAACTGGATGAAGGCAAGGGATACGATATTGTAGTTACTGCAACAAACAAGTTTGGTGAATGATGAAAGGAAGAAGAAAAAATTAAAAGGATTGAAAGAGTAGCGGGTACGTACTCTGGTCTTCATTTATAGCAGAAACATACATACATACATCCTTTATTATCTTTCCCCATGGGGGCTTTTCGAAGACAATATGGTACACTATTCTACAATTAAATACTAATATATTAAAATCAATTCTAATTTAGATGATCACAAATTTAAAAACTCTACGATTAATTTACGTTTCAATGCTTTTTTAAAAGTTGAAATAGTTCTACTGAGTTTTAAGGTAAGGTCCAATGAGTTCCAAATTTTAGTTTTCCTATAATAAAATGTTCTTTGGCCAGTGGCAGTTCTGAATAGAGGAATGTTTAATTGTTGAGAGCTCCTAGTGGTACGCGTGCTTATATCTGCACGTTTGATAAAAATAGAGGTCAAATAGTCGGGAGCACAGCCCGTCATGCACTTGAAGGCTAAAGTGGCACTTCGATAGTAAAGCTGGCTTGATACTGGCAGCCATTCTAGTTCTTTAAGTATAGGCGTGACATGATCGAATTTTCGTGCACCACTTACGATTGTACATGCGAAGTTCTGTACAGATTGCAATTTATCAATGTTACAGTTGGAGGAGTTTGCCCACACGTTTGAGCAATAAAACAGTTTACTAAAAACTAGGGCATTAATAACTGTGATAAGAGTTCCTCTATCAAAAGCATGTTTAACTCGATTAATTTGTTCAAGGCGAGACATGCAGGAGGAAACAGTGTTAACAATGTGAACATTGTATGTTAAGTGGGGATCCAGTGTCACACCTAGGTCCTTTGCCGCCTGGACAGGTACAAGTTCCTTTCCTAGCAATGATAACGTGAAATCTCGTAGTTTGGGAAGCATTTGTCTGCTACCAAATACCATGAGTTTAGTCTTATCCGGATTCAACAGTAGGTAGTTATTAAAACACCAGTTACGCACGTTAAGTAAATCCTCGTTCATAGCGATTATTGCATTTATTTTATCTTCGATCTTAAAGGAGACCAGGAGTTTTGTATCGTCTACATAGCACTGTGAACTGCATTTTCGCGGAACAGCGGGGAGATCATTTACATAGATGCTGAAAAGAAGCGGGCCCAGAATACTTCCTTGCGGTACACCACTGGTCACAGTTAGGGGCTCAGATGAAGTAGAATTTATACGTACAACTTGTTGCCTGTCGCTTAGGTAGCTGCAGAACTATTGTAGACACGGGTAAGAAGCACCGACGTCCAGCAATTTTGATATTAGGTTTTCGTGGCTAATACTGTCGAACGCCTTGCTCATATCTAATAGTACCATAACCGTTAGCTCTTTCTTATCCATGGCGCTAAGTATTGCGTCGGTGGTTTGAATTACGGATGTTTCAGTTGAGTGCCATCTTTTATTTCCACTCTGGTTCTTTGCTAGCCTTCCCTTTGAGAGAAGATACGATGTGAATTGATTATGAGCAACCCTTTCACAGACTTTTGATAGAACAGGTAACAACGAGATGGGTCCGTTATTGTTTGCTTGTTCGTGATCTCCGTCTTTAGGGATAGGTGTAACTTCAGCTACTTTCCAAACAGAAGGGAAGGTTGAAGTAACAAAAGAGGTGTTAACAATGGATGTGATTGCAGGAAGAATAGGAGCGAGGCAGTCTTTGATAACGCGGATAGGGATCTTGTCATTCCCAGGGGCTTTATTAGACGGCATAGATGTTATTATATCTTCTATATGTTTACCATCTGTGACACGGAATGAAAACTGTTCGGACAATGGGTATTGTCTCGGAGTAAACCAATTTTCATTGAGTTCGAGGTTACATTCATTAGCCAACGATTTAACTTTGTTTACGGTATTTTGACCAACTGAGACGAAGAATTTGTTAAATTCGTCGGCAACAGTTTTTTCGTCTCTGCTAAAAGTTCTCCGAGAAGCTGATTTGTTAGGAAGGCAGAGGCGAATGGCCTTCCAGATACTATTGGTGTTGTTCGGATTTTTCTGAATCTGGTCGGTAAAAAATTCTCTCTCAGCGATTCGTATCTCCCGTTTCACCTCACGCCTGAAGTTTTTGTAAGCTCACCAAGCCGTGGGATCGTTACTCTTCTTGGCCTTCCTGCGCCAATAGTCTCTGGTCTTCATTAGTCCACGAATATTTTCGGTCACAACTGGATTTGGTTTCCCGCGAACTTTAAAGGTCTTAAGAGGAGCATGTTGATCTAATATCTCGTTAAACAATGAGTTAAATGCGTACAGTTTATCTTCGACATCGCAGAAGGTATCTATGATAGACCATGGTGCTTGGCATACGTCGTTATAAAAGACATTTGGATTATAATGTTTGAAGCTCCTTGTAGTAATAAACACAGGCTTGGGACGAGCTTTCTTTAGTCGTAGCGTAACGTAAACTAAATCATGATTGCTGATCGAGCTCTGCATGACAAAGGCCTTCTGTACTTGTTTTTCATCAGAGGTAAGGATAATATCCAAGATCGACTTTGAGGACTCCGTAACTCGAGTTGGAGTTTTAATCAGCTGCGACAGGTTTCTAAGAGTGGTAGAAATTGATGAGTGCTCGTGAGTCCTGACCTTCGCTGTTCAGGAGGTTACAGTTGAGATCGCCTAATATGTAAATAGGCAAATTAAACGATAAAACTGAGATGAAATTTGCAGTGAGGTCTGTGTCAAAGCATGATAATGGAGTGTCTGGAGGTCTATAAGCAGTGCAGACAACGATGGATTTTAGGTTCCTTATTTGGATTTTTATCCAAAGTTGATGGAAGCCAGAGGGAGAAATTAGTGAGATATCCTTGAGTACCTCGGTCTTGTAAGTCCGTAGAACATAAGCACAAATACCGCCGCCTTTCTTGTTTTGGCGATCAACGCGGTAAATATCGTAGCCAGGGACTTCCATTTCTAGGTCAGTTACCGAGTTGTCGAGCCAAGACTCAGATATAGTGAAGATGTCAAACTTATTAGCCAGAATAGTTTCCTTAACAAGAACATAATGATCTCTGCATTTCAAGGAGCGAACGTGAGCTATCTTTACACTGCTAGTCGTCTTCTTCCGTCCGTCTACAGAGTAGTTACTAGGTCCAGGGTTTGTTTCTATATCGTGAATAAGCTGTATTATTGGTCTGAAGGTTGAGGTTGAATTGCTGTAGAAAGCGGAGGCGGCTTTTGATCTTTTGACCCTTCGGATAACGCTGCGGTGGGTCCGCCATTTTGTCAAGTGAAAGTTGCGTGGATTAAGCTTCCAGCTCTTCGGATTAGTCTGACAAGACCAGTGGTAATCCGAGTTAGGAGGTCCAGTGCCATCGTTGGAGTAGTCTTGACAATCAGTTTTCAGTAAAATAGTGAAATATAGGAGCAGTAAACAGCCAAAAGCTCGAGAGCGTCGCCAAACGTGACCAATCGCCATGTTATGCTAATTCCAGCAATAACAAAAATAGCGTCACTCTTGGAATCATGTACACCAAATAACATGTAAAATTTATTATCACCTACATAACAATCCGATGAACAGCTTTTGGGAACATTCGGTAGATCGCTAAGAAGGTAAAAAGCAACGGCCCCAAAATGCTTCCTTACGGGATTCCACTGCTCAGCGGTAACGCATCCGAGAGAGTAGAGTTGATGCCGTACAGTCTGGTGTCTTTCGGGCAAATAGCAAGTAAACTATCCAAGGGCTGATGTTGAAACACCGACATCTTGTAGCTTGTCCAGCAAATTGCTATGGTTAAAGCTGTCGAACACCATGCTCAGATCCAACAGGACAACAGCAGTTGTTTTCTTTTGATCAATTGCCCTTAGAATAGCATCAGTTGTATTTGTCAAAAAGGTTTCGGTGGAGTGCCATTTCTTATTGCCGCTCTGGTTTGTTGATAACCGCTTGTTGATCACTAAATATGGCAGGAATTGATTTAGTGCAATTTCGTTCGCATATCTTGGATAAAATAGGCAGTAGCAATATGAGACGATTATTATCCGGCTTTTCGTGGTCACCAAATTATTGGAAAAATACCGTATGAAAGGGAATCGTTAATAATAGCTGTTAAAGTGGGAAGAATTGACGGTAAACAATTTTCAAAAGGCGTACTGTTATTTTATCGTTCCCTTGAGCTTTTCCTGTTGGCATTGAATTGATTACCTTTTCGACTGCTTTGCATCCCACTGTTCCAAATGAAAATTGTTGTGCTATTGGGTAGCACCTTGAGACAAAGGATGATTTGGTAAGATCGTAATTACTTCCATCCGCAACAGCTCTTTCAACAGTTGCTTCGCCGATTGAAGTAAAAAATTCGTTGAACTCATCAGCGAGCACTTAAGTACAATGCTCAGATCGTTTCGGAACATACATCCTATGATCATTCTCTTATATCGCGCTTGTATGAGGCTACGAAGGAAGGTCATTAACATATACCATTCTCACTATTAACAACAAAAGGTTTACTCTGCAGAATTGATTATGTACACTATGAATTAAACCACACAGTTTTTAAAAAATTCAGCTGCCTTAAATGATCCAGAGATCGGCGCTGGATTGATAGTTTATTTGTTAATTGTTTCCTCTTACTGTTAACGCCAAGAAATGCAGCATTCTAATGCTGTGATGGAATGCATCTCTGCATAAATAAACCTTGGATGAGTCCTTCATCTTAATTGTATGTTCTTTTTAAGGTGCGGATAGTGCACAGAACAATACACAGGAAAAACAAACAGGTAAAATTCAAAGCACTTTTATTGTCTGTGTTTTCATTCATACGAACCTTAAGAAAGAATAGGTATTTAGTCTTAGATTACACTGAGTTCGACATAGAGAAATTTTACAAATCTTAGGAGCAATATCTGCCAATTTTCAAATTTGCAGATGTTGCAATTTTCATCTTGGAGACTTCTTATTGCAAACAATACTAAAGTAGACGCATGGACTAAGTCTTTCCTGATGTCCTGGATCGTCAAATTAAAAAGAAAAAAAACTAGAGTATACATGTCGGCTAAGTTATTATTTACTATTTAGTTTGATAACACTCTACTGGTACATTACGTATGGTGCACCTTTAATTTTTCTTTGTTAACTTTTCAGCATAAATATAACTCTTTCTGTATAATGCGCTGTACTATTATTAAAAAATTATACTAGGTTTTTTAGATTTCTAAGCTCAGCTGGTACATCATCAATATGTAGATTGTTCGCAATTGCCTCATGTAAGCTGGCTTTGTATGGCCTTAGGAATAACCTGTTTTACAGATATGTTCTTTTCCATCATAAAATGATAAATACTAGCTAGTTTGATGATATATTTTTTCTTGATGAGTTCTCCCAGAGCAGTTAGACAAAAACTACGTTTTCTTTCTCTGTTTTCCAACCTTCACCTGACAATACACTTAAGAAGACTGCATTTCTATGTGGTTTGAGCGTATCAGACACCACATTCGTGCTTACTTTCAACGACGCCCCTTTCGTGCAATGCCACGTATTCACGTTGTTAAAACTATTAATATGCGCTTTAGTTAACTTCGCACATGTGCTTCACTAGCTTCAGTGCGATTTGTGACTGAACGCAATACACAAAGTAGAAATTTAACTCCAGCGTTTCCCATGGAAAACCAGAGTAATTTGGGGATAAATGGCCATTTAAGTCTCTGCCACGTCTCTAAGGTTTAAGTACACGCTTGCATATGCGGTAATTGCCCAACAGATATGCCCAGTATGGATGCGCAATTCAATATTGAGAAACTACCTTACTAACGTGGTTGTGCGTTTCAGGTGTAACATGCAAAAAGCAGATCACAAATCTTCACGCCATTTATCTGGCTATCATCGCATTTCTGCTGCTAGTTATCATTGTACTCTTTGTGATACTTTGGAGAATTCGCAAGAATTCAGGTAAGAAAAGTCGGTATTTTTAGGTACTTCTGTGGTGAAATGACAGAAGTAGTAACAAATAACGTTTGAATAGTGTACATTCACAGGCTCGCGCCGACCTCCCTGAGGCAGCAGAACGGTCGCCCTATTAGATAAGTGTAGTCCTAATGGTATACAGAAGCATGGCAAACAACGTAACTAAGCAGGGTATTGTCGAGCAATTGTCATCCGAAGAGTCAGATCCTATCAGCGAGGCGACTCAGGGCGGTACTGGGCAAGCCTAATTCTACCACTCCGGATAATTATTTCCTATTGAACAACTGAATGCGGAGTACACGTTTTTTCAACAAGTGAATGCGGAGTACACGCTTTTACACGCGTGTACTCCTGAATGCGGAGTACACGCTTTTTCCATATAGTTTTTCCTGAAAACTGCATTTTCATATATTCTTTTTCTTTTAACTTATTTGTTTTTGATGGCTTTGATTCCTAACCCTAACCTAAGAAGAGTTGTCAATTTACCTTTGGTTTTTCCCTGTCGCCCCTACTGTCACTACTTATTTCCTACACTGGAGAACCTTTATACTGGAAACAAACTAAAAAACAAATAAATAAATAATCAAACTTCTGATTGAATCTTAATCAGGCAATGGGAGGTTTGTTGTTCACATAATAATTCTTGTACCCGTGGGATCCACAGCAGTTCAAACTCGTTTCATGCTCTCTCACATGCCCTTGTGTTCCCTTAATATTGAAAAGTATGAACTTGGCTCGTGTGTACCACAATAACTGGGGGGTGTTCACGAGACTGCACCCCCTTCCTAAAAGCTTAGGAACCAGTTCGCTCATCGGATGTGGTGCAACACGCGAGGGCATGTCGTGTATTGATCAATATTGAGTTTGATCTTTCTTGTAATGTATGTGAAAAACTTTGCTGTACTGGATACGGACTATGGGTGACAGTAATGAAGTCCATCCAAGACTTGAGCTAAAACCGAATCGACGGGTATCACATGAGGATAAGTGGATATTTCATTTTCCAATGACTGTTTAAAAAATTGGAGCTTCCTTCCTGTTACCCATAGAAACACAAACTTGAGAGCAAGTAGGATGAAGAACTCAATATTTCAGATCTGCCATCAAAGCAAATTTCATTTATCACATGAAACAAAGAAGATCGTTTCTACTAAGTGCCTTACATCTCTGTAACTGAACGAGCCAACCGGTAAGACAGGCTCTCTAGGGCAATATGTCGGTGCATCCTATTTAAAAATTACAAATATGTTTAAACTGGAGTGGACAACAAACACGTTTTCCAGGACCCTGTGTTCTATTATGTTTGGCAATGCATCGCCATTCGTATTATCCATCCGAAGAGGTTGAAAATGTTACTTTTTTCAAATATTTTGGTGCATTTAATAATTTAATAACAATAAATACATTACCTCTTCAATCGTAGAGATGGAGTTCTTCGTAGCAACAGCAATCGCCTCATCCTCATCTTCCAACTGGAACTTCCGCCAGCACGTATCAGAGAGCGGTGCGTTTTTCCCACCGCTCCCACCAACAACGCTTGCGTACGTTTGCCTTGGCTCATTTCCACTACCACTCTTATCATAATCCAATTGACCGGAATACATCGTAAATACTAAAGAACAACTAGAACGAAAACAGGTCTTGATCGAACTTGAGAGATAGTACTTGTAGGAGTAACTGCAAACTTTTAAAAGGCCTTTTGTTTAATCTGAGATCAGTTTCCATAGAATATATTATCTTAGTTTTCATTGCGCAACTGGCTGCACGCCAAGGTTGATTTCCCGGGTTATTTTCGCACAAACCATGGGTCAAGAAACCTCAAGTTGAACACAGTCACTAACGGTGGAAGGTTGCCATCAAATACTTCTGTTTAATTTGTATTGGTTTATCCATTAGAACTGATACAGTGGTAATTGTTTTTTTATTGATCTAAAAACACTTTTTTTCAGCCGCAATGGTCGCTACCAGGCTGATTCGCTTAATATTCTGTCTTAATATTTATCTTTACTTCTTTTTTTAAAAGAATTATTATTATTTTATTTATTAATATATTTTGGTTCTTTTTAATTACCCTTGACATGCATGGGACCCTTGAACGGCGAGATATTACCCTAGACATTCGACCCTAGCCACAACCCAGACTCTGGACAACAAGGAGGGTTCCTCGGAATGCTTGCGTCTATAAGGGTGTCTATCGCCATTGACCTCATCAAGAACGCGTTTGGCAAAGCTCTGCAGGTCAACCCCCTCCTTTCGTCGGTGGCTATGGTAAAAAAAGGTGAGACCCCAGTTTCGAGACGTACCGTTCTCCAATGTTGACTTACTACGTTGGTGCGATCACCTCAACATCTTCATCAAAGGGATATTCTCCCGCAACGAGATAAGACCTCCACGCCACTCCCCCTGCATCACTCCCCCTGCACCCACTGGGCTTGCTGTTGGCGCCGATGGAGTGGGAACTGAAGTTGAGGGAGTTGAGAAAGAGAACCTTTCTACGCTATAATAACCAGCTGCAGTGTGAGGTGTGGGTACTACTGCCTGCTTTTCCTGAACAAGAAGAACAGGGACACGAGCTTTTAAGAACGAGGCCCTCGTGAAAAATTGCTTCTTAAGTGTACAGATTGATGTTGATGTTGTGTTGTGCATGATCCAGTCAATGGAAAGACGAAAAAGCTTTGGCGAGATGATGCAGCCTTGTCTCACACCAGATTTCACAGGGAACCACTCTTATAAGTTTCCGTCGACTATGACACTGCATTCGAAGTGTTGGTAAAAATACTCTATCAAGATTACCAATTTGGGGGGAACCCCATAGGACCTCACGATCTTCCATGGAGTGTCGCGATGCAGACTGTCAAGAGCTTTCTTGAAGTCGGTAAAGTTGATATAAAGCGGACCAGTTCCATTCTATGATAAGGCAAAAATCTGATTTATACAGCCTCTTCTCTTCCTGAATCCAGCTTGTTCTTTCTTCAATCTTAAGTCAATAGCCGAGCCTGTTCTTGTCAGGAGGATACGACAAAACACTTTGGATGGTACGGATAATAGTGTTATGCCTCGCTAGATAAACCAAGAGGTATTCAATGGACTCTGTTGTCTCAGCTTGAAGATCTGGATTTTGCTGATGATATTGCTGTCTTGTCATCCAACCAAAAGCATCTGCAGGAGAAGACGGAGAGATTAAACAGCTTCGCCAAGAAGACCGGCCTGAACATCAACACAGTCAAGACACAGACCATGTTCATTAACAGCACAACAACTGCGCCTCCCATCACCGTCGATTCCGTACCACTTGAAAGAGTTGAAGACTTCACCTACCTTGGTAGTATCGTGAGCTCGGACAATGCTGCCGGAAAAGACATCACCGCACGTCTGGGAAAAGCCCAAGGTGCTTTTGCAGTACTTCGCTCAATCTGGAAGTCTAAACAATACAGCCTGCGAACCAAGGTACGCATCTACTACAGAAATGTGAAGTCAGTTCTAATATATATATGGCTCGGAGTGTTGGAGAGTAATTGAGAGCGACATGAAGAAATTGAATGTGTTCCATAACCGTTGCCTAAGAAGGATCTGCGGTATATTCTGGCCAAACGTCATCTCAAATAAGGAGCTCTACAAAATGACCAACAGTAACAGCGTGGTAAGCGAGATCAAATACCGGCGCTAGTAGTTGCATTTGGCCGGTTCTGGGACAAAAGGGTGTGGTCAATTTATCAAGGGTGTGGTCTTAAAAAAAATTTTATGAATAATTAATTAGTTGGGTCTCAACTCATTCGATTTTTGGGTCGATGATTTTTTCATGATGTCGGTTTTTCAATTGGGTGTGGTTATGAATAATTAATTAGTTATGGGGTGTCAAAATGTATCTTTGTGGGGGGTGGGGTGGGGTGGGGTGTGTCGAGATGGGAGGAGTGTGAAAGATTGAAAAATTATTTTAGGATGGTGTAGCGATGGGTACGGATTTGGAGAAATGGATGAGATGAGTAAAATGAATGACATGATTAGATCATGGATTTTATTTATGAATTCTTCAACTATATATCACTATAAGTGTGAGAAGGAGAATTCTATTGATGGATTACCGACCGATAATTTTTTTTACGCGTAATTTTTTTAAGCTTATGGAGTGTGAGGAATTACATAAAAAAATATTTCATGTAGATATTAAAGAAGACTTATTATATGAAGCTAATAGACGAATACATAAGCGGACTTTTTATAAAGATTTGTTTGAGGAATTGATGTGTATGGCATGGCATCCAAGTAGGTTTATGGATTGGTGTCTTGATTTTGAAGAGTCAAAGGATTTGAAGGAGCGTTGGGTATGGGTGTGATTGTTAATCGTAAAGAATATTTTTGTAACACGTCTCATGTTACAAAAAATAATGTGGGTGTGGTGTGTAATATTGAAAAATTATTTTGTGATGTGTAGCGATGGGTACGGATTTAAGAAATGGATGACATGGATATGGAAGGTGTGAAGAATGTGATTAAGAGGTATATTTTATATCCAGGTGGTGGTGATGAGGTTACTGACATTGATCTTGAAGCTGAAGATCAATTGATAGATGATGTTCACGAAGTTTTATTAAGATATGATTGTGGAAAAAGTACTTTTAGAACTTCATTATTCAAATTACGATCAAAAATTCGATACTGGTGTGATGTTGTGGGAGCAACCGATTTGGTGTTTGGATTAGATAATATACCCAATATGCTTGATATATCATTGGTGGAAAAGACTAAAACATTTGCATACGACTCGGATAATGCTATAATAATTATGTTGAGAAATGAATGTGATAGACGACTCGCGCTCATAGATTTGGATGCTCTATACGAACCTCAACAAATTAGAATCTCTCTATTTAATGAGAATAAATTAAATCACAAAGCTTCCTTCGATCAAGATGAGCTACTATACGAGTCTAATAGACGAATACACAAGCGTAGTTTCTACAATTATTTATGGGAAGATTTAATGCCTATAGCGTGGGATCCAAGTAGGTTTGCAGATTGGTGTATTGATTTTGAGGAGTCAAAGGATTTGAAAGAGCGCTGGGGGGATTGATTGTTAATCGTAAAGAATATTTTTGTAACGCGTCTCATGTTACAAAAAAAATAATGTGGGTGTGGTGTGTAATATTGAAAAACTATTTTGGATGGTGTATCGATTGGTATGTTTGGAGAATGAGTGAAATGGATAATTTGATTAAATTCAAGAAACTTGATCCTCGTGCAGTTATACCACAAAGGGCCACTAAAAATTCTGTTGGCTTAGATTTGAGTTTCATAGATTTCAAATCTGTTGGTTCAGTTATATATTTAAATACAGGATTAGCAGTCCAACCTCCTACAGGATTCTTTTTTGAAATTCGTGCCAGAAGTTCACTTCACAAGAAGGGTTGGATGCTTGTAAATTCAGTTGGTATAATAGATCCAGATTATAGAGGAGAATTCATCATAGCTATTTGTTCAATAGATTCTAATAAACATGATGCGCCAATACCAGGAACTCGCGTAGCACAATTAATTCTTAGAAAATCATTTATTGAAGATATGAGCATAGTTGAAGAGGAATTATATAAGACTGAAAGGCAAGGTGGATTTGGTAGTACTGGTGATTGAATTATAATAAAAATTTAAAGTTTATTTTAGTTTAAATAGGGATTGGTATATAGAAATGTCTTGTATTCATGGAAGACAAAAATATTATTGTAAAGAATGTGGTGGTTCCGGTATTTGCTCACATAATAGACAAAAACCATTTTGTAAAGAATGTGGTGGTTCCACTATTTGCTCACATAATAGACAAAAATATTATTGTAAAGAATGTGGTGGTGCTGGTATTTGTTCACGTGGTAGACAAAAATATCATTGTAAAGAATGTGGCGGTTCTAGCTAGTATTTGTTCACATGGTAGACGAAAATATCATTGCAGAGAATGTGGTGGTGGTGCTATTTGTTTACATGGTAGACGAAAATGTAAAGAATGTAAACCCCACTTATATTGTATACATGGTAGGCTAAAAACTAATAATTTGAAGAGAAGGTGTAACATATGTTTTGGTGAATATGTTTGTAAACATCAACGTATAAGGAAATTTTGTGAAGAGTGTGACCCACTAAATTTATAAGTTATCAACAGACTTTTGTAACACGCTTCATGTTACAAAAGTTCACACTTAATAATTACACATAGACTACTATAACCTCTCTCTTATATTTCCTAGCCATTTTAATAGCTGACTTAGTACCTGGTGAGTAAATACGAGAAGGTAAGGCTAATACATGCGTTACACACTCCATGATAGCTCTATTACGAATTGGCCCAGCCGCTTTGCCATAATAGCCCCATTGAGGTTCAAACTCTTTGAAGGGTATTTCATTTTCAATGGCAAAATCTTTAGCCATGGAGTCAACCCCTTCTGCACCTCCAGATACAATGAATTCAATGTCTGAGAGATCCAGCTTCCATTTCTTAAGAGCTTTCCTTATTTGCTCTTTCAAGAAGTCACTGTCAGAGAAGTATCTACTGCCAACGATTGCCAATGATGTCATGGTTTACGAATGGGCATGATCTATGGATTGGGTATCTCAATTTTCATCTGAAGACCATCCAAGCTATATATAGTTGCAACTCCCATGGCTAATACTATTAGGTTGGTTTCATGATTAGTGGTTGTTTCTTCTGGTGAAGATTCTTTGATTTCAGGTTGAGGATCAATCTTTGGTGTTAGTGTTGGTTTTTTAGCCTCTGCAGTTGCATGTGGTAACTTAACTTTTGAAGACCCCAGATTATGGCTTATTCCAACAGTCTTAGTCTCCAGGTTTATATTTGTGTTGTCACCAAATTCCATCTCATCAGTGGCCTTTATAAGGTTATTATTATATCCAACCACACTCTCTGTATTTATGATCATGTTACTTGGCATTAACCACACTCCAGGAGCAATGGCCAAATCAAGCCTTAATTTAGCTTTTTGAGTGGCTAACTGGTACCTTTGAATCGAACTTGAAATGTTATTCTCGATCACACTACTCTCAAATAGAGCCAAGAATTCTTGTTGAGTCTCAATCGCCCCACCACCAGTACCCACAATAGAATTTCTAGTGTTGACTTGCGCCCCTAATACACAGTAAACAAAAGCCTTAGCAGATCGATTCAATCTATCAAGCCCAGCTTTAGTGAGTCCATATATAGCCACTAGTTGGAATGAACCAGGCATATTTATAATCAGCAAAGTCATCATTACGTATGAATGAGATGATGTCACCCTTTTCCTTCTTACCCCCATCATCAGCGAATTTACCACCTTCACCAGGCCATTGATTAGCTTCTTCATCATAATTTCTCACCATATGTACATTTTGGTATCCCCCACCTCTTCCATGATATCCAGCACCATAATCAATGAATATATCACCCAACCCCCCATTTCTTCCACCTTTCCATCTGAAATCAGAATTATTTGAGATCCCAAATTCAATGCATAATCTTTGGAAAACAACTTTACTGTAAGGGTTGTTGTTTATTACAAAGGGTTGTTCATCAGGAAGTGGAAGACTCAATTCATACAATATTCGTCTTATGCTGAAGTATACATGAAACTTAATGAAGCTACTCACGACTTTGGGGTAGTTGAGACTTTCAAAGGGGCTGACACCACATCCAGAGGTTGCACACCACACTGCAGAATTAAGCTGTTGAGGCCAGTAATTCATATCAGGTGCGTTCAACCACTTTCGGCCTTGCTTTCCAGACTTGAACGTGACAACTTGCGATGTAAATATGTTACGCATATTAGCGGTGAATTTTTTCGTATTGGACACGTATATATCCAATGAGGTCAGCATATTTGTGGTATTACTTGTGGGGTCATCAAAGTCAATGGCAGGTATTGGGTAAGAGCGATTGGTCATAGTCAAAGTCTTTGGGAATGAACTTGATTCATCATCCAATCCTAAATCAAACCATAATAGTATTTTCAAACCCGGTCGTAGGTCATCAGTCCATGTCTTACCAGTAGGATCATCATAAGACATAATTGTCATCCCATTATGTTTCCACTTAATGTAACCTCCATATTGATCGGCCACAAATACGAATCGGTCACGATCAGCCTTTGGATACTTATTTCTGAAGTCATTGAGTAAGCCCATCTTCTATCCAGAATTTGGGTAGAAGGGTTCAAACTTTTAAGCTAGTATTTGTTTTGTTCATAAATTATAGTTATTGTCCTCCTTTTAGTTCTTTGAGTATTTCTTTGCGTACTCTCTGCCTCAATACCACTGGATCCTCTCCATTCATATTTTTTTGAGCTTTAGCCCTTATTTCAGCCTTAAGCTTTTCAAAGTTCTTGAGTTCTTCTATAATCAATGAGAACTGCTCATCAGAGATCTTATTATCACGAAGGGCTTTGGAAACCAGATCTTCAATGGTGTTTATTTTGGATTTGGCCAGTGTAATGGTGTTTTGATGTTTCACAGCTTTCTTGGACAGATTCTTGGATATGTGTTGACATGCTATGGATGTGAATACAAATACACCACTTAATACCCCCAATGGCACAGATGCGATGATTCCAACTCCACTAAGAGATGTGCCCAATCCACCAGCTGCCAAAACGCAAGACAATA
Organism: Ricordea florida; assembly: GCA_949710005.1. Taxonomy (NCBI): domain Eukaryota; kingdom Metazoa; phylum Cnidaria; class Anthozoa; order Corallimorpharia; family Ricordeidae; genus Ricordea; species Ricordea florida. The sequence continues at coordinate 14,621,160 of OX453274.1, read as the reverse complement.
TACCACAGGTCGAGCTTGCATTCATTAGTATACCCTTGGATCGGTTATATTTTTTGAGTACTGTTTCATAGTGGCTTAATTCAGACTTTAGCGTATTCAAGGCATCACAACATTGTTGAAGCCTGAATGATGGTCCATCAGTGGGGGTTGGAGGAGGTGCAGTTGCCTCTAAGTTGGGATATATTGCATTATATTCACCCATCTTTGACATAAAAAATCACTTACTTTTAAGATGTTATCTAAATCCTAAACTGAAAGTTATGGGAGAACCCCTCAGATCAAGTTTATTCCATTCAATGTCTAAGATGCTTAAGTCGAAGTGGTTTATGGGGCTCTTATATTCTTGAACTGGAATGGTTGGATAATCCTGTGAGGGTATGTTGGCAAGTAGGTGTGAGGGGGAGAGTTTCACAGGTTCTCCAGATTGAGTATTATTCATATATGACGACTTATTGTCCACTATACTACACATAAGTCTCAGCGGCTCCTTAATCTGTATATTTATGGGGTACAACTTTCCAGGAGTTATGGTTTCAGGCACCCCAAGACCAACTTGTAGCCCTCTTGTAAGTTTAATGTTGAAGCTCTTATTGGAATACAGGTAATCAACAGTGTCAGTCTCAATGATTGAGAGTTTAGCCCTATCTGTATCATTCAGAAATATTGCGTGTATATCACGTAGAGAGTATGTACCGGGTTGAATTATTATGATGGGTCGATTATCCTCCTTGAGAAAGCCCTGGCGATCCTTGAAGTTCACCAATCGTTTGGGTATAATACAGTCAAGGAGTTGTATCTCCCTAAGATTTTCCAGTGGGGGATCTAAATACACCCTAGTTTCAGACTCGTACATAGTAATGCTCAACATTTTGTTTGATTACTCCTTATTCACCTTTAAATTTCTATAATCAGCATCTGAGAGGAATTGAGTTTTGATGATGCCACAGCTGGAACATTTACACTTCATCATCGGCCTTCCTTTGGATGTTTTGGTAAAGGTTTCACTACCAGGTACACAATCAGTCAGCTTTTTCTCTTTGACACAGTAGGTCTTCATTTGATTCATTTACGTTTCCTTTTTAACTCTTCTATGAAGTAAAGCACAATCGCCATTATTAACAGCCAAGCATGTTTCCCTAGGAATGAAATGACCTCTCCAGCAGTCTTGAATATAAAGCTTACAATAGCGCCCACCATCCCAGGCAATAATTCGCCAAGTTTCTTCCCAAGGGTTTTTAGCCCATCACCAACCCCTTTGCCCAATTTCGAGAGCCCTTTGGAGAGATTGGATACTATAACGCCAATGACCACTCCAACTGCACTCATTACAGCAAAGACTGTGAATCCATATTTCTTGAATATAGCCTTCACACGATCCCGTAATGACATTCGTTCCTGTATCTCTTCATTCTCATCTTCCAGGTTAGCTATCTCTTGTTCCTGCTCACCAATTTCCCTCTCCAGAGTCTCTATTTGGCTATTTTCCTCTGGGGTCTTCAGTGGCTTTTCTCTTTGGAATCTTAGTTTGTCCTTGAGTTTAGATATCACGGTCTTTTTCTTTGATATCCCACCATCATTAGCTTCCACAACTTCTTCTGCGCTTGGCCCTAGACTATTTTTGATGGTATTTGGTAATCTATCATTCAATTCATCATCACCTTTGAATAACACATAAGGTTTTGATCTTTCTCTACGCAATTTGACAACTACTCGCTTGAATTCATCAAGTTTAGCTATAAACTTTGAAGTATCAACTTTGGGGAATCTTGATCTAATCTTAGCCCAAGCTTCATCTTGTTCAATTTCCATCTCTTCTATCAATAAGGGTCGAGTTTCATCAACACCACCAAACGAGGTTTCCTCCTCTTCATCAGGGTCAATTGGACGAGTGGTTGATGTCTTTGTGATTGCGCTCAAATAAAGTGTATCATCCCCATCATCATGACCACCATCATCATCACCTGGCTCATTTAGTGTAGTCGGATCTAAATCAGGATCATAAGCAGTTGCCATATTTGAAGTTGAAAATGGGAACTTTCTAAATTGATTTCAAAAGTCTCGTATATTCATGTCGTTTGGGTTCCATATTTCATCGCGGAAACCAGTCTTTGAATTACAGTCTGGGATCTTTCTAATTATAGCAATGGGTAAAACACGTTGTTTGAGTTCATTCTTGGCAATGGCTATAGGATTGAAATCAAATGGCCAGTTTATGACTGGTTTATTACCCATTTTGAGTTGTTCAGCTCTAAATCCTACCAAACGAGTATATTCATGGGGAGTCATTGTGTTATCTGTTATTTTGTCAGTCATTATATCCACTTGCTGGCAATATATCCCAAGGCTAACATCCCACCAGAAACATAAACCATTTCTCCAGTCTTCTGATCTGAATTGGGTCTATAATAGTCAGAGAATTTAGGTGGATTGCCCATTTGATTGTATAATTCCAGCGCTTCATCCGTCTTTGATATGTTCTCAGAGGCTTGATTCTTATCACCCTTCCTACGATTAATAAAGTCAATATATGCCATTCGTTTCTTTTGGTCAGCAGCATAATCTTTTTGGAACTTCTCCATTGCCTTGTCATGCCTCTCCCTTTCAAGTTGGAGTTCAGCTGAAGATGAGCCGCTGATGACTTTTGCTAAATAATTTCCACCAATGAAGGCTGTTGCATTGAGGACTGCCCCTCCAAGCATGATTGCTATAGTCGCCATTTATCCACTTGTTCTTTTATTCTTAAACAATTTCGACGCATGCGCAGTAACAAAATTATAACGTATGCGTAGTGATACAAAATCAAGACTTAGAATTTTCACGCTGAATTTTTATAATCATTGCTTGTTGTTATTCTTAAAAAGTTTCAAGAATGGATACAATATTGCGATGGTTGACAGCATTCCAAGCGTAAAAGATGTTAATGGGTGTGGTGATAATGTAGGTCTTTCGTCATTATTTAGGAGTTTATTTTCTCTCATCTTTCTTTGAATTGCTATACGCTGTAAAACACCATCTTCTAACTTAGGCTCATTTTCCAAATACTTATCTTGGTAACCGCTTTTGTAATACCATTCAAATAGATCTTCGTTACTTGGTATATCCACAAATTTCATTACCATTTCATCTTTATTAACATCTGATTCAAAACTACGTAATGTATCAATGTATGATTCTCTGATATGCATCATTAGTGCACCATTATAAGACTGTTGAACAAGTCTAAGCAACTCATTGAAATCCAGCATATTTAAACGCTTGTGGGTAGTATCTTCTGGTCCTCTAAATAGGTTTTGACATACATGCTTATACTCAACACAAGCACCCATTTACCATAGTTCATGATACTGGTCGATGGGTCACCGGTGAATGTCTCCCGAAGAGCCTTTTTGGCCAGCCAGCCCATCCCAGCCGACAATCCAACGAGCACTGCAGAGCCAGTAACTGTCTTTACGAGCTTATTCTCAGCCATTTGTGAATTACATCCATCTACTTTTTAAGCTATTTTCTTCTTCGTTTACGGGCTGACTTGCATTATTGTCTATGACTCTGGGCTGTGGTGGTGGATTGAATGGTGTTGGTACATGCAAATCAGCTATTCTATCTCTATAGTTTGTGAATAAGGCATAGGCGGCGAGGCCAATTGCGCCTATAGTCAGAATAATAGTTTGGGATGACATATATTTTGGTATCCAATCACCCCTTCCACCAACAGAACCGCCCTTCTCCTCTCCCTTTTCACTCTCTTCCTTTTCCTTCTTTTCCATCTCTTCCCTTTCCTCCTCACGTTTCAAGGCTTCTCTAGCCCTCTTATTCTTTTCTGATAACGTTTTACCAGCCTGAACTCTCTTGGGGTCTTTGACCTTTGTTTTGACAGAAGGTTCTCTAGTGATTTGCTCAGTTTGCTCAGTTTGCTCAGACATGTTATGACTTAATATATTCTAGACTTTAAGTCTCCTAGTAAGAGGTATACTAGGAAACTATCACCTTATTTGTATTACTAATGTTCAAGAACGATTTCATCTTCATTCTCATCATCACTATCTTCGAAAGTAACATCTTTGAAATCGCTTTCATCATCTTCTTTTGGTTTTGGTAGTGGTTTCACTTCAGGAATAGGTTTGGTAAATCTAATAGACTTTATTAGAAGTCCATAATCAAACATAGCAATATAGTTGCTCCTTGTGGAGAAAAATACACTTTTAACTTCAACGAAATTTGTACACGACTTATTATTATGATCAAAGTTATCCCGATCAATTATATAGTCACGATAGGTTTGATTTTTTTTTCTACCTATAAATGATGAATGCAACCTAAACTTATCACCATATCCACTGCTATTAAATCTAGGATACATTGTTAATGGCTTCTCATATTTGGAATTTGACTTTGGCTTTGAATATATGGGTTTCACCAAATCTATTGATTTTCCTTCTTTCAGTAATCTCAACTTTGGCTTACTGTTTGATAAATCAGGCATATTTTTCTTGGTATGTTCATCATTATAGAATTTCTTAATGTATTTAGCTGTTTTATCCATGATCAAATCAATCCTTCTAATGGTTTCCTCCTCGTCTTCAGTTGGTTGATATTGACTATAGAATGATGTCATTGGATAGTTCACTTGTAAACCTTTGAGTGTTTCTTTACTATTAAGATCATAATTAATTCCTAATACGTTCTGATCCGCCAACTGAAATGAAAGAGTCTTTGTAACTCCATCTTCAACCACAAAAACATTTGAGCAGAAACCAGAACCTCTTTTGATGGGATCCTCTATAACAATAGAGTCCCAATCAAAATCAGTCTCATCAGTTGGTACAAATCGATTTGGCATTGAAGATTGTGACATGTTGTTTGACTTTCTGTTGCGTGTACACATTCCCGGCATGGACAACTTAATTTTTAAATTTTTTGTATCACCGAACAGTGTCAACTCCAACTTGATCTGTATTAGTTGAATCATCAAATGTAATAGCAGGAGGGGGATCTCTTAGTTTGAAATGCTTAATGGTGGTAATACCTATTATTAGTAATGTAGCAACTACTCCACCCTTTACCACTATTGAACCAGATATTTCTGACAGCCATTGCTTAAAGGGGCAGTCTCATGAGTTGCGCATGCTCGGGAAATCGCTCTTATATCGTCTCATATCGCTCTTGTTTATTATGGCCGCCATGATGGATTATTTGGTAAGTGGGAATATTTTCCATGGAATGTCCTCGATTTCTTTATCTTGACATTTAGAACCTGCAAAATCAAACTAGTATCGCTTAGGAAAGATCGCATGGATATAATTGCAAGAGTTCGTGCAGCACGAAGCTTAAAGGAAATAGCAACTGAGAGGATGTCTGCTCAAAAGTCAGAATTTATTGTGCGGAGACAGTTGTAATTGCGACACGAGGGAAAAATCATGCCAGAATAGGGTAAGTTTTCATCGTAAGAAAATTGTAATTCGAGTTTATTTTAATCGTCCCTTCGTTAAGAATTCATGGACGGTCATTTTTGTGTCCTTTTGCAGGAATCGCAAGGTGGTGTGATAATTAATCCAAAGAAATGTGTGCGAACGAAAGAATCTAGGCTATCGCCTATTACATCAAGTGACGCCAATCCACAATTCAAACGATTATCTGAAGATGCTCAAAGAGTGAAGGAAAATAACGATGTCAAGGGAGTATTGGATTCTTTTACATTTTTTGAGACTGACACAATGGTGCAATGACCCATCCAATTTATGTTGACTTCAAGTGTACTGTAGTATTTGACTTTTGTAAGATGTCTCGTATGTCTTTTGCATCTTCGGTAGCCCGTTGTTGTTTTTTCCACTTTTCTTGAATAGCTTTCTTTTCTCTACATGTATCTTTCATGTATATTGTTTTTTAGCAAGGTTAATTGTACTCTTGCAGCATACAGGTAGAAAATACTTAGCATTTTGGTGATTTTTCTTTAGGAATTTATTGCAACCTTGGATCAGGAAACGATAAAGAAATTGGCAGCATGAGAGGAGTAGGGAGTATGTACTATATCCATTCTCTGCTCATCATGGAGGATGATCTTGACAATAGCAATCAGCTTCAAACTGAAGACATAATATGTTTTCTCTGAAAGCAGATGAATATTACCGTTTTTATAAAAATTGTTATAAGATTAATACATGTATGTACTACAACGAATGATATGTCAGTGCAAATCAGGTTCTTTTATTGTTTACAATTTATTATGTTGTACAAAAATTTTACATTGAAGAGTATAGGTATGTCTTTCTTTTTGATGTCTTTACTGTAAATAATAATTAATTAATAATTATGAAGTAAATGCAAATGCATGAAAATTAAAGTTACAGTAGTTATAACTCTTAGCCTGGTAACACTGTTTGGACTTGACTGTTTTATGTAATATCTCAAAATAACTCAGTCTTCCATGGGTAATTGATTTTCCTCAAGATCACCATTTTCTGGTTCACAGCTTTGTGACGGTGCAGGTAAATTGAACCTACTCTGCCACTTACACAATTCTGCAGTGGGAGCTGGGGGGTTGGCTGCAATGGTTCGGGACAACAGTCGAGGATCACTTGCATTTAGAGAGATATTCCTTGTCATGATATCTACATCATGTAATCTGGCATGTAATATTTTAGCAATGAGGAGGGGAATATATTCATTATATTCATATCCCGTGTCTGCCTTTATGATCTTTATGTCCCATTGCTTTGTCCACTGATTGTACTTTTGGCTGAACATCTGTTCTCTTGTCTTCTTGTTTGTGGGAGGTGAAGGTGGCAGTTCCAATCAATTGCTGCTAGATATTTTCTGCATCTGTAGGCCCTGTAACTGTAAAATATTCAAGTTTGAGAGGGAGGAAATATTTTCACAACTTGAAAAAAAAGCTACTAAACAGGAAATCAAGGGCAAAATTTAACACTGCAGTTCAACCAAAAAATCAGCCAATGATGATGATGATCATTAACATCCTCATCACCAGTTCAGTGAACAAGGAATCACTGACCCGAAAGATATCCTCTTTGAGGCATACAGAAGGGATAGGCTATTGGCACATTCAATACTTCCTGTGTGCCTGTTGAGATACACAACAGTGGGAAAATTCGCATGTAAGTTCAATAGATTGAAGGGGGTTATACTTTTATGCAATGCCATTTCAACATTGTATTTATCCTTCTAACAATATGGTACAATGCTCTAGGAACCACCGTGACAGTGGCACAGGCTAATCTCTCTTTCCCAGCCTGTGGGGCAACCAAAATTGTGTACATGAGAGTTGTCTTAGCTGAATCTGACATAGTACTTGAAACTCTCCAATAACTCTGCATTTAACACAACTTTCTGTAGTTCACCAAAATCTTGATGACACCTGTCAAACCAAGGTAGGTCAGGGTCGTGGCTTCCCTCATCATGGTCACATTTATGGTATAGGCCCCACTCATGCTTGTTGCAAGCATGATGGAGGAGACTAATCCATTTATCCTTTTACACAAAGAAGAGAAAGTGTGTATTGGTATCCACTCACAGTAATGAAGACCATAAATTAATGTGAAATCCTCTACCCATTGGCTTCATATAATATCAGTAGATTTCTATGTATAAGCCTATTTTATAATAAACTCCTTATCCTCAGAACAAAATCCTCTAGTGGCTAGAAATAAGCTGCTGTCTGAAAAAAAAACAACAACAACAACAAACAAAAATATAGTAGATATAAAATGACTGGTGGCTTACTTAACTTATCCCCTGCCGAATTACCCTAAGGCTAATGGCAATAATGGTATAATAAAGAAAATGTAGTAAGGAACATGCATGGTATACCTTCATGGCTTTTAAAGCTTCTTCATCAGAAGTTGTGGCACTGACATTGCAGAATTATAAAGTGCTTGATAACTGAAAAAAAGCAGAAAAAAATGATTTTTAACTGAGGTATAACAATACTGTTCAGAGGCAATGTACTCCACAAATGGACCTTTCATGCTCGGCTCAGAGATCACCTTAGTAGCAAAGTGTCTGTCAGCAGGAAGAGATAAATTGGAAAAAACCTGACATGCAGTAATACCAACTCAAATGCAAATGAAAGACTACGGAATGATTTCCGCACAGGTTTCTACCTCATTATGCATGCTGTAGTCGTGCTGTTTCATTCTGCAATAACAAGAAATGTTTACATGTGCATTACCCTAAACAATTCATCTGCTGTATGCATAATGAAGTAGGGACCTGTGTGGAAATCTTGCCAAAGACTACCAAGTAGACTGATGAAGCTGGATTAATTGATCTTAGAAATATATGTGTTGTGGTTCATTTTTTCTTTACTTTGAAATTTTTCAAACAAGGTTAATTTTCACTTTTCTTTGTCCCAAACAGTTACCATAATCAGAGACTAAGAAAAACAAAAATTTAACTGGTTTGAAAGATTTTTAAACAACGGAAAATTGAAATCAGAACATATACAAGTATACATTAATATAATATACTGTTGAGTGTTCATACCTCACATCTGGATCGGACATAGACTCTTCTGAATCAGAACACATATCCTCATCGTCAGAAAATAAAGACGAGTTCAAACTGCAATCGAAATGGAGCAAATAAAGAAATCAAATGGGACTGCTCTCTGCAGTAATGATATTTATATATTAAATAAAGTCAACAAACTTAAATTGTAACCAATGCATGTATTGGTAATTGCAACCTACATTGCTGATTTGTTACTTTTGCCATCTACACCAATGGGAGACTCACTCAAGTTCAGAAGTGCTGGGCAAACTTATAGTAGCTGGAGACTTGACAACAGTTGAAGACGAGGGATGACCCAAAGGTTTAACTGGGGTGGAGGTCAGTGGCCCTTTAGCGAAAACCATCATTCAAACGGAAAAAAATACTAATCGCCATGAAACATTAATTAACATTGAAACAAAAGCATCCTCGCACCTTCACTTGCGTCTTTTGGCTGCCTTCGTTCACGTGTCGTAAACGCGCGAGACCTCGCCGTAGTACTATCCTGAATTCCCCTTCACAAATACAAACAAGGTATGAACATAAACGACTCATTGACAAATAACTTTTTAACGGTTAACTCATCAGGCAAAGAAAACCAAAACTTACCTTCTCCGATTCCGATATTCAAGAGAACAAATGTGCCGCGAAATCGCTGTCACTACAACACCCATATCCTGCCTCCAACTTCGCACCAAACCACGACTGAAATATATTATTTTCGAGGAAAATACGTTGACGGTTTTTAAACCACTCCCTTTTGTACCGCTTCAGGTCAGAAATCCTTCTCTTGCGACCAGAGTTCCTTCGTTTATCTCCGTGGCCGCCACCGCCGCTAGCATCCGCCATCTTGTTTTAGCCGAGTCAATCTTGAAAAATTCTGCAGAATTTTTCAAGTTATGATCTTCGGCCTGCACATGCGCAGTTCATGAGATTTACCCTTTAACCAATTGGTTATTCTTCCAATCATTTACTAAAGCGTCTGGTTCATCTATTCCACCATAACTACTAAGACACCAATTAACTAATTTAGCCAATAGATGTAAAGGAGGATCTATTAGTCCGTCAGCTAGATTCTTACCCGACACCATCTTATACGTCTTGTAGTACTTTTCAACATCCTTTTCTGATAATTTATGTATATCGGACAGGGTCATTTGCATACCAATATACTCCTTGGTAGAGCCTAGACAAGCTAGTATTGAGAGTTCTTCTCTTTTAGATTTCAAATCATCATCACTAGTGGTTGTTGTTGATTGATGATCATTTACAATAGTTTCACCATTCATGATATCTTCAGGAGTTGTCATGGTTATGCCGTAAGAGCCGGTATCTCTAAATAATTTTCGAATGGATGTCTAAGGGAGAAGCAGAGCCTAGCATACTTTTCATTCTTAAGATGCTTCTTATATTTTTTACAAGTTTCGGCATCCAGGTCTCCGCCATATTCCTCGAAAAGCATCTTCATCGCCGTTTGTGATGGATTATGGAATGAAACCACACAAGCTACATTTTCACGGAATGGTTTGGCTATAGATGTGAGCTGCTGAGTGAGAACCCACACTGATATCCCTATATGCCTCCCAGAGAACGCTAAATCGATGAATTTGTTGGATCTATTCTTCAGATCCTTTGAAACGGCACAATCATCCTATATTATGAGCGCATTCATATCTGAGAAGAACGATGAGCAGTCCATCAACAAATTGTTGATTTCGTCATGATCACTGGCATCTGGTGAGAGTACAAAAAATCGTTTGTCCCCCTTTGCAAAGCCTCTATAAGTCTTGTTATGGGCATATGTTGGACAAATCAACACAATATAATCGAATACTTGTCTATAGCGACCTCGAAGCTGTTCCACTATGTATTGGGTCTTTCCACAATTCGTGGGACCAGTGATGATGCAATTGAATGGAATCATATCTCTGAGTTCATTCATCATTACTCAATACATTAACTCCTTTAGATTAATGTTTCTTCTCATGACAATGTGAGAAGAAAACATATAGCGGCCTAATATACTATCTCATCTAGATTACCATTCATAATACCCATATTTGCATCCGCGACCACGAACATGTAGCATGTAAGAACTCTAGTTCCTACCTTTTGTCTCTTAATTTCTAAAGTCACACCATCACGAGTAGCATGAATATACAAACCATCTCCATGGATATCATTATCTGGATAAGTCCTCAAATCAATCCACAAAGCGAATTTATCTGTATAGAAATCAGATTCCTTAATTGAATCACTAAGACCAACTCGCTTAATTAGATGTTTTTGCCACAAATCAGTCGCCATCATACCTTTCAAATAAACTTTGTTGGGCACCCCATCTATGTCAATCTTGATTGATGTGATACTTGGACTCACAAAAATCTCAGAATCCCTAAGACCTTCCACATGAGGGGCAGTGAAAAGACATAGTATACCAGTCATGGATCTCCTTGGCACGTTAATATGCTGATTTATCACAGCATCATTAGCCTCAGAGATTGTAAAAGTTTTGTGAAGAAGTACTTTTTCATAAGTGAATCCTTTGCCAACTTTGTAGGACGCAACAGCCTTTCTTGCTAAATAATCATTTGATATGCACTGGTATTCCATTTCCATGTTTACTAATTTATAATTAGCCGGTGTTTCATTGTTTGAATAAACTACAACATCAGAAACTTTAGCCAAACTTAATTCAAATCTAAGTGGATGTAGTAATCCTCTTGGATAAAATATTCCATGATCTTTGAGGATTGTGTGATCTAATGGAATAGCATATCTAGTGTTATGAATCATAGCTAAAGTATTATGCTTTGCTTTTGATGTATCTTTATTACCTGCATTGGTTCTAATTCTCCTTATATTAACATCAGATATACCTTGTCTCAATCTATTCTCACGATCTATCTCCGACAAAAACAAATCATGATAAGTTTTGAATAAATCAAATCTACTAAGATCCTCTATGATTTCACCACCAAATAGAACCTTATATTGTGAAATTAGATTCCTTCCCAAATTATTAACAAGAGTGTTATCTTTATGCCCGGTTACAACCATATCAAAGGTTATGTAGACACTACCAGGCACAATCACTAAATTCTCACTCAATTTTGGGATTTCAATGTATAATGTCTCACCAGGTTCTGCTGATGATGGATTCAACGTAAGCCTATTCAATGAAGTTTCCGCCACCAACCCTTTCTCAGTCCTTGGAAAACGATCTGGATCAAGAATGTTTGATATAGAAGTCATTTTAAATGCTTATATTCTTGTTTATAAATGAATGATTCTAACGTTTTAAATCGATTATATTACTCCACTGATGGATACTGGAAAGGATACTCGGCCATACCCAAATTAGCCAAAGCAGCCAAAGTTAGTGAAAAGGTCGCCAAAGAGTGGTTGGAGAAGCAAGCCTTGTGGCAAATATATCTCCCAGCCCCCAAGTATATACCCAGGCCACATTGGAGTGTGAATAAGCCTAATCAGATTCATCAAGCGGACTTGTTGTTTCGTCCTCATGATACAATGAGAAGAAAAACATACCGCTATGCATTAGTCGTGATTGATATTGCTTCAAGATATAAGGATGCTGAGGCATTGACCTCAAAGGAGAGTGGTGAAGTTGCCAATGCCTTTCAAAAGATTTATTCCCGTAAGTTGAAGTGGCCACAAACATTAATGGTGGATCCAGGAACAGAATTCAAGGGTGATGTAACAACTCTTATGAATAAGCATCAAGTTACAATCCAGCGTAGTGAAGCTGGGAATCATAGAGCTCAGGCTTTCGTGGAAATAGCTAATAGGACTCTTGGTGAGAAGTTATTCAGCCATCAATACGCTCAAGAGATGGTTAGTGATACCAGATCCACAGTTTGGGTGAATAGATTGCCCGACATCATGAAGACCCTCAATAGTGAAACCACCCGTATTACTGGTAAAGAGCCTGAGGAAGCTTTGAAAATGGACTCAATTGATACTAAAACTCCAGACTATAAGCGACCTGTGGGATTGGATGAGAAGAGATTACCTCCAGATGTTCAAGTCAGATATCTTTATGCCCCTGGTGAAGATGAAGGTGGAGACAAACGAAGGGCTACTGATCCCATATGGAGCCTTGAGGTCTATGATTTAGCCCGAACCATAATCGAACCGGGTCAACCAGTCTTGTATTATTTGAATGGGGGTCCAAAACGGGGATTCGTTCGTGAAGAGCTTCAATTTGTACCCCAAGACACTGAATCACCACCTTCTAGCGTTCTGAAATGACCATGTGCATAAGTATTAATACCATCTTCCATTATCACACGTTTATCGTCCTCGCATGATAATGCAATCTTATTAATTGTTTCAGTATAGATGTCATGCTTATGACTCCTTATGGTATTCATCTTCCTTCTCTGAAATTGGCCACAGAAAAGACAAGTCTTATAATCTTGGAAACTTATACTCTTACTCACCACTGCCTTGTTCACACCCTTACACTTCTTGACTTCTTTCTGTTTATCCGTCTTGAAGGCATATAATTTGGCTCTTAAACCCACAAATTCCGTTATCTGCTCACCACCAGCTTCATCCTTGAACATCCCTCCAACCTTCTTATTCACTCCGGTTACACTTCCAGATGGATGGTCCTTGGGATAATTGCTGGTGTCGAATTTCTCTCTGACATCTGGACTTATGTCATTATAGAAGTCCTCAGTCTGGATCACATAGGCTAAGGAATCTGTATCTGTGAATAACAACTTGGCATCATCTCCATACTTTGGCTTTATGTAATTGTAATGAAAGTCTTACATGGTTATCTTACTCAAATCCAGAATAGCCAATCCCAAGTAAATAGGTTTATCAAAGAGCAGTTTAGTTCTCTTCATATGGAAAGCAGTCAATTCCTCACAGAATATATTCCTATGATGAAAGTTTGGCTTCACAATCAACTTATGTGCTTTCTTCTCATTGGTTACTAACTGAATATCCACCCTCTTCCTAATATTCTCTATAGTCTTACCAAACACTGAGTTGTTCATCAATTTGAAGAGATCTTTTTCGAAATCATTCTCAGCTTTAGCTCTAAGACTATTGTTCAAGTCAATGTAGGACCTTAACCACTCAGATTCTTCGAATTTAATCCCTCTGTGTACTTTGATTAACTTCAATCCTAAAGATAAATACTGTTTCAGTGCTTCATGATGTAATATATACTTCTTCTTGTCCCTCAAATTAGGAATTAACTTAACAACACCTTCCACATCCAATCTCTCTGGGGCCAATGGGTAATCATTGTGTAGATCATGTAGCTGGAGTGGGTATTCCAAATCCACCTCCAATATGCATGGATGGTCTCTCCAATCTGTTAATTCCTGATCATCCATCCACTCAAAACCATGAGTTGGTAAAGCCTTGGTCATTGCGTAGCCATAAAGTCGATTAGCATCTAAATATGTGATGTATTTTGTAGGTAAGTTTGGATCATACTCCTTCATATATGGATTGTTGGCCTTACCATGCCTAGTGGAGGTCATTGAGATACCACCTCTGATTCCATTCTCAATCATAATCAACATATCTGGATCTCTCAATAGCTCCAATTCCACCTTGGTTATCTTCAATGTGGTATCCCAAGCCAATCCAGGTGCAGTAAAATGCCATGCAGGATCCAAGCCATAATTTCTCATACAGACACCTCTGAAGTTCTCAAAGACATCAGCCAATAGGATTACATCTGTTCTGAGATATAAATCATGGTAATCCCTAAAGTTTTTCATACCAAATGTATCCCACACGTTTCCAGCATGTTGATAATCCTCATCTGATATATCAACATCATAGAGTTTCGAATAGAATTCCTCCTTAGGTGGTAGACTAGGCACTTGTAACTTATCAAACCCATCAAACCAATCATATGGAAATACACCCTTTCTAGCCAATAAGTCAAAGTTTTCTCCTTCATAGTATCTCTCAAGATTTTCCAGAGACTCTTTTGGTAAGTTGTCAACCAAATTGGCTAGACCACTTGCCATGAACCTAAAACTATCTATGAATCTAATGGAGCGTTTAATCTGAACCTCCTTACCCTCCTCCTCATCCCCTTCTACCTCCTTCTTGAACTTTTCAACCACAATCTCTTTTGTGAATGAGATGTACTTTTCATCATTGAGTGGGATACAATCTATCTTACCCTCTGATACCCCCATCTTCTTGATGAACAAGTGACTGTCATACCCAGATAAATTGTGGAATATGACTGGGAAGAACTTGGGGGCGCTGAATTCCAGATTACATTTCCTATGAGCTGGGCCTCTATACATACCTGTAAAATGACAGTGATCAATCACCTTATCATTCCCCAATTCACCCTCACAAATATGGCAATGGGTAGCCTTTCTATGCTTCCTATGATCACTATTCTTCATTATAAGCTTCTTTTCAGACTTGAATTGATTATAGATCTTCTTGATGTCCTCCTCCAAGCTTTCCTGGAACATTTGTGGTATGTCATCCTCAGATGAGTTGGCTGTACGCATCACTAACTTAGGCTCAAACACCTCATCATCAAAACACTTGATAAGATAACAGAATCCTGATGGCTTATGCTTCTGATATTGATTCGTGAAGCTATCCCTATCATCCGGGGAACAAGTGTCTATCTTCTCCGTGAAACACTCGAAATCCGCATAGATCACAAATGGCACTTGCATCTTTCTTCTGTGGTTCTTGAAAGTAATGTACTTTGGACTGCCATCCTCATTCATAGGCATCTGAACTTTCACTGCTTCGTTGTTTAGGCAATATTCCATATGCGTTTCCAACGACTTTTCAGAATTGAATGAGTTTAGGCAGTTATCACAATAGAAACGGGCATGCTCGTTCTTATTATACTCGACAAGTCTTGACATATTCTTGATCCAACAGTAGTGATTTGTCTCATCGTTTGATATTAAGAGTAGATTTATCTTTGGTACTCCTGACTTGTTACTACGTCTGATTAGGGTTGGACCACCATTCTCATAGCCAATAACATTAATTCCATATGGATTCTGCCTTTCGAATTTATCTATCTGATTTGTACCAAGTGCTGATACAGGGAACTCTATTCCTGACCAGTCTATCCTCTCTGAGTTTTCTCTCATCTCATTATTCAACCTTTCAGGATGAATCTCCACAGGGAACACAGCAGATGTCACCGCCCATTTGAAGCACTCCTGATCTTTTTTATTCTTAACATTTATAATTGCCTTCTTGGCGGCCAATTTAGGTGGTAATTTAATATATGAAGTTCCAGAAAAAGGTTGAAATGGGTTTATGTGGATACGAAAATCTACAACATGGTCAAATACCCATCCAGAGCGCTCATTCTCATATTTCTCCACCAATTCAATCAGTCTAGCTTTGATGTTATCAAACATAGTAAATGTATCTGTTGAAACTGTTACTGTCTCCATCAGCGAATGAAAATAACCTTGACTCCGCTCAATAACACGATTATCCTGGTTATTCCTCCTTATGAAGCCGCATGAAAAAATACACTTCAACTTGAATGGCTTCTTCTGCTTACGTATCAAAACATAGAAGTGTGATCTAACCTTGCTAAGGAATGAAGTTGGATCATAACCACTTCTACCCTTTACTATATAGGTCTTCAAAAAGCCTTTCAGAGCCGTTTCATGTCTTTCAGTGATAAAGTAGTCAGGTTTCTCTTTGAGAATATTAGCTACCTTTCTTAATCTCTTAGTGACGGCCCTCTTAACCGGATCTCTAACATTAGTTCCTATCCAATCTATGGTCTTATTAATTTCATTCTTAGCTAAATCAATGGCCCTTCTATGTGAGGCGCGAGCGGGCTTTGTTCTTGTGGGTCTAATTGGACCAGAAATTGGAACATTAGCTTCAGATACTCGTGGGGATCCAACAACATTAATGAGTTCTGTTTTCCTCATCTTGGCATAGCCTTGTGTACCAATCTTCTTGGCTATTATTCTCAGTGCATTCACTGTCAAGTTCTCGGGTTGGACATCTGATAACGCTTCGAGTAATTCAGCCTTTCTGAATCCACCAGCCTTTACACCAGCTTTTTTAGCTATTGACCTCAACTCTTTCACTGGTAAGTTCTCCATAGCATCATTGGATTAACAATTTATAATCCTTAAATCAATCACTATGCTATTTAACACCTCATTTAATTTTTATACTTTTGTAACACGATTCATGTTACAAAAGGAATTCCTCACGATTTTTAATAAACCCCCCAACGCTCTTTCAACTCCTGTAACTCTTCCACATCAAGACACCAATATACAAACCTACTTGGATGCCATGCTACAGACATTAGCTCTTCCCATAACTCATCGTAGAAACTACGCTTATGTATTCGCTTCCAAGCCTCATGTAATAACTCATCATGAACATTTATATTTATTCTAACACTAAAGTAACTGATTACTAAATCATCAGGAGAATATATCTTCTCAACAGGTACATCCTCATCATCATCATCATCATCATCATCAAAAGAATTCATATAGTAATTAGCTCTCCCATCAGCCCACATACATAACTTTTTAACAATCTCATCATTAGACAACTTATCAAAATCCTTTACATATTCAAGCTCACAATCATCATCTATAGGAAAAGCCGCAAACTCAAAATAAAAACGTACTTTATCAATATACCTATTACACTTGAAAAGAATAGGTAGTAAATCTAAAAATTTTTTTTCTATAAAATCACAAGTTCCCAAACGATTTGTATTTTCATCGGTAAAATATTTTGTCCAATTCATTTGCTCCAAAGCCGTACCAATCGCTACCCCAACCTAACCCCAAATTTCAATTTACCTATGACATCCACTCCTCCCATCTCGACACACCCCACCCCACCCCACCCCCTACAAAGATACATTTTGACTTCCCATAACTAATTAATTATTCATAACCACACCCAATTAAAAAACCGACATCATGAAAAAATCATCGACCCAAAAATCGAATGAGTTGAGACCCAACTAATTAATTATTCATAAAAAATTTTTATGACCACACCCTTGATAAATTGACCACACCCTTTTGTCCCAGAACCGGCCAAATGCAACTACTGCGCTTGAGATGGCTGGGCCATGTCCTCCGCATGGACCAACAGCGGACACCAAAGATCGCCCTACGTTGGATACCAACAGGAAGGCGGAAACCCGGTAGGTCAAAGACGACCTGGCGGAGAACCGTTATCTCTGAACTGAAAGATCTTGGCCTCAGTTGGGGCCAAGCACAACACCTTGTCCGCAACCGCCAAGAGTGGAGATAATCTATACTGGCCTTATGTCCCACCAGGGATGAAGAGGCCTAAGTAAGTAAGTAAGTACAGATTGAAGTATACTGCGTGACAAATGAGTCACCCAGAATGTGTTAGGCACCGAGAGTACTGTGTCGCCATATGCTTACGGTCAAATGCGCTGTATGTGGTATCACAAAGACTCAGTTCCTGCCGGGATATTAGCTGTGCCCTCTCGCGCAGAGGGCGGTAGATTCCTCAGCGACGCAGTTGACGCAGTGACCGAAATGTTCCTAAGAAAGGGTGTTCCGTTCCTCGTCAAAGAAACTATTGCAGTGGGTAGGTACTACGCTCCCGAGGCTATGAGAAACCCTACTCTACAGAAGAAAGTACTTGACTATGGTTTGAGGGTAGCTCGGCCTATGGCCGAGAAAATGTGGCGAGAGTTGCTCGACCACCTGTTCACAAAGGTCAGACCAAAGAAACGGTATAGAAGTGATGGAGCCGATCTCCATTGTGCGGGCCTTGACATCCATTCGGCTATTGGGAAGCTCACCGTGCCTAAGAAGGTTTGGACCCTACCTGGAATCAACTACACTGGGCCATACAACGCTCTCGACCAGCAATTGAACTACGACCCTGAGACTGGGACGATCACAGAGATATACCAACAACCGACTGGCCCCACTGACGCAGTATCATTGCAATATGATGTCGACTATGGTAGTTGCAGTTTCCGTCAAGAAAAGTACGGTGAGGACGAGAAAACCTGCAAACATAAGGCGGACCGCAAGATGGTAAAGTCGTTCACTCGATTCCGTGGAAGAAAAGACAGTGGGGTCATGCGCCACCGCGTAATGCAATAAAAACCAAGCAGAAACTCGGTCTTGGGTATTGGCCAAAGTGGATTATGTAGTAAATAGTATAGGATGCTTGTCAGATTCATGGTTATCAGCTAACTCCTCATAGAAAACCTTACTCCCGCCTGGCAGAGAGAAGTAAAAGATACTAGTCGAGACATTGTAGAAGCCATGAGCGAGCCGGGTCCCTAGCTTTTCGCGACTCAAACTGTCCCGATGAAGTACTCGTCGTACTCCCCAGGATACAGAGCGAAGTCATTGATATTATGTCTGACTCTATCCCCAATACACGATTAACAGAGTCTATTACTTACACAAAAACCGCATATGCGACAGAATAAGACCTCGACGATACGCATTCGCCCCTTGCAATAGGGATCGTTCTGGGAAATATCGTGCAGGGTATACTTGATAACTACAACGCATGTATGGAGAAAAAAGCCCAGTGCCGAGAAAGTGGTATGGTTGACTTGTAGGTTACTATCCGAGCATCCACTTAGCGATGGGAATGATCGACTTCACCTTTTGGCAAATCACGCATTCAAGACAGTACCCCCTACGAAGGTATCGCGATGTGGGAGGATTGGACCATGTGTCGTCCATTTCGGGGGCAGGGGGGGGATCGCGGAGCGAGCCTGCGAATGTACACTACCCCACCTACTACTACAGATATTAATGAGTTCAGTTTCGTCTATCCCATTGGAAGTTTCTTATTTTTTGTGAAAGGTTGTCCTCGGAAAGCAGTACAATTGCGGTCGTTTCTTATCAACCCATTCTATTCATTATTACACTTGTCTCGCACCCTCCCCTTGTCGCGCTTGTTACAGTTGTCATAACTCAACAATCTTCAAAACGGAGTAGGTGATTTCTTTCATTATTACTTTGCCCCTTTATATTTTTTTTCTTTTTTGAGGCAATACAGCACAATTACCAAAATACTAAGTAGAATAAAGCATGCTTGGTACAGACAAAGCTTTAGTTCTGTTCAATAGTGCTGCTATTCAGAACATACGATAAATAAAACTTTCAGATACATTTAAAAGACTACCAAGGGTTATGACCTCAAAAAACGTTTGATTTTTTGCAGAGTTCAAAAGAGCGACTCGGTGAGTAAGAACAACTGTCTTTGTCTGTTATATATGAAGTTAGTAATTAGAAGTTAAACTTGAATAAATTTAACTTTATGGTCAATATATCAAACTATCATTATCAAATCAGCCTCTAGAGACGGATAATGCTGTTTTTATTTCTGTGTCTTCTATTTGCAGAAAAACATGTTCCCGATGCGGAGAGGCTATAATAATGGTATGTCTTATACTTAAGCCTAAAGCCCACCGATTAATTTTCGCTCCATCCTATTAGCTATTTTGAGTCACGTGGTGTCATTAGTACGACGGTATACCCTGTCCGCGCAGGTATTTGTGCCCTGCGACTTTTCAGTCAAAGGCATAACAAAGTCAGTCTATTTCAAATTTCTTACAGGCAGACTTGCTTAGTAGAATCTAGTGTCAGTGTAATTACGTAGCAAATCGCAATTGCAGCTCCGTATAATACAAAAATAAATAAGCTGTTGTTTTGAAGGTGAGCAAGAATTACAAATCCATGGAAAAATCAACGCTTTATAATTTGCTTACTGGAATGTGCAAAAAAGGCTGGTTTTGCGCAAGGCTACACTTCCCAAAGTATTCGAGACACAGCGGTAACATTCTTATGGCTCTCGGTTTACAAAAACTCCAAACCAAAAGCGATAAACTAAGCAAGCTAGCGATAAATCGATCAAGTCTAATATATATAAATGATCTCCCTAATTGCCTCAATGCACCACGTGCAATAATGTTTGCTGACGATACTAACATAACCCTCCCTGGTCCCACTTTTGCCGAACTTGAACAAGCAACCAATTCTGATGATTGTTTCCAATCTTTACAGCTGGCTAAAAGCAAATGAACTTTGAACTCTATTCGAGTATCAACTGTATCTAGCACTGACGTACTAATTGGGGACACTGTAAAGCACAAAACGAATCAAATCAAATCCTATTAAATTAAATCAAATCAAATGTAGGTTTTTGTGGAGACGGGAAAACCGGACTACCCGGAGAAAAAACTCTCGGAGCAGAGTAGAGAACCAACAAACGTATGACGCCGGGGCTGGAAATCTAACCCGGGCCACAGTGGTGGAAGGCAAACGTTCTCACCACTGCGCCAACCCTGCTCCCCGAAGCCTAGTCTAAACATTGCGAAAACTCAGTTTATGGTGATTGGGTCTCGTCAGAAGTATCTTGCAGAGACCTGTAGTGAACTTAATATCCAACTAGACAACCAACCAATTAGCAGGCTTGAGCATGCCAAATAATTAGGATTGATTAATGACGGCCAACTTTCGTGGTCCAATCACACCAGCGACCTATGCAGAAAGATATCCTCAGATATCGGTGCCCTGAGGCGCATTAGGCCCCTCATTTCTCAATCCACTGCAGAGCAAATTAAATTTGAAACGCTTTAATCCAACCTCATATTGACTGCTGTGCCCCTGTTTGGAATGGACTGAGTTCTTATTTATGTCAGAAACTACAAAAATTGCAAAACCGATCAGCCAGGGTTAATCTGCAAGCCAGCTGTGAGATAAACTCAAGCCTGCTTCTTGAAACATTGAAGCGGGATCAGCTATCTTTAAGAAGAAAGCAAAAAGCTATAGTTATGTTTTAGTCCATCAACGACTTAACCCCAGTGTACTTGCATGAATTGTTCAGTGAGAGAGACACGGACTATGACCTGCGTAATTCTTTCCTTAACTTGACTTATCCAAGCTAACTATTTGAAACGTAGCTTTAGATATAGCGGTGAATTACTGTGGAACTCTCTTCCTGAAAGTATTAGGGCAATTGGATCAATTGGGCAGTTCAAAAAGGAAATCAATTATTTTAGTTTTTTTATTTTTTTACAAAATGATTGTAAATTTAAAATACTATTGTTATAACTGAAGATTTTTAACCGAGCTTAACCAAAAGTAGTAGTAGTAGTAGTAGTAGTAGTAGTACTACTAATACTACTACTACTACTACTTCTTCTTCTTCTTCTTCTTCTTCTTCTTCTTCTTCTTCTTCTTCTTCTTCTTCTTCTTCTTCTTCTTCTTCTTCTTCTTCTTCTTCTTCTTGTGTTACTGTGCACAACCAACTGTAGAACAAAAATTCGAGTTCCCGCAATCGTCGATCGATTTATAGCCCAACAGAGCTCAGTTCAAGTATTATTATTTTCGAAAGAAAGTGGTGCTGCGTCGGTGGGGAATTGAAACACAAGAAATTGGGATTACCAAACAAGTGGACAGAGTAAGTTATACCACCCTCAATTAAAAAGGGGGATGCTGACGTTTCGAGCGTTAGCCCTTTGTCAGACGACGCTCTGACGAAGGGCTGACGCTCGAAACGTCAGAACCCCCTTTTCACCTAATGAATGGTATAACTTACTCTATCAACTTGTTTGATAATCCCAGTTTCGAGAGTTCAGTTAAGTCAGTTCAACCTGTCCTTTCAAGGAGGCTCCAAGTTCTACCACCACTTATAATCTTATAATCACAACTATAGCAAAATTCTCAAATCCGATAGGCTAGCAACTGCCCTGATTTCAGCCTTAATAGGACAGTTTAATAGGATACAAGAAACTGGATAAATCAAACGAGTTGATTAAGTACGTTACACAACCGTAAGGTAAATGGGAGGTGCTGACGTTTCGAGCGTTAGGCTCTGACGAAGGGCTAACGCTCGAAACGTCAGTACCTCCCATTTACCTTACGGTGGTGTAACTTACTTAATCAACTCGTTTGATTTATCCAGTTTCTTGTGTTTCAATTTCCCACCGACGCAGCACCAGTTTGTATAGGTAATCACATGATTTCGAGTGCAATTTGGGATAAATCAACACGAGTAAAGTTTTTCAAAGGCTAACCAAATTACAATTTGTAGTCTTTGAAAAATTTATGAGTGCTGATTTATCCCAAATTGCACGAGACAAATCGTGTGATTACTTGTTAATAATATACATGCAAAAATTTAATTTTAACTTTCTGCACTCAATTTCAACTTTTTGCGCTCAATTTCAACTTTCTGCACTGTTTGGGATTAATTGACGTGCTCTCAGCCAATGAGCATGCTGAAATTTTTGCATGTATATTATTACTTTAGAAACTATCCCCACAATAGTTTAATAGGATAGTATGCGTCATGCCTGAGTGACTGGACAGTACGCGCCATCATACGCACGCTTAAAGATTTTTTTTACTGCTTTGACTTGATTTCTGCTTTGATTAAAAAAAGGAGCTTTAAATATCATAAATTTTATTAATGTTATGAGTAATTGGTAACAGAACTTCGTGTCGTCCAATTCGGTCTGTAATCATACTCGTGATTAAACAAATTCGACTCCCGCTATGCGCTCGTCCGATTTTGTTAATCGCTCGTATGATTACAGACCAAACTGGACTCCACTCATTGTTATTACCATTACTAATCTGTAGAATCCCATGGCAGCAGCAGATAGTATCAAGAACTCAAACCGCACAAAGCCTGACAACATTACTTACGAAATTCCAGAAAGTTCAGATTACATGCCACTTCAACCATCAACTACAAGCTGGGAAATGAAGCGAAACCAAGTCGAAATTATGAAAGTAATTGGTAAAGGCGCCTTCTCTCAAGTTGCTAAGGCAACAGCACGAGGCATAAGTTGGAATAAAGAGAGAGAGATCACGGTAGCAGTAAAAATGTTAAAAGGTGCGTAATATAGAACTTGAAAAACTTTATCTTGATGCTGGGAATCATACGTCGAGTTATAGAAAGTGGTGCTGAGCATGTGGATAACGCAATATATAATCATTTAAATGATTTTCGGTAAGCCGCTCTTATTTAAAGACTAGGATATACAAGACCAACTATGTTTACCGAATAATTTCGCAGCTGCTTAGGCTGTGTGCATAACTGTGATGATCAATTAATGTCATTACATATTAATCCGCAGTTCAAATATATGGTCTTTCATATATTCATTTGCATCAGTAAAAACAATGTTCTAGGGCGAGTAAAGCATTTATGCGTTTTTGTTGACCAGCGGATTCTCCTGAGTCAGACAGGAAGGACCTGTTGTCAGAACTGGAATTGATGAAAAATCTGAAGCCTCATCCTCATGTTATCAAGTTGATTGGGTGCGTAACAGAATCTGGTGAGTTCGTTTCAAATTACAATTGCTGCAGACAATGGAACCACTATCAGCTGTCCATACCTTTTCAATTTTTTGTTAAATTTGTATTATTCCTAGCACACAGTTGATTAAGCTTCTTTTGCATTGTCTCTGTTCCAGATCCACTGCTTGTTCTCATTGAATATGTGCCGTACGGTGATCTGCTGGGCTTCCTAAGAAAGAGTCGAGGGCTCAATGACACCTATTTTAAAGACCCGGACGTTAAGCCACAAACGAGTTTAACAGCTGAGCAGCTTTTGAGGTTTGCTTGGCAGATTGCTGATGGAATGTGTTATTTATCCTCAAGAAAGGTGCGCTGACCAGATTCAGTGATTCATTTTATAAAGGAATTTTCCCTCTTCTTTTTTTGTTAGGAGTAAAAGTCTTCTTTATTTGTGGTGCACGTCATCAATTTAAAAGCAAGGTTATTGTAATTTGAAAAGCAGTCACAACTTTCCAACCTAATAATGATGGAAAGCTACTGAACATGAACTTTACTGTCGTACTATTTTGTTTCGCTATACTTTTCAGCTTTTCAGCTTCACCTTGTTTTTTACAAATTTCTTTGGAATACAATACAACAGTTTTCAAGAAATATTACATTGTCAATTTCCTCTTGAGACCTTCTGCCTGTAGCTATAAAGAAGTTAAATTCTAGTTTCTTAAATCTTGCCTCAAGGACAATTCAGAACAAACAGTCTTAAGTGATCATCCAAAAATTAAATGTAATCGATTTTCTTTCTCTTTGACATAAGTAACCAGTAGAACGTTACAAATTAAGCAGCTTTGTCAAGAGAACAACTAAGCGAATTGAAAAGCGTCTTTCTCTTTGGATATGGTAGAGAGCTTAGAGACCAATCATTGAACTTTATATTATAGAACTTTGTATTCTAAAACTCTTCACTTTTGGACACCGTTAATACTTGTCATAATCAATGGATCAAATCTCAAGAAACTTTAAATTTTCTGGGGACTGGGATATAAACCACTTCTAAATTTCAGAAAACAGAAAAGGAAACTGACAGCATTACTGGGTGACAAAAGTCATACAAACATCGTAGTGATAAATAAAGAAGTATGATGATTGTTACAGTTAAGGAGAGAGGAAATGTCTTTGTTAATATTCACCTATTTTCTAGATTATCCATCGCGACTTAGCAGCCAGAAATGTTCTTGTTGGTGAAAGAGAGAAATGTAAAGTGACTGATTTTGGAATGTCAAGAAACGTAGAGCAGGACGACATCTACACCAGGAAGAGTAGGGTAGGTATTCAATAACGATTGGAAGTTTCCCGGACGAGGTTTATAATTCAATTCAAATGATCTAATTGTCCCCTTTATTTTTAGGGCCGTCTGCCAGTAAAGTGGACAGCGTATGAGGCTCTGTTGTATGGAACGTACACAACACAGAGTGACGTGTGAGTATTTTGCGCTGTTTTTGATTTTACTTTTAATCCACATAGTAAATGCAACAACCGCTTCAAATATCCCACATGTAATATCAAGTTCTCATGCAGCATTCCTTAACGAATCGGACTTGATGTAATAAATAAAATTGACTTAGAAACAAGAACTTAATTAAACGCGGAGCTCCAACTAGCTATAAGCCATATGTACCTTACGGTGTTTCCACAAAACGAAAAGTATAAGTTTAAACATAGTTAAACCCATATAGACCAAGACCGGCTAAAGTTAAAATGTATGTGAATGAAATTCAAATGAATACTGAACCCTTGACAAAATTATTGTTGCAGTTGGAGCTATGGCGTTGTTCTTTACGAAATACTTACTGTGGGTAAGTTACTTGTTGCATTATTCACTGCTACAGATTCATGAACGACATTTATTACATTTTCAACCTCAAATACCGCATTTCTAGCCTTCTGATTGGCTCACTCAACCTAGGTTATCAGCTCATAATTATATATCGTTTTCATCTTATATGGGAAATGATTACGCCAAGAGATTCCAAGCTTTAACATTTGGCGAAAATTGAGGAAGAAAAGTAGCTTTTATAAGCTGTCTACCGGAGAAATAATAATAATAATAATAATAACGGTTTATTAGCATTCCACGTAAAAAATGGCTCTTCTATGCTAAAATATATACAAACAAAATACTGTGATATTAAAAGATATATTTATATAATGATTTGAAAAATAAATTATATTGGAAAACTATAGATTGTATATGAATTATAAATAGATAAAAAGGAGAAAATTATAGATTTGTCCTTGCCTCGTTGACAAAAAACTTTTTACAATGAGATACAAACTGTTTATATTCTGTGCAGTTCTTATATGAGACTGGTAAGCTGTTAAAAACTTTGGCCGCCTGGTCTTGTAATGTGCCTGAGTGTTTTGGCACCTCCAGGCTCACAGCTGCAGATGATCTTAAAGTCCTGTTTGGATGGCGGACAGTGACCCTGAGATATGCCGGCCAGTTTACATGATACAAGGCTTTGAAAGTAGTCTTGCAAAGATTAAGATCCCTGTTCTCATTGAAGGGCAACCAGCCAAGGTCTATAATGTCAGGTGTTTTCGCATATCTTTTTATGACAAAACTGGCAGCAGCAAGTTGCACTCGTTGCAGACGACGCAATAGATAATTGGGTAGTTGATGGTATACAATGTCATTGTAGTATAACTTTGACAAGATCAAACATTCCGCTAACTGTTTTCTTACATGAAATGGAGCAAGATTTCTAAGCTTTCTAAGGACAGAAAGAGTGTAGTAACTACATGAGATTTTTGACTGAATGTCTTCATTCCATTTTAAGTTCTCTTGAAATGTTGTCCCCAGCAACTTGGTAGATGTAAGTCTCTCAAGTTTTGTACCTCCTGCTGACAGATTAGTTGGGTAGGCGTCAAGCTCGTGCACGCGAGAAAGCTGTTTGGTAGAAAACAATACCACCTTGGTTTTCTTGGCATTCAAGGAGAGGTTACAGCTTGATGACCAAGAAGCAAGACTGTCAAGAGCCCTCTGTAGTTTTTCCTCTCCAGCCTTTAAGTTAGCAGTGAGAGCGAATGGAATGTGAGAATGGAATGTGAGAGCGAATGGAAGTTGCCGTACCAGCAACGACCAAGAAAGCTAAAAGCTTCGATTGAAGGTTATTAGGGGATGCCAAGGGCATCCCCTAGTTGTTTTGAGGGTGCGTGTGTATTTCCCTTGGGACTGAAGAAAATTGGATTAACTAAAGAAATAACCATTTAGGTCAGCGTATTTCTGTCCCTTGAGAGTTGTGGAAACCGGTTTTTACAAGGTGGACTTAAATTATGAGGAATTGTGAAAAAACAGGTTTTGGAAACGTGGCGCGGTAATCAAGACGAAGTATATCAATCAAGAATAACCTGTTTTGCGGACTGGTGTTGTTTACAACAAAAGTGCATTTGTGACGCAGCATGTTTTGTTTGATGTTGGGCTTTTATTTGGTGAGTCTGTCAATGGCCATATTTTTTAACATTTTTCCTTCTTTTGTCTACTCGGCTTTTTACAAGTGCTGTATCTTCATTGCAATGCAATTCTCTGTTTGCAGATGCATTGGAAAACAATTGTATTTAAATTTATTCTGTGGTAAGTGCGTTTTTGTCTATCCTAGAAAACTTTCTAGGGTACTTTTGAATTTTTGTAGTTTTGCATTGGGGTTGGCCCCAAAATTTACCAACACTGGAGATTGACAAGAATAGAAATCGACAGTTTTTGTACTTTGAGGCTTTCATTTGAGACTGGTTTGAACTTTATGTTTCACTCCTCAACGGGGTCGTTAATCGACGTTATGATTAAGGTGCGTTTTCTTTTTACAGGACAGTTGAAAATTTGCACCGGAAAATGTTCTCCAAGGTGAGTTATTTGTGTTCGTATACTCTTCAATGCCTCCAGGTTTTACTTAGGCCCGTTCCAAACGCCGCTCCAATCATGTGCCGAAGCTAACTGATGAATTAAGTCCGGCAGAAGAGCGGCGTTTGAATCAGTTTGGTTCGACAGTTTAGGTTAGGAGCGGCAAACGGTATTAAGTTCGGCGGAGTCTGCCGCATTATCCGACCTTGGAGCGGCGGCTGATTCATACGGCGCTCCTCTCATGTGCCGAACCTAAAGCATACATTAGGATAATTTATAATCTTCCCATAATTCACTCGGACATGCTTTGCGCATGCCTAGATTGTCCTCAAAGTAAACATGGCGGCAAAGGTAAATGACTGCAGCGTTTGTTTTCGCGACACGAAGTATGTGTGCATCGGATGCAAGATTCCTATATGTAACTTGTGCAATGAGCCAGAGTTTAACGAAGATACAGAAGGCTGGATTTCTGGAAAACAAGTCGGATACTGCTACGGCTGTACCAGAAAGCTGAGTTTTAAGAGAACGTTTGGCGAAGGAAAACGTGTTGATGCTGCAGATGCTGCAAATGATGATCGCAGGGAATCTAGCAGTGATAGAGATTTGGAAACAAGCGAAAGGTCGGTATATGATTTTTAAATTTTGGCGCGAAACCCCAAATACCAGTCCCCAGGCCCCTTACATAAAAATCAAAATTCAGTTTGGTTCGACCTTGGTACGGCGTATGAATCAGCCGTCGCTCC
The DNA here is from genome assembly GCA_949710005.1 of Ricordea florida. Taxonomy (NCBI): domain Eukaryota; kingdom Metazoa; phylum Cnidaria; class Anthozoa; order Corallimorpharia; family Ricordeidae; genus Ricordea; species Ricordea florida. Next base: position 14,592,718 of record OX453274.1, on the reverse strand, counting down.
AAAGTCGCTCCAAGGTCGAACCTTACTGAGTTAGGTTCGGCACATGAGTGGAGCGGCGTTTGGAACGGGCCTTAGTTGAGGAAACTACGTGTAACTGTATGTTGATATTTTAAATGGAACCCTGATTTAATATGGTACCAGCTAGTGTACGAATGTCGGTAACTGTAGCGCAACAAAAGAAAAGAAAAAAAACAGCATGGTTATCCCGTTTTCTAGCAAGTTATTTCTTATTTGGCTTTTATGTTACTCTCAGAGGCATTTTGGGAGATTCGGGCAATTTATCGATATTGTGTATTCAATGTTTTGCTTTTGACCCCAGTAACAAAGGCGAAGCAATAAAATAAAGAAAAAAATAAGTTAAAGAAAACCTGAATTTTTCAGTCACTGCTGGAACGTTTTCTTGAATTGATATGATTTGGATGAGAATCTTTCTCCATTAACCGATTTGAAAACAGTAACAGATGTTTGCATGTTGTTTCGGTGAAAGGCGACGTTCGATCTGGCGTGGAATGTTTGAGTTTTTACTTAAGTCGCTTACACGGGAATGTGGAATGTGTCTTAAAATTTGAGACAGTTCTTTTTAGCAACAATAGCTTTGGTGGTTTGCAGTAAAATAAAAGGTCGAATTTAATCATATTGAAAAGCAGGTCGAATTTTTTGTATCACACGTAGTAGTTGGATTGTGGGCATTCTGGCGCAATTTCATTTTCGATCGATTTTTTTGTGAATTCGTGGTTTTGGGTGTGGTCGATTTTGTCAGATGGGCGTGGCCGAATTGATTTTGACTTGGCTGATTTTTTTGATCGATGTCAATTTTTCCTTTTGGATCATCGATGTCCTTTGGGGGGTGGGGGGGGGTCGAGTTGTTAAAGTGGGATTTTGGGTCGATGGTTGTACCGATTGGCATACGCAAACGAAATGGCTTACGACATGAATGAGATGAGTCAATTGATCGATATTGAAAAGGATTTTATACAATGGATGGTTATGGGACCAGATTGTATAGTGGTTGATTCTTTTGATAGTGGAATTGATTTGGATCTTGACTATCCTAGAAAGGGGGATGATTTTGAAGCTTCGCTGTCATACCGTTATGGCAATTGCAGATTCTTGAAGTCATTAACATTATGGAGGTCAACGCTTAAATATTGGTGTGATGTTACTAAAGCAAACAAGTTGATCATTACGTCATCATCTTCAAAAGGTTGGGACATCAATGTACTTACTGTTTATCTGGATCGAGGAAATGTTATGTTTGAAAATTTAACGAAGTTAGGATTTGCTGAAGGCGTGTTTTTTTCAGCTCTTACTGAATTTACAGGGTCACTTGATTTGGTAAGTAGTGAAGAAGAAAGACACATTAAAATTTGTTTAATCAATGAGTACAAGGTCAATCACAAAGAGTCTTTCAACTACAAGGATTTCTATGAAGAGTTGATGAAGCGTGCATATCATCCAGACAGGTTTATTGATTGGTGTTATGACGAAGACCAGAAGAAGTCTTTGTATGAGTTTGTTGAATAGTTATGTTAAGGGTACACATTTGTGACATGTATCGTGTCACAAAAGTTAAATATGGTGGTTTAAGAGGTACAATGTCAGTATACAATTGATGCTATGGAAAACTTGACAGTGAAAGACTTGAGGTCAATAGCCAAAAGAGCTGGTGTGAGTTTTCGAGGATTCAGAAAGGCTGAAATGCTCACAGCGTTATCCGATATACAACCTGAGAACTTGACAGTGAAGATACTACGAACCATGGCCAAGAAGTCTGGTGTTCGAGGTTCTGGCAACATGCGTAAAGAGGCTCTCATTAATGCCGTCGGATCCTTACAGGTGGTCGAAGCTAATGTTCCAGTTCCTGGTCCAGTTAGACCCATAAGAACAAGACCCGCCCGGGCTTCGTATGGAAGGGCCGTTGCTGCTGCCAGGCGTGAAATCATTCAGACCACAGATTGGATAAGATCCAATGTTAGAGACCCAAACAGGAGGGCCATCACCAGGAGATTAAGAAGGGCAGCTGCTGCGGTTAGAAGAGAACCTGAGTTTTTCATCCCCGAGAGACATGAAACGGCTCTGAGAGGCTTTTTGAGGACTTACATAGTAAAGGGCAGAGCTGGCTACGATCCAACTACATTTCTTGGCAAGGTTAGAACACCATTCGGTAGTTTATTGGACGGAATCAGGAAGCCATTCAAGTTGAAGTGTATTCTTTCATGTGGATTCGCGAGGAGGAACGGCCAGGATATTCGTGTTATTGAGCGGAGTCAGGGTCATTTCCATTCACTGATGGAGACAGTGACAGCTTCAACAGACACACTCGCTTTGTTTGATAGCATCAAAGCTAAACTGGTTGAATTGGTGCAGAAATACGAGAATGAGCACTCTGGATGGGTATTTGAAAGTGTGATTGACTTTCGTATCCATTTGAACCCGTTTCAACCGTTTTCTGGAACTTCATATATTAAACTACCACCCAAATTGGCTGCCAAGAAGGCAATCATCAATGTCAAGAATGAGGATCAGGAGTGCTTCAAATGGGCAGTGACATCCGCTGTCTTTCCAAGGGAGAAGGATGCTGGAAGGCTAAACAGAGAGATGAGAGAAAACTCAGAGAAACTCGATTGGTCAGGGATAGAGTTTCCAGTGGCAGCACTCAGTACAACCCAGATAGATAGATTTGAAAGGCAGAACCCATATGGGATCAACATCCTTGGTTATGAGAATGGCGAGCCAACCCTAATCAGGCGTAGCAAAAAGTCAGGGGTTACAAAGATAAACCTGCTCTTGATATCAGACGAAGAGACAAATCATTACTGTTGGATCAAAAACATGTCAAGATTTGTCGAGTATAATAAACATCACGGCACTCGTTTCTATTGTGACAATTGCCTAAACTCGTTCAATTGTCAAAAGTCGCTGGACGACCACATGGAGTACTGCCTAAATAACGAATCAGTCAAAGTCCAGATGCCCATGGAAGAGGATGGCAGCCCAAAGTACATTACTTTCACGAACCACAGACGAAAGATGCAAGTGCCATTTGTGATCTATGCGGATTTCGAGTGTTTCACGGAGAAGTTGGACACTTGTTTACCGGATGACAGGGATAGCTTCACGAATCAATATCAGAAGCACAAGCCATCAGGTTTCTGTTACCTTATCAAGTGTTTCGACGATAGTATATTTGAGCCCAAGTTGGTGATGAGAACAGCCAACTCACCGGAGGATGACATACCGCAAATGTTCCAGGAAAGTTTGGAGGAGGACATCAAGAAGATCTATGATCAGTTCAAGTCTGAAAAGAAGCTTGTAATGAAGAATAGCGATCATAGGAAGCATAGAAAGGCTACTCACTGCCATATTTGTGAGGGTGAATTGGGGAACGATAAGGTGGTCGACCACTGTCATTTTACAGGTAGGTACAGAGGAGCGGCCCACAAGAAATGTAACCTGGAATTCAGCACCCCCAAGTTCTTTCCAGTCATCTTCCTTAACTTGTCTGGATACGATAGCCATTTGTTTATCAAGAAGATGGGAGTGTCAGAGGGTAAGATTGATTGTATTCCACTCAACGATGAAAAGTACATCTCATTCACCAAAGAGATTGTGGTTGAAAAGTTCATGAAGAAGGAGGATGGTAAGGAGAAGGAGGTTCAGATTAAACGAACCATTAGATTTGTAGATAGTTTTAGGTTCATGGCAAGTGGTTTGGCTAGATTGGCTGACAACTTGCCGAAAGAGTCTTTGGCAAACCTCTCGAGATACTATGAAGGGGCAAACTTTGATCTTTTGGCTAGGAAGGGAGTGTTCCCCTATGATTGGTTTGATGGCTTTGACAAGTTACAAGTGTCCAGTCTGCCACCCAAGGATGAGTTCTATTCGATACTATACGACACTGACATAACGGATGACGCTTATCAACATGCCGGAAACGTGTGGGAGACCTTTGGTATGAGAAGTTTTAGGGATTACCATGACTTGTATCTCAAAACAGATGTGATCCTGTTGGCTGACGTCTTTGAGAACTTCAGAGGGGTTTGTATGAAGAATTACGGGTTGGATCCAGCATGGCATTATACTGCACCTGGACTGGCTTGGGATGCTACATTGAAGATCACCAAGGTTGAGTTGGAGCTTTTGAGGGATCCCGATATGCTGATTATGGTGGAGAATGGTATCAGAGGTGGGATCTCAACGATCTCGACGAGGCACGGGAAGGCCAATAATCGATATATGAAGAACTATAATCCCAGACTGCCTACAAAGTTCATCACATATTTGGATGCGAATGGGCTCTATGGCTATGCAATGACCAAGGCTTTACCAACCCACGGTTTTGAGTGGATGAGTGATCAAGAGTTGGCAGACTGGAGGAACTATCCATGCATATTAGAGGTGGACTTGGAGTACCCGTTGGAGTTACATGATCTTCACAATGATTATCCATTGGCTCCAGAGAGGTTGGATGTTGATGGGGTTGTTAAGTTGGTTCCCAATTTGAGAGCCAAGAAGAAGTACATTCTACACCATGAATCTCTGAAACAGTATTTGTCGCTGGGTTTGAAGTTAACCAAGGTACACAGAGGGATCAAGTTCGAGGAGTCGGAATGGCTGAGGTCCTACATTGACTTGAACAATAGCCTGAGAGCTAGGGCTGAGAATGATTTCGAAAAGGACTTCTTCAAGTTGATGAACAACTCAGTGTTTGGCAAGACCATGGAGAACATTAGGAAGAGGGTGGATATCCAGTTGGTCACTGAGGAGAAGAAAGCGCGTAAGTTGATTGTGAAGCCAAACTTCCATCACAGGAACATCTTTTGCGAGGATCTTACCGCCTTTCACATGAAGAGAACGAAACTGGTCTTTGATAAGCCCATTTATTTAGGGCTGTCCATTCTGGATCTGAGCAAGACAGTCATGTACGGTTTTCATTACAGGTACATAAAGCCTAAGTATGGGGAGAAGGCCAAGTTAATTTTCACAGACACGGATTCTTTAGCTTATGTGATAGAGACTGAAGACTTTTACAGGGACATCAGTCCAGATGTGAGGGCTAAATTTGACACTAGCAACTACCCCAGGGAGCATCCATCCGGGATTGAGACCGGAGTGAACAAAAAGGTCGGAGGGATGTTCAAAGACGAGGCTGGTGGTGAACAGATCACGGAATTTGTGGGTTTGAGGGCTAAACTGTATGCTTTCAAGACGGACAAGGAGAAAGAAGTCAAGAAGTGTAAGGGTGTTAACAAGGCAGTGGTCAGCAAAAGCATAAGTTTCCAAGATTACAAGACTTGTCTTTTCAGCGGCCAATCCCAGAGACGGAAGATGAACACCATAAGGAGTCATAGCCATGACATCTACACTGAAACCATCAACAAGATAGCATTATCACGCGAGGACGATAAACGTGTGATAATGGATGACGGGATAAACACTTATGCACATGGTCACTTCAGAACACTGGAAGGTGGTGATTCAGTGTCTTGAGGTACAAATTGAAGCTCTTCACGAACGAATCCTCGTTTTGGACCTCCACTCAAATAATACAAGACTGGTTGACCTGGTTCGATTATGGTTCGAGCCAAATCATAGACTTCAAGACTCCATATGGGATCAGTAGCCCTTCGTTTGTCTCCACCTTCATCTTCACCAGGTGCATAAAGATATCTGACTTGAACATCTGGAGGTAATCTCTTCTCATTCAACCCCACAGGCCGCTTGTAGTCTGGAGTTTTGGTGTCAATTGAGTCCATTTTCAAAGCTTCGTCAGGCTCTTTACCAGTAATACGGGTGGGTTCACTGTTAAGGGTCTTCATGATGGCAGGCAGTCTGTTCACCCAAACTGTGGATCGGGTATCACTAATCATCTCTTGAGCGTATTGATGGCTGAATAGCTTCTCACCGAGAGTCCTGTTGGCCCTCTCCACAAAAGCTTGAGCTCTATGATTCCCAGCTTCACTACGCTGGATTGTGACTTGATGCTTTTTCATAAGAGTTGTTACATCACCCTTGAATTCTGTTCCTGGATCCACCATTAATGTTTGTGGCCACTTCAACTTACGGGAATAAATCCGTTGAAAGGCACTGACAACTTCACCACTCTCCTTTGAGGTCAATGGCTCGGCATCCTTGTATCTTGACGCGATATCAATCACAACTAAGGCATAGCGGTATGTTTTTCTTCTCACTGTATCGTGAGGAAGAAACAACAAGTCCGCCTGATGAATCTGATTAGGCTTATTCACACTCCAATGTGGCCTGGGTATATACTTGGGGGCTGGGAGGTAAATTTGCCACAAGGCTTGCTTCTTCAACCACTCTTTGGCGACCTTTTCACTAACTTTGGCTGCTTTGGCCAATTTGGGTATGGCTGAGTATCCTTTCCAATATCCGTCAGTGGAGTAATATAATCGATTTAAAACGTTGGAATCAGTCATTTACAAACAGAATACAAGCATTTAAAATGGCTTCTATACCAAGCATTCTTGATGTCAATCGCATTCCAAGGACTCGCGAAGGGTTGAAGGCTATGACATCATTAAATAGGGTCACACTAAACCCATCGTCAGCCGAACCTGGTGAGACACTATACATTGAAATACCAAGATTGAGTGAAAATCTTGTGATTGTGCCCGGTAGCGTGTACATAACCTTTGATATGGTTGTAACCGGGCACAAAGACAACACTCTTGTTAATAATTTGGGAAGGAATCTGATTTCACAGTATAAGGTTCTATTTGGTGGTGAAATCGTAGAGGATCTTAGTAGATTTGATTTGTTCAAGACTTATCACGATTTGTTTCTGACAACTGAAGATCGTGAGAATAGGTTGAGACAGGGTATATCCAATGTTAACATAAGGAAGATCAGGACCAATGCGGGGAACAAAGACACAACAAAAGCAAGGGATAATACTTTAGCTACGATTCATAACACTAGATATGCCATTCCATTGGATCACACAATCCTCAAAGATCATGGCGTATTTTATCCAATAGGATTACCCCATCCACTTAGATTTGAATTGACTTTGGCCAAAGTTTCCGATGTTGTGGTTTATGTTGTGGGATGAGTTGCATTGCCAATGTAAAATATGTGGTTCAAGCAATCAAACTAAGCAAGCCCATGGAAGAAGAAAAGGTTGAAGAGGATGATGTTTTTGCACACATAGCTGACGAAGAAGACTCTGAGGAAGAAGAGGAGGAAGTTGTGGAAGAACAGCCCCCAACTCCACCAAGAATGTTGAAGGGTAAGAAGAAATAAGCAGCTATCCAAATAGGGGGTTGGGTGGGATCTGACAGTTTCCTAGTATGCAACTTACTAGGAGACTTAAAGATAGTAGTAGTTTACATCACAACAACATGAATTTACTATTTCGAACCAATGAAGAATTTGCCAAAGTGTTAATGTACACGGCCGCATTGTCAGCCATTGAAATCATGTCAATTGCAACTCTCACATCCATAGTTGGATTTGAGGCAGTAGCAGCTTCTACCATAAGTTTGGTAACAGTTACAGCTGTGATAGGGTTTAATTTACTGACCAAATACTAATGCGGGAAATCTTTTACTCTCCTAGTATAACACTTACTAGGAGACTTAAAGCTTAGAGTAGATTAACTCACAACAACAATATGTCTGAAGAAACAAGTCAGGTTGAGCAAATCACTAGAGAACCTTCTGTCAAAACCAAGGTCAAAGACCCCAAGAGAGTTCAGGCTGGTAAAACGTTATCGGAAAAGAACAAGAGGGCCAGAGAGGCTTTGAAACGTGAAGAGGAAAGGGAGAAGAAAGAGAGTGAAAAGGAAGAGGATAAGGGTAGTTCTGGTGGTGGAAGAGGTTATATGCCGTCCCAAACTATTTTTCTAGCCATAGGTGCAATTGGCCTCGCCGCCTATAGCCTATGGACCAACTATCGAGACAGGATACCTGACTTGCATTTTCCACCCATTACATTAAAATCGAAACCATCACAGCCCAAAGTCAAAGAAAGTCAGCCCGCCACAGAGGAAACCGATTTAAAAGATGATCTGTTATGATTCAAAATGGCTGAGAATAAGCTCGTAAAGACAGTTACTGGCTCTGGAGTGCTCATTGGATTGTCAGCTGGGATGGGCTGGCTGGCTAAAAAGATTCTCAAGGAATCATTCATCGGCGACCCATCGACAAGTATCATGAACTATGGCAAATGGGTGCTTGTGCTGAGTATAGCCATGTATGTCAAAACCTATTTAGAGGATCAGAAGATACTACCCACAAGCGTTTGAAATTGCCTTTGAGTTTCACTGAAGCAATTAAATTTGCTCAAACTGATTACGTCATTGATCTTATGAGACACATAAGACAATCATACGTTAATGTTTTACATGAAGCTGAGTATCTCTCTGTTGAGAGAAATTCAGAGGTTGAAATCGACCCCATGCCTAGTAACAGAGAGCTTATCAAATGGTACTTCAAACTTGAAAATAGACGTGAATTTTATGCCAAGGAGCCCAACCTGGCGTGGTATCTTTTGAGAGATATGGATAAGGATCTTGATGAGACCAACAAGCCAGAAGAAGCAAAAGAATCACCATCGCCACCACGACGAGGCCCACACCCATTAGTATCATTCTCGGTTGGAATTTTGACAGGGGTTGTATCGCTATTTGGAACTGTAATAGCGTATTCTATATATGACTCTAAAAAGAGAGAAGAAGATTGTAAGGAGCCGAAATTGTTTAAGAATAGTGCACAAAATGCTTAAATGGCGACTATAGCAATCATGCTTGGAGGGGCAGTCCTCAATGCAACAGCCTTCATCGGTGGAAACTATTTAGCAAAGGTCATTGGCGGCTCGTCTTCGACCGATCTCCAACTTGAAAGGGAGAGGCATGACAAAGCCATGGAGAAGTACCAAAAAGACTATGCTGCTTATCAAGAGAAACGAATGGCTTATATTGACTTTGAAAATCGTACCAAGTTTACAGCTGGGCTGGATAAATCCAAACAAGTAGTCGTCAAATTGATGAGGAAAGGATCAAAACGTTACGTGTTATTCAAGGGTGATGATGAATTGAATGATGGATTGCCGGACACCATCAAAAACAGTCTAGGCCCAATGGCAGAAGAAGTTGTGGAAGCCAATGATGGTGAGATATCAAAGAGAAAGACCATGATATCCAAACTCAAGGACAAACTAAAATTCCATAGGGATAAGCCGCTGAAGACCCCAGAAGAAAGTAGCCAAATAGAGGCTCTGGAGGGGGAAATCGGTGAGCGGGAGGAGGAGATAGCCAATCTGGAAGGTGAGAATGAGAGAATACAGGAACGAATGTCATTGCGGGATCGTGTGAAGGCCATCTTCAAGAAATACGGATTCACAGTCTTTGCTGTCATGAGTGCCGTTGGAGTGGTCATTGGTGTCATAGTCTCCAACCTATCCAAAGGGCTCTCGAAATTGGGTAAAGGCGTTGGTGATGGGTTAAAAACTCTTGGGAAGAAACTTGGCGAATTGCTGCCTGGGATGGTGGGCGCTATTGTAAGCTTTCTGTTCAAGACTGCGGGAGAGGTCGTCTCATTCCTGGGTAAACATGCTTGGCTGTTAATAATGGCAGTTGTGCTTTACTTCATAGAAGAGTTAAAAAGGAAACGTAAATGAATCAATGAAGAGCTATTGCGTCAAAGAAAAAAAGCTGACTGATTGTGTACCTGGTAGTGAAACCTTTGCCAAAACAGCCAAAGGAAGGCCGATGATGAAGTGTAAATGTTCCAGCTGTGGCATTACCAAAACTCGTTTCCTCTCAGATGCTGACTATAGAAGTTTAAAGATGACGAAGAAGTAATCAAACAACATGTTGAGCATTACTATGTACGAGTCTGAAGCCAGGGTGTATTTGGATCCCCAACTGGAAGAGGTTCGGGAGATCCAACTCCTCGACTGCATTGTACCCAAACGATTAGTCAACTTCAAGGATCGACAGGGCTTTCTCAAGGAGGATCGACCCATCATAATAATCCCACCCGGTACATACTCTCTACGTGGCATACACGCAATCCTTCTGAACGATACGGATAACGCCAAGCTATCGATCGTTGAGACTGACACCGTTGATTACCTGTACTCCAACAAGAGTTTCAACATTAAACTCACAAGAGGTCTCCAAGTTGCTCTTGGGGTGCCTGAAATCGTAACCCCTGGAAAGTTGTATCCCATAAACATACAGATTAAGGAGCCGCTGAGACTTTTGTGTAGTCTAGTGGACAATAAGTCGTCATATGTGAATGAGACTAAGTATGGAGAACTCGTAAAACTCTCGCCTTCCCACCTCCTTGCCAACATACCATCACAGGATTATCCAACCGTTCCAGTCCAAAACCATGAAAGTCTAATAACCCACTTCGATTTAAGCATCCTCGACATTGGATGGAAGAAACTTGATCTGAAGGGTTCCCCCATCACATTCAGTTTACGATTCAGATAACATCTTAAAAGTAAGTGATCCTCAGTCCAAAATGGAAGCATATAAGGCGATTTACCCCAACTTGGAAGCCACTGCACCTCCAACTGATGGACCATCATTCAGACTTCAACAATGTTGTGATGCCTTGAACAAGCTAAAGTCTGAATTAAACCACTACGAAACAGTACTCAAAAAATATAACCGATTCAAGGGTGTACTCATGAATGCAAGCTCGACCTGCGGTATACTGTCTTGCGTCTTGGCGGCTGGTGGATTAGGCACATCGCTTAGTGGAGTCGGAATCATCGCATCTGTGCCACTGGGCGTGTTGAGTGGCGTATTTGTGTGTGCATCCATAACGTTTCAACAAATATCCAAGAGACTGTCAAAGAAAGCTGCGAAGCATCAAAACACCATCACACTGGCCAGATCCAAGATAAACACCATTGAAGACCTGGTTTCCAAAGCCCTCCGTGACAATACGATCTCTGACTCAGAATTCTCGTTGACCATGGACGAACTCAAGAAATTCGAAAAGCTTAAGGCTGAGATACGGGCTAAGGCTCAAAAAAATGCGAGTGGAGAGGACCCATTGGTGTTGAGGCAGAGAGTACGCGAAGAAATCCTCAAAGAACTAAAAGGTGGACTATGACTTTAGTATGTGAACAACATGTCTACTAGATCAAATAGAGTTAAAAGGTTGATATACTAGTGTTACAACCATGGCTAATGAAGAGACTGTTACAACCCAATCTCAAGTTGCTGCTATTAAGGAGTGGATAACTTCCAGAGATTTTGTAACTCAAAGTCAAGTTAAGTCTTTGAGGGAAAAAATTACAGATCCGGTGATAGCCGAGAGATTTTTTTACAAAGATGGCCTTGGCATGGATATTGTACAAGGCAACTAAATGGCTGTGGTAGCTAATGGCTTAAAAGTTTGAACTCTTCTACCCAAATTCTGGATAGAAGATGGGCTTACTCGATGACTTCAGAAACAAGTATCCAAAGGCCGACCTTGACCAATTCAAATTTGTGAACGATCGCTATGGGGGTTACATTAGTTGGAAAAATTACGGAATGACGGTCATGTCCTATGATGACCCCACTGGCAAGACATGGACTGATGGGATGCAACCAAGTTTGAAATCGCGACTCTAGATTGATCTTGGACTGGCCGATGATGACACATTGAACTCATTCCCACCAAGCCTAACCATGACCAAACGATACTACCCGATACCCGCCGTTGACTTTGACAGCCCCACCAGTAACACTACAAACATACTGACCTCGCTGGACATATACGTGTCCAATACGAAGAAATTCACCGCCAAGATGCGTAATGTTTTCACCTCCCAAGTTGTAACTTTCAAGTTTGGCAAACAAAGTCGAACGTGGTTGAACGCCCCCGACATGAACTACTGGCCACAACAGTTGAACTTTGCAGTGTGGTGTGCGACCTCTGGCTGTGGGATAAGCCCCTTTGAGAGCCTCGACTACCCCAAAGTCGTGAGTAGCTTCATCAAGTTTCATGTATATTTCACCATAAGACGTATTTTGTATGAACTGAGTCTTCCACTGCCTGATGAGCAACCCTTTGTAATCAACAACAACCCTTACAGCAAAGTCGCTTATCAACGATTATGCGCTGAATTTGGCATCTCAAACAACTCTGACTTCAGATGGAAAGGTGGACGAAACGGGGGTTTGGGTGACATATTCATCGATTATGGGGCTGGATACCATGGAGTGGGTGGGGGATACCAAAATGTACATATGGTAAGAAACTATGACGATGGAGCTGATCAATGGCCTGGTGAAGGTGGTAAATTTGCTGATGGTGGGGGTAAAAAGGAAAAGGGTGACCTCATTTCATTCGTCCGTAATGATGACTTTGCCGATTACAAGTATGCTTGGTTCATCCCAACTAGTGGCTATGGACTCACTAAAGCTGGACTTGGCAGGTTGAATCGATCTGCTGAAGCCTTTGTTTACTGCGTATTGGGAGCTCAAGTCAACACTAGAAACTCGATTGTGGGCACTGGTGGTGGAGCAATTGAAACTCAACAAGAATTTTTGGCCCTGTTTGAGAGTAGCGTCATCGAGAATGACATTTCGAGTTCGATCCAAAGGTACCAACTGGCCACTCAAGAGGCTAAATTAAGACTTGATTTGGCCATTGCTCCTGGAGTGTGGTTAATGCCCAGTAACATGATCATAAACACGGAGAGTGTGATCGGGTATAACAACAACCTCATGAAGGCCACTGATAACATGAAATTTGGTGTCAACACAAACATAAACCTGGAGACTAAGACTGTGGGGATCAACCATAATCTGGGGTCTTCAAAGGTCAAGTTGCCACATGCAATTGTAGAGACTAAACGTTCAACAACAACACCAACGATTCATCCTCACCCTGAAATCAAAGAAGAAACAAATACTAATCATGAAACCAACCTGATACTATTTATCGTTGGAGCTGGAGCTCTAGCCTGGCTGTTATTCAGATAAAAATTGAGATGCCCAATCCATAGATCATGGCTTCGTAAATCATGACATCATTGGCAATCGTTGGCAGTAGATACTTCAATGACATGTTCTTCTTTAAAGAGCAAATAAGTAAAGCCCTCAAGAAATGGAAGCTGGATCTCTCAGACATACAATTGATTGTGTCTGGGGGTGCAGAAGGAGTTGATGAACTGGCCAGAGATTTTGCCATTGAAAAGGAGATCCCATTCAAAGCGTTTGAACCTCAATGGGACTATTATGGCAAGGCGGCTGGGCCAATACGCAATAGAGTGATCATGGAATGTGCAACGCATGTATTGGCCTTGCCTTCTTGTATTTACTCACCAGGTACCAAATCCGCTATTAAGTTGGCTAGGAAATACACGAGAGAGGTTATAGTCGTTTATGTCTAATGATTAAGTGAACTTTTGTAACGTGAAGCGCGTTACAAATGTCTTTGGATACCTCACAAAGGCCCACACTCTTCACAATCCCTTCGTAGCTTAACATGACGGCAAATATACTCTCCACTACACAAATGACACATCCGTTTCTTATTATTAGTCTTAATTCTACCATGTTTACAATAACGATGAGGGCTACACACTTTACAACGATTTCTCTGTCTATTGTGTGAACAAATTCCACCACCATGACATTCTTTACAATAATATTTATATCTATAATGTTGACAGATACCTGAACCACCACACTCTTTACAATAATGTTTTGTTCTACCATGTGGACAGATACCTGCACCTGGACACTCCTTACAATAGTATTCCCGTCTGCCATGTGGACAACGTTTTCTTGGTTTAACTTGAGCACAATCCATTGTGTATATACCGCCACAGTACAACCATCGACCATCAATTACACTTTTGTAACACGATCCATGTTACAAAAATCCTCTACGATCACAAATCAATTCCCCAACACTCTTTCAAAAACTTCAACTCTTCAATGTCAACACACCAGTCCAAAAACCTATCTGGATGCCACGCCACAGGCATCAAATCATCATATAGATCTCTGTAGAAAGTACGTTTGTGGATTCTTCTATTAGATTCATACAATAGTTCTTCTTTAATAGCGACATGAAACACTGTTTGATGGGATACCAAACGATTACAACAAATGTACTCACAATGGACTGGTCCAAGCAAAAACTTATAGTATCTGTAATAATGTCTACATATGAAATACATAGCGTTAGCAACATGTAATGGATATAAATGAATAAATTCTTGTATTCCTAATCTATCCATTCTGTCGCTTATCGTAGCATCATGCCATTTAATAAATTCTTCATTCCTTATCCTACACATTGATCTCTGTTCCCAAGCCAGTCCTCTATTTATTTTTCTGATTGACTTTCTCCTCTTCTTAACGATCTTGTTTTTCATCTTGCCCATCGTGAATGTAAGCTACTACTCTCACTACGACCCTCTAATATAACTTTTGTAACACGATCCATGTTACAAAAATATCATGCATGATTACCAATGAGTCCCCCAACGCTCCTTCAACTCTTGAAACTCTTCCAAATCAAGACACCAATATACAAACCTACTTGGATGCCATGCCACAGACATTAGCTCTCCCCAAATATCATTCCGTAAAATACGTCTGTGTATGCCCTTCCAGGCCTCATGAAGCAACTCGTCTTTGAAACTTATGTACACGTTAACTGCAAGATCTCCGATAAGAAGTTCATCGACAGAATATGGCCGTTCGAGATCAGAATCCACCATCCCAAACAGAGCTAAATCTTCAGCGCCCTTACATAAGTCCTCAGCGATGTCCTTGACACACAACTTGTCAAAGTCTTTCGAATATTCATATACTATCTCGTTATCGTCAATGGGAAAATAAGCCATGGTAAATACAAGACGAGCCTTCTCAACCAACCACGGGTTGAAACTAGACACTCTATATAATATGCTTGATTTGTATTCTTCCAGAAAATCATAAACTCCTAAACAGTCCACGTTGTCATAGAGAAAGCTAAATAACGTTGGCATTCTCATATCATCCGAGTAAGCCATTTCGTTTGCGTATGCCAATCGGTACCAACCTCGACCCAAAATCCCACTTTAACAACTCTGCCCCCACCCCACCCCCCAAAGGACATCGACGATCCAAAAGGAAAAATTGACATCGATCGAAAATCAGCCAAGTCAAAATCAATTCGGCCACGCCCATCTGACAAAATCGACCACACCCAAAACCACGAATTCACAAAAAAATCGATCGAAAATCAGCCAAGTCAAAATCAATTCGGCCACGCCCATCTGACAAAATCGACCACACCCAAAACCACGAATTCACAAAAAAATCGATCGAAAATGAAATTGCGCCAGAATGCCCACAATCCAACTACTCACGTGACTTCTCATGAAATATTACGCATTCGTGACATACATGCGTAAACAAGCGAAAACAACGAAGCAAGATGCCTTTCAAACCGTATTAAAGCAAAAGTAAGTATTTCTTACTCTCGAAATATTGTTAAGAAACATCATCGGCAAAAAAAAAACACAATCGGGCTATACAATGCTTTCTGTTAGACAGTTTTTAATTGTCGATTTCATGGAAGTGTTTCGCAAGAAGTGAATCATGGGCGTCCTTGTGAGGACTCAGAGCAGGAGGTGTGGTGTTTCGCGGTTGAGTGTAATTAATTCAAGTCTGCAACCGGCTCTTTTTTAGGGAAAAACAATCTTAATTTGTATATTTTTATATGACATATGAATGTAAGAGATTGATTCTTGCATAAACTCATTTTGCCACCTCATTTATAACTTATAAACAATGCATTGTTACATTTGCAGATAAGTAAAAGAACTGCAAAGCAACGGTGAGTTCCGTTTTCTAACATCTGAGTCAAAGTACATGTAGTTAAGGGGCTCATCCAAATATAGGTACTGTTTTCAAGTTTGTCTGTCATGCTGTATCGGTCATAATTTTGAGCCCTGCCAGTTGATTGACCGAAAATTAGCAAACATTTTAGGGGAGGATGTAAAAGTTTAAAATAATTATTTCATTCCTTGGAAGTCACAGGGAGTCATTTACCATGGAATTCAAGAGTATTGAAGTAGTACTGGCTACTTTCGGAGGGCTTGCTACTTGTCAGGGATCATTACTTTGAGGATTTATTCACACCCACCATTGGGGATAAAAAAAATTCTCTGGATCATTATTTTTGTCGCAAAACCATGGATTTATTACCTTTTTACTGCCACAAGGGCTACAGAAGTTAACATGTGATATTACCAGCTACTCATAAGTTTAAGTCAGAGAGATAATGAAAATTAACATCTGATAATTTATATTTGTTATTAGTAAATCACTTAGTTAATGAACGAACTAACTGATTGTCTATGTCATAAATTAGATAATCTCCAACATTACATCTTAATTAACGTTTTTTAGGTGAGCTGAGCATAAAAGTATAGCATTCCACCATTGTTTTGGTTCATGAGGCTTGCAGTTTAATTGGAAATATAATGAATGCAAGGCAACAGTTTTTCTATCATTCACTCCTTCAAATACAAAATGTTTTTCAACAGGCTATGAAAACTTGCTCTTACTTGCCCGGAGTCTGCAACAGCAATTTCAACAATATGCTTGCATAATCCCCAGTAGATTCCCTTGTGAAGCTAGAAACATTTACCCACTTGATGCACCAAATAACTTGATACCAGTCAGTTACTGGGGATTGAAATTGTTTGTTTAGATCATTCAGTGTTCTTATTTTTGGAAATGAGACAAGCCACATTGAAATGCGTGCTATAATAATAATAATAATAATGAACTTTATTTGAGTGTCAAGTGTATTTAGTACTGCTGTACTAATTGGGGACACTGTAAAGCACAAATGAAATAAATTAAATCAAATCAAATGTTTTGAGTGCTAGGGCTTCTGTGAAAAATTTAACAGAAAATCATCGGCAAAAGAGAGATTTGGAATACGCTCAACTGCTTAGTAGAGTCAGAACTGGGCAACAAAATGGAAGGGATGTTGCCCTGCTTAAATCAAGACTAAATGTACATTTAAGTGACAAAGACTTTGACACAGCATTGAGAATATTTCCAACTAATGTGCAATGTGATGAATACAACAGTGAAAGACTACAAATTCTTCTTCAGGCCACTTCTCAAAAGGCCTTTATAGTGAAAGCAGAAGATATTCTTTTCAACAGCAATAAAATTCAGCCATATGAATCAGAAGAAATGTTTCTTCCTCAACATGAGCAAGATTGTGGTGGACTATCACACTCAGTACAACTTGCCATAGGAATGCGTGTAATGCTTATAAAGAACATTCATCTGTCAATAGGCTTAGTAAATGGTGCAATTGAAACTATCATGCACATCCAACTTCCTGGAGTAGTAAATCAAAGAGTAGAAAGTAATCACACAATGCCTCAATCAGTGTCAGTGAACTTTGATGCTTCAAAAACTGTTACATCTGGTGACAAACTGTTAGAAGTTCAACCAGTGACAACCAAATTCTTTGGCTTAAGCAATTCAGTTTGGCAAAGAACACAATTACCACTGAAGCCATGCTGGGCTGCAACAGTACACAAAGTTCAAGGTCTCACGCTGTCAAGAGCTGTTGTTGATGTCGGGGAAGCAGTTTTTCAGGCTGGCATGGCATATGTTGCTCTGAGCAGAGTAAAATCACTTCAAGGACTTTCTTTGACTGCACTCTACGAAAAGAGAATATTTGCATCAGAAATAGTGAAACAATACTATACCCTTCACACCTTGCAATAAAAATAAATCCAGTAAACTGTCAAATCCGACTGCAAAACTCAAATTAAATAATATTTCCTAATTAATCATAACCAATTAAGCTGTCAAATACATTAATTGAAACTTTCCAATGACGTATAACTTAGTAACAATCTTTCTTAAGAACAATTGGTACATGTATATTTTGCTTCATTGAAATTCTACACAATTGATTACCTAGAGTACATTATATATGTACAGGGTGTATGTCCATGTAACTACAGAAACTAAATAAATGCAATATCCATGTACTTTATTTTTGTCCTTTTTAACAGGTCTGTTGCACCGAAAAAAGGAGTGACTAAGGTACATTTTACAAAAAAATTCATTGCAAATACATACATTAAAAGTACATTTCTGCAATCAATGTAGTAATGGTATCACAAAAAACATGTTCAATGTAATATATTATGTGTTTACACATGACAATATTGAATGCAGGTCTAAATTGAAAAAAGTATGTAAAAACATAAAAACATGAGTTTTTTCAGGCCTTAATTTCACAGCTGCTTAAGTTGTGTACTTAACTGCGATGATCAAAATCCAGTCTTGTTCACCTGTACATCATTCAAAGACTAATATAACTTAGGCAAAGGCAATTGCAGCAGCACTGCATTGTTACAATAGGCAAATATAAAACCTACTGAAGCGTAGTGTTCACTATCTTAAGTGGATCAGGTAGTGCAACGGTATTTTATCATTGTATGAACAAGTAAATACATGACATTATGCATATCAAAAATTTATATAATTGAATATAACATACATTCAAATCATGCAAACGTTTTAAACAGCAACAATATGCAACCATACATCTATAAAAACCTTAATTTCCATTTTCAGTCACACTGATGTTGCTTTTACGAGTTCAGTAAATTGTGACCGGGCACGGGATTTCGTACACTAACGCTTTACCGTTTAACGGATTAATCCGTTTACTATCCGTTTAGCATCCGTTTAAAACGGATCATTAAAGCGTTTAAGCTCTTTGCTCATCCGTTTAACGTTTTCGACAAAACGTTTAACGTTTTAACCTATCCGTTTAAAAAAAATTTGCATCCGTTTAACAATTTGGCCCAGCCGTTTAAACGGTTAGCCTATCCGTTTAACGATAACTTGCATCCGTTTAATGTTTTTGACAAGCAAGTGAGTAGAGAAGAAAACAGTCCTGCGCCACTATCGATCATGCTGCGATCGAGGGACTTTGTTGCTCTTTGCATGGATCGATCGACTTACACTTTCCAACTCCTTGATATTCGATTAGAAGAATTCTCAATCAGGATATTGAAACACGAGAACTCGCATCAATAATAGCATTATTGATTCTGCTACTTCTAAGAGACTTGTAACATGTCGCTCGATTCTTTTTTAACCCATTGAAGTCATAGACTACCTGCCGCTTTTACGTTTTCAGAGTGATTTTCCACCTATAAACATTCCATAGCATTTCGTGACTCTTTATTTGAAACTACCACAGAAAGTGGTGCTGTCCTAAAGCACTGAAGGCTGAAGGTTTCTGAAAACGTCATTCTGTCGTCCATTCTGTCAACAATGGAGCTACAAGAATGGCCCAAGTTCGGTTTGTTGGCGATTTGTGCTAACTTTACAGCCATATTTCATATGTAATGGCTACCTGATGAGCATCATTAAGCGTGACGGTAGCTAAGAGTCCACTTTCTCAAAGAAGCAAGCAAGGTGATGTTCTTTGTTGTCGAATTTGGCTTGTTACTCGAGTCTACTGTACTCGTTTTTGAATTATTGATGTAATAAAGTTGTCAAGACCTTACAATTTGATTTCAAGTTTTTGGTTTTCTTTGTTAATTACAGGAGAGTAATTTAATTCGTTTTCTATAGGTGTCCGTCGAAAAGTATTAGTATGAAACGTCGGTGTTCCGCCGGAACAAATCTTATAATTATTCGCAACGGTTTCTGATCGGTAGGTGGCTTCCCGCTGTTCTTTAGCCCGACTACATCCGTTTAACGTTTCGATCTATCCGTTTAATGATCCTGTTTAACCGTTTAACGCTTCAAGCCATCTGTTTATATTTTTTCTCAGCCGTTTAACGGTTTACCGAATCCGTTTTTGGACTTTGCTCTACCGTTTAAACGGATAGGGGAACCGTTTATACACTTTCATTACCCGTTTACTATCCGTTTACAAACCGTTTATTTTTACCCGTTTAACGGAAAAGCGTTAGTGTACGAAATCCCGTGCCCGGTCACTAATTGTTATTATCCATTTGTGAACTTGATGATAATAGGCATCAACAAGTGGAAAATTAGTAAAAAAAGTAAAGGTAAGGCAAGACCAATGGTGTTAAGTGGAATTTCATTAATGTGGTCACCAACAAGTGACAAAAGTCTGATCATATTAAGTTGAGTTGTGTGCAATCTAATTAAGGTCATTTATATTATACGTCAACAGGCAGTACATACAGTAAAGTTGATGTGTCTCCTATCACCCCAACTGACATCAGTAAGTATAACATGTAACTTACAGTAGTTGCTTTTCTTTTCATCCCACACCATGCATCACACTACTTGCTTTATACTGAAACCTCAATATTTGACATCCTCAGGTATAGGCAACGAAATATTTCCTATACAGTCATTTAAATATAATACTGTTGCATACATTTTTACCAGATACTACAGTTGGCACTGAGAATATGGGTCCACCAGCTATCAGCACCTCCAAATCATGTAAGTCAATAAGCTGCATGCTATTTATAGAGCTCTGCTGTTTCTTTTCCCAATAATGTCTGTATTGTGGTATGTCATATTTATCCACCAGAGGTTATTTTTTTCCAATATACTCCATTGTATTGTAGTCTGGTACATAAACATGTATCTCATCCTAAAAATAGTTATTTCTTGATAACTTTAGGCCTGAATAACATCAAGAATAAAGAACCGTCACCGCCATTGCTACTTCTGGTACTGAAAACAGAACTGACAGATACAGCTGCCACCAAACTCCTGGAGATAACTGCCACTGATGGACAAGCTAAGGCAAGGTTACTTGCCTGGGGAAGCATTTCCAATTTTTTCCATACTAAAATCAAAGAGAAAGAAGCATATCTGTTTGAAAATACTCTGGTAAAAGCCACCCCACAAGATATTTAAAAGCAGACATGATACCATTTGATATAACTTTAAATTCTGGAGCCACCGTTTCTCCCAAGAAAGCAAACATCCAGATACCCAAGCCAAATTTTACCAAGCTTGACACCTTGCATTCAATGATCAATCGGAGAACAAACCTCAGAGCCATAATTATAGATTACGATGAATCTGTGACAAATGTGTCACTGCAAAGTGGGTCAGTTGCAACTACATGTAAGAGAGAGTTAACTATAGCAGACAACACAGGGTTTAAAATACAAGCCACTCTATGGGGTGTAACAGGCAATACTTTTAGACCGCAATTAGGACAAGCAGTCATGATTGAAAATGCTCTAATTAAGTCATACCTGCAGAATGTAACAGCCTCTGTAGACAAGATAGTATATTGCCGTGACCCCCATAGCCAAGACCTTGAATTGTGGTATGAACAACATGGAGATGATGAAATTGAACAGTTGTGTGCTACCCGTAAACGCCGCTTAGCAACTAATGACTATCCATTGCTTGACAATGTTTCAGCCCTGTCTTCCATTGAAGATGGAACCTGTGTTAAAATAAGGGATAAGATCAGATCTCTTGAGTTTACAGAGTATGATGCCTGTGGTAACTGCAAGACAGGTGTTGTTCAAATGGGTAGTGACAACTTTTGCCCTAAATGCAGCAAAAGTAATGTTCCCATGGCACAAAAAGTTTTATTTACATTGTCACTGTCCAATTTTGCAAATTCGCTTAAACTGTATCATGACATTGTGCCAAACTTGCTCAACTTGAAAGATTTCATTCACCTGCCTAGATCTGACCAGAAAAGTGCTATGCAATCTCTTTGTTCCACTTATACCATCTTAGTGATGAAGAGACAAAATCGACTTAAAGAAACAGAGTATGTTGCCCTAGATTTTGAGAAGGAGCAGTTCTCAAAATTACAGAGGAATTAAACCTATAATTTTTATTGGCAACAAATAAGTAAGAAAACAGTTGAGTTGAACATATTATGTTGGGTTGATTGACAATGAGAAACATGATGATGTCAGTACATTAACCATAAATTGCCTTCAACATGTGTTCATTTTAAATCATGCAGAACCAAAACTAACCAAAAGTAATCTCATTTTCCACCATCCAAAATAAGATGCAATGCATACAGACTACACTTGCTTGTTTGAGAAAAATGCAAGGCACAATGAAGAACTCACCAAAGAATAATTTTTTGTGTTATGTAAAATAAATATTTACATACTGTAAATTAATGTACATGGTTGTATTCAATATTCGTTTTGATTCAGAACCATATAAAGAATATAATTTCTTTGCTCTGCACAGAAAAGAAGAGTATTAAAACAAAATTAATGTGGCATTACTCAAAGGTTGTGTTGACATTTCAGCAGCATTTAAGCTGCATCGTGGTTGCGTACTGCAAGCTTTCTCGCAAGTTAATGTTTATCAGAGTTTTAACATGTACAATTTAAAGAAATCACTGAATATTTCATTTGTAGCTTTTGCTTTTTGTTTTGTTTTTGTTTTTATCAGCTAAAAACAAGTCATGCCTCTGTTTCTTGAACATTTCATCTTGATGTTTAGTAGGACTTGAATTTTTTGAAATTGCAAACTTAACCGAAAGAAAAACCATTGCCTAAAAGGACAGAGGAACCACTTGACAAACTCTGAATTAGAAATACTACATCCTCGGAAGACGTCTGACACACAGAGGCCTGGTTGTGCAGACACCACTGAACTATAGTTGCCATTGCCATCTCTCTCCAAGAGGAGCACTCAGTTCTAAAATTCTGGTTTTCAAGATAGTCATGTGTCTAGAATTATTATGTAATTGCAGAACTCATCCTACATGTACATGTACTGTTGTCTACACGGTGTAAAATTACTGATTAAAGTTCAGTTTGTTGTTAACCAACGTGCTGTCTACTGCTATTTCTCAATTCAACTGATAACCCTTACCCTGTGTAACCTAAAGAGCTTCTCTTAAGTTGTAAGCGTACCTGTATGACCTGGTACACTACACCAGCAACACTAAACCCAACAAAACTAATTATTGTTCTTTAGTCTAGTGCATAATTGTTATTTTCATAATTTCCAGGTTTACCTGGTAGTGTGTTGAATTATAAGCGGTCTTGAAAAACGTAAGCTTACTTTTTACCTAATCCCTGTAGAAATTGCCTGACCACTTAGATCTCAGATCTGATGGCAGACATGGCAGCCAACTATGCTACATTTCATCTTTAGTTTAAGCTTAGAAATATGCACCAAAATGCAAAATAGGAACATCAAATGTACCTTTTAACTTATCCGCTAATTAATTTCAGCTGCGGTGCTTATCTTGCTTCATTTATAAACGGTTGTTTATGACCAGCACTCGCTTTTTGACATGACCGTGCTTCGAAATCTTTACCAGTGCCGATCTGCGCGAGGTATGGGAACGAGCGACTCCTTTTATCACCAGACTTCCCACTCGTCGTACTTGTTTGAAAATAGTAGGCCTAACATTACATCACGCCTTCTTTTGACGCGTACGCTGCATTACAGAAATTGCAGTTCAAACAATTACATTGTCCGAGCCAGGGTTTTTCCCGTCGTTGACCATGAATTTTTTGTTCATTCATTTTCTTTGTGCGGCTGGGAGTAGTCCTTAAACTTTAACCGCAATAACTTTTCCCAAACTGATTTTAAAAGTAAGCACCCAATATGACTCAATTATGGTCAAAGTCAAATTGATGTAGTCCCTTATATTAAATCTACAAGAAAAGGGAAAAACTGGAGGTAAGGTTACAGAATTACAGCGGCATTTCCAAGAGTGCAGTGTTTTATTCATTGACTAATTGTCATTGTCAATAAGCGAACAAACACACAAATTCATAATTTATACGGCATTGATGCAACGAGCGAGAGCAGACAATTTATTGTAAAAAACATATTGACGTCAGTTTTTCACGCGTCTGACCTGTTACTGACAGTGAATTACATCATCATTGAACATTGTCTAAGTAGTGTGTGGATCCAGTGGGCCGAATTAATCGCTTCGTGGATCCACAACTACTGTGACAATGTTATGACGAAATTCATAATAAATAACAGAACAGACAAACGCAAAACTGACGTCAATTTGTTAAACATATCATACCTAGTAACCTTAGTCTCTTGATCATACAAAGGCATTCTGAACTCAGCCAACACACGACAATGGCAACAGTACGATAACTTTACCCTAAGGTTTTTAATTACCAGCAGCATCCCCATTTGTTGCTAATTTTCCAGCAACAAATCTACTTGTTTAACTTGTCGTTGTCCTCGAGTGCCTTGTTTAACGATTTCTTCAGG
Organism: Ricordea florida; assembly: GCA_949710005.1. Taxonomy (NCBI): domain Eukaryota; kingdom Metazoa; phylum Cnidaria; class Anthozoa; order Corallimorpharia; family Ricordeidae; genus Ricordea; species Ricordea florida. The sequence goes on along the minus strand of OX453274.1, from coordinate 14,568,510 downwards.
GAGCTTATTTCGGTTGAATGTTTGTTGAAAGAAGACTTCAACTCCGTGATTTCAGCCGCCATTTTCCGGTTTTCCGTCCGCATATCGAGAAGCGTTTGCTGGACTCCAACGAGTAGACTCTTAATTTCTTCAAGACTTGTTTCTTCCTCTTCTTCTTCTGACTCAATATAGCGCCTTCCTCCTTACTGCTTTCATCCAAGTTTGCCGCCATGTTTTGTTTCTTGGCGATACTCACGCTGTTCTCCTCTTCAAACGAACCCCTGTCTCCTCTTTTGTGTTTTTTCCCCTCGTTGGACATAAATACCGTTTTATTTTAGAGAAAGCGTCGCATTTCGGATGAATAACCGTTGTTAATTTAAGCTGAGAACGGGAAAAAGGTCGCCGCTTACAAAATACGTCCGACCTCTTCGGTGGCGCGCATGATCTCGGACAAAAGTTCTTATGTGTCAGCAGAACTATTGTATGGCTATAATCAATCTTGAAAAGACGAGACGTGTCTAACATTGACAGTTTATTACAGGAATTCGTATATACACACAATTTTGATCCATACGTAAATTAAGTTGACTGTAGACCTTCAAAGGCCGATTTTCGCGACTCTTTTCTGTGCTCTTGATATAGCTTAAACATCGATTTTTTTTTTTTTTTTCAATATTTTAACAGGAACCTCTATTTAGCATAGCTAGTTTAAGTAGAGTCCTGTGTAACATAATATTACAAAATACAAAAAAATAAGAATTACATTACAGGTTACATATAAAGACAATTAAATTTGAAGTCGTATTCCCAATTCATTCTAAGTCTTGAAAAAACCTTTCGCTTTAGTTTTAAACTCTACAAGAGTCATGCTCTTTCTTATAGTAAGCGGAAGCGTGTTAAATGTGCGTGCTCCATTTATGCGAAAGCTACCTTGGTATTTACTAGTTTTGGCTAGAGGAATGCGCAGCAGGTCTCGATGTCTGGTATGATAACTGTGTATTTCTCTAGCATGCCTAAATTCTCCAATGAGATATTGTGGGGCCAAGCCATTAATAGATTTGAAAACTAAGATAGACTTTAGATAGTCCCGCCGCTTTTGCAGGTCGGGCCAGCTGAAGATATTCGGTAATTCGACAAACTCAACAATTCTGCCTTCAATGATACTTGCAGCCCGCCGATGGAGTTTGTCTAGGTATGCTTTGTTACCCAATCCACAGCTGTCCCAAACACTGCAACAATAGTCAAAAAGTGGTAATACCATTGCATTATATAGTATGATACAAGCGTGTCTAGGTAGGACTTTGCGTGCCCTACGTAACATACCTAGGCGCGAGG
>OX453274.1:14417196-14559696 GCA_949710005.1 Ricordea florida | reverse complement strand
TAAGTCCGATTACTTTCGACAAGGCTTTGTTTATCTTTATGTCACGAACATCCCTGCCGTGAGAAATGGCGTTGTATGTGCGATACAATTATATCACATCAAGAGAACACAAGATGCTAATAACCACGATTGGAGAACAAAAATAAGGAAAAGGGAAAGACGCTTCAAGGCTACGAAACGTACATATAGGAACCGGAAACCATGTTAGATATATTTAAACGATTTTGAAGTTTATACAAAAATGAACTGTTCAAAGAAGACTAAAATCATTTGTCAGAAATATGACTCAATCTTCATCCAGACTAAGAAGTATAGCAGCTCATTAAGAAACTTGGTGTATAATACATGAGCACAGAAGCGATTGTTTCTTGCGCAAATTTTATCGTGGGGGTGTTAATAATAAGGCCTCATTGAGCACTACAGTTATAGAATTTAACTACAAAAACCGAATCCGCAACAATTCATCTCATCAGATTTGTTCCTCGGAACTCAGTGTCAAATTGTTGTCCAATTTTGTCTTCTTCAGATTATAATAGCATATCAAGGTCCATTTTTTGTCAGGATAAATGTTGTGTCCCGAGAAAAAAAAACCTTTCAATGTCTGGTGACATTGAACTCAATCCTAAATCCCCACACTTAGCTTTTTCTGTATTAACACAAAGGTTCAGTGCTTTTAATTTCCAGCTTACGTTTCTCCCCTTCTGTCCTCACCATCATTTTCAAGTTCGCCAAAATATGCAGTCCCAACTTCTAAATCTACCCTTCAGTCATAACAGCCAAGCGCATGCCTAGAATCCACATTCAATCTCGCGGTGGACACATGTACGCATTGCGGACCTATCTTTTTGGACTGAGGTAGTTGTGAAAAACTTAAAATATTTTAATAGTTGACTCTAAACGTTCATTTTGTTGTATTCAATAGCTTTCTACAGTACGAGAACAGTCAGTGACAAATGAACCATAAAAGGACAACATTACAGGAATAAAAAGTTTTCTAGTTTCTCAAAAGTAATCATTAACTTGTTGATTACATTTACAATTCTATTTTGAAAGCCCACGAGCCAGTAGTGGACATGAATAAGACCGCTTACAAGTTACTGAGTTTATTCTGGGGCCATAACAATTTTAGTAAACTAACAAATTTCATTTCAGAAGCAATTAGTAAATTGCTTAAGGCAATTCCAGTCGTAGACGGGAACAGCCCAACAAATTTCCCTCCATAAAAAAATACCCAAATTACACAATCGCTCCCAACGTACTTGCTGGCTTTGTACGCTCTCTTTTGCCAGACTGGTAACCTCAAAGAAAGGATTACTCCTATACCCCAGGGAGGGAAACATACAAACGCCAATGCACCTGGGACAGCAACATTGGCATGAACTTTTAAGAGACGTTTTTAAAAGGCATCCCTCGTATGCTTACCGAATCGTGTTGCCTCGTATTATTTTATCAACGCCAGCACTTACTTTCACATTGAAACTCCTAGTCATATTATTATGGCACAAAAATAATTGCTAACGAAGCAGGGATATTTGAACAAAGGTGTTCAAAAATTGCATACGTACAAACTTTTACCTAAAGTTTAACCTCTACTTTCAACAAGAAGGTTACAAATTTTTTGCTTATATTGCTCATATATCGGCCAAATCTTTGACATTAGCGTACAGACTGTTGTCGTACTGTTTGAGGTTCACATATGTCTAAAAAAAATAACGAACATCATATTAGTTGGAAAAAATGGAGATACATATACTATTTGGCTTAAATACAACTAATAACTGATTGAATGCTAAGGTATTGTTCAAAGTTTTAAGTCTTCCGAACTTGAAGAGGTAGAAGAAATATGATATTGACAATGGCAACTCACAAACACGCAGTTTAGAGTATAACCTTAACTGAAAATGAAGCTTGCAGCAACACAATGGCAAATCACGCTGGACCACGATACCTGGCCCTTTGATTGTTTCTCAAATCTTAAACCAAGGAACGACAAAAAATAACAAAACTAAATATAAAATATATATAAAGTCTTTATCAGTGCCCTCTATATAAGTATTTATGATACGGTAAACATATGGGCTGCATTCTATTGCTTTTAAGAACTTCTCGTCATAGACTTCGGCTGAGACGAAAGTAACTTTAACTGAAGAGGAGAATAAGAAAAAGTTACACAAAGGAAATTTCGTCAGAGCACTGTATCTCCTACCCTATGGTTCTTTTCCATTTCTTTCATCGTTTCTTTCAGTTTGGCAAATGGTTGCCGATTCCTTGGACTTTCCTGCCAACATTGCAGCATCATTTGATACCTAAATACAAACACAGGATAAGGAAGAAAGACGAGCTGGTTAATAACTGTGCTAAAATTTGCCTTCTTTGTTGTCTATGTTAGGACGGCCTGCTTCACCCTTCATTACTCATAAACAGTGGGATTCAACACTCACAGTTTGCTGTCCACGTGTTGTGGATTTGGCATCCTGTATCCCTCTTGAAGTTTATTAGCAATTTGACGACCATGAATATCCGGGTACGGAGTTCCACCTAGACCGAGAGTAACATGGCAATACAAAGACATACTGAAGATATTCATACAAGGATTTTACTAAATAATGTAGTTCATGAATCTGTAGCAGTGAATAATTCAATAAGTGGCTTACCCACAGTAAGTATCTCGTAAAGAAGAACACCATAGCTCCAACTGCAACAAGAATGTGTAATGGATCAGTATTCATTTGTTGATTTCATTTTAACTGTACTACTGGTGTAATTCTTGTGAAAATTCGATAAGGTACATGCACCGTTTAGCCAGCTGGAGCTCAATTCTAATCACCTCGAATTGTTTAAACAGGCTTCAGTGCAGAGAAAAGGTTTATAATGCAACATTATGATTTTATCTGAAATTAAGCTGGAAATTGGTTTACATTAAAAAATACGTTTTTTCTGTCCCGATTTTTGCCCTTCCAAGATGCACATAACAAAATAATTTTGAAACTTTTGCGAGTATCATTAAGTATAAGAATTTCATTTAAGGCTGTTTGCGGATAAAGAATAGAAACAAATGGTGCAAGATACTTACACGTCACTCTGTGTGGTGTACGTTCCATACAACAGAGCCTCATACGCTGTCCACTTTATTGGCAGACGGCCCTAAAAATAAAGGGGACAATTAAATCATTTGAATATATGGATACTGAACTTCACACAGGGAACTTTAAACCTCAACTACTGACTTACTCTACTTATCCTGGTATAAATGTCGTCCTGCTCCACGTTTCTTGACATTCCAAAATCAGTCACTTTACACTTCTCTCCTTCACCAACAAGAATATTTCTGGCTGCTAAGTCGCGATGGATAATCTAAAGAATAGTTTTCATTAATTAAAGCCCATTGATTTTACATTTCACTTAGTTCTTAGGCAGCCGTCAATTTCATCTAAGATTAATTGCAAGATGCATAATGCTTATACACATACATAAACGTTTAACAGAGTAAGATATACCTATTGTAGGCTAGATACGTGAATTCGCCTTTCTGCAAGACGATTGGTAGTAAAGAAAATTCTCCGTCGAAAAGCAACAATGGAAAACGAAACACAACAAAGTACCAAATTTATGACTCTTTATAAATAACCCGCTAGACTAGTAATAGCCACTACTAAATAAATTGAGGAAGCAAAAACGCCCATCTATACTAAGGGTTGATTTCTCTAACGTAAGCATACTGTGTAGTATGGATTAGGCAGGGAAGTGAAAATGACCAGAATAATGGGCGCAAATAAATAGTTTTGTGCCTTAAATCCTCTCAACAAGACTCCCTAGACCTATAGCTATTCACAGATTAGTAGAACGCGCAATAAATGGCATGGTAATCATTAGCTAATTAGATACTTTTCTCAAGGATAAATAACACATTCCATCAGCAATCTGCCAGGCAAACTTCAAAAGCTGCTCCGCTGTCAAACTGGTTTGAGGTTTCAAGTCCGGGTGTTTAAAATAGGTGTCATTGAGCCCTCGACTCTTCCTCAAGTAGCCCAGCAGATCACCGTAAGGCACATACTCAATGAGAACAAGCAATGGATCTGAAACCAACATGACCTTTTGATTAATCGGGAGAAAAATGTTGCTGCAAAACTTAGTGTATCAAGTTTGGATTGAGAGGACCGATAAGTTGCTGTTTGTTTATTAAGCATTGCTGGTTTAACAATTACTCCATGAGCGCGCGTTACATGTAAGATGGTAAATTGGCTATCACCAATCTCATATACTGACAGGTGCGAATGGAATAATTGTTTTATTGAATTGTATTCAATTCTAGGCGTTTCGATCATTGATGGTCGAGCTAAATTTCATTGAATTATGTTTTAATTATACAAAACGACAGGAAGTAGATAAAATGAAAAGATCTTGAAGAAAGAGACTGCAGCACAGTGATTACAGTCATTTAAAATTAATTTGAACGCCAACTAAGTGAAGGAGCTAAATCCGCGATGGGGAAAATATATTGTCGTCCGGCCCGACTTGGCTGCCGGAATAAATAAGATTTTTATCAATGACCACTGTATAAGTTTTGAAAATTTGAAAAATTTGTTTTCATTCTTAAGAGCGACGGTCAGGAAATATCGACAATTGAGTGGCAAGAGTTGAAAAATGAATTTCGCTTATTTTCTGACTATAAAAAGCTACTAAGAATAGAAGATTCTTAATGTATTTCTTTTTCTTCCGGAGCGATTTAATTCTGAGAAAACTGAGAAAAACGAATTTGACCCGCGACGATCCCGAAAGGTCCCGCAAGCAAGTGTGAAATTGATATTTTAAACTGACTTTTGGTCTAAAAGGAAAAACGATTCAAAGGATCATAACACCGAATCTTGATAGAGTGAGTGCCGTACTTTCACAGAAACTAGATGACTTATCTTTATTGTTGTTCATAAATAGCAAACAACGCGCAGGAAAGTGCTCTATTTTCAAACGTGAAAAATCCCGCAAATACCTACTTAATTCAAATGTTTTTTTCACTATGTGGTATTATTCAGATTTTCCTTTTAACTATGTCATTAGAGGGATTTAAGGTTGTTCTTGATAATATGTTAAAATCAGCATGGGTTTTCTTTACAGCGCCTCACACTAAGGTTTTGAAATGACCGTAATTTATTCAAATTTCTACAACGGCTGAGTAAACAATTCTTGTTGCGTGACCGTAACGTGAAACCGAGTTTTTACACAGCTGACCGGAATATACACGAAGGCGTACTGAAAACGATTCTGGTGTGCGCTTTTCGTTTTTTTTTATTGAAAAAAAGGTAATCGGCCAAAGAGAGGTTATTTTTTCTCATTGTTAAGGTGGAAGTTTTCTTTTTCACTGTAAGCTGTTTTCACTGATAAATATCAGGATGTAATTTAATTAGCTCTCGGCTAACCTGTTTAACTTTTATACTTGTTTTTTTTTCGCTTCCTTTGGTTTCAGAAGAATCAGAACAGAGAGACAAAACTGATAGATGCTTTTTAAATTGATATTTACTTCAATTGTGAGGATTTATTTTTATTATTTGTTGAAGAAATGACAGAGTTGGCAAAAGCTCGAAGCAGTTTACCAGCTCTAGGGTATTAGTAAATTGAATTAGTCAATTAAATGCAGAAAAATTTAATTAGCGAAGTTGGAGTGAATTTGCTTTGCCAGTCTTGTGTCATCATGGACGTTAAGTGCTCTTTTAGCTCCTTAGTCAGCGATTCTTGCTCTTATGACCCCAGAGATAGAATCAGATAAACTGAGGTTATTCCATTTCTGAACTGCAAAAGAGACATCGCGGGTCATAAGTCTTCGTTGTCAGTAACTGACGTAGAAACCGAAATCGAACTTATTTTGGGAAGAGTATCTACATCCTTTTCGTCGGAGTTAAACCTTTCGGAATTAACGATTTGTCCCCGGCACCGCTCATCTCTTGGTATTGGGTGGCGTCGAGGATCGAATCTGTGCCGAGTTCCTCCGCCAATCTGGAAGCACGACTTTTTTGACAGTCTTTTAGCGATTATTATGTCGTCAATGTATCCATGAAATACTATTTTTCTGGCTGCCTTGATCCCCTCCCTGTCCCCCACCCCACAGCTTGCGCTTTGCGCATATAATTTCCATATTCGCCTTCACGCAACAGATGTCAAGGCATAAGCTTGAATCAGGAGCCCCTTCTGGTTTGAATCTTTTACCTTTCTGTTTACTTGTCTAGGACGATCGATTTTTTTCCTCAAAACACAGTTCTCATTCGCCGTCAAGAAATGCATTGTTAATATTGTGATTCCGTGACTGATCGACTCCCCAATATCACGTTTAGTCACGAAACAATTCGTCACGCGGAGTCTCCGGTTGATAGAGTTTAACGTTTCAAAATGGCTTAAATTCACCCAGTTTGGCTTTTCTATCTCACTCTTTAAGTAGAAACGCAACTTTGCAACTATAAAACCTACAAGGATTAAGAAAAATGAGTATCTGGAGATCAAATATCCACTTTCATAGATTTCGAAACTGGAAGTGTTTACACAATTACCGCCGACCCACCATGAAAATTCCTGAACTTCGATACCGCCTTATAGAGACTTCCTTCAATAACCCAAGCTAATTCCCAGGTATGTTTTAGGTGTATGTCTAAATGTGGGATTTAACTAGAATGAAGTCAATTTGGAGTTATACCACATGTGCAATATTGCCGTCGAAAATCAATAACAAAACGGAATTTTTGTTATCCATAAAACCTATTCCTCATTTTTGAATTATTTCTTCTCGGTAAGTTTCGCTTTTGCTCTAAAAGAATCTTCTAGTAAAAAAAGAACAGTGGTTCCTTGAAAGAAAGTGTCCAAATTTCTCCGTGCGACTTTGTTTACGAACGAGAGGCAAGTTGATGTATGCAAATTTCACGTAAATAATTGGCCAATTTTGTGACTCCGACCACAAAAACCGATGTTCTAATTTTTCTAAAAAATAAAAAGCTTTTGGCGGGAACAATCCACATCAGGTATCTTATCTACCTAAAAGGTATCTGTGGACAAAAAATTAAAGAAATCGATTTTTCAACTCTTGCCACGAAATTAAGATTTTGGTCGATATTTCCTGACCGTCGCTCTTAATAGGAAGCGATAGCCAGGCGCGCGCGGAAAAAAAATGAGAAAAACATTCCCTAACAAAAATTTTTCCCTTATTTTTTTCAATTCAGAACAAGAAATTTCCAAATTATCTAAAAAAGTGACTTACTTTCTCATTTCTGTGTTCCTTAATTGTTTTGTTTTTGTTTTCGCAAGAAAGCCGTAGAAGCTAACGCCGGACGGTTTTTTCCGGCCCTACACACGTCAGCCTTTACAGTAGTATAATCTAAGGGATTGCATAAGCGGGGCGGGACGGGTCATATGATAATGTATGTTATTTTTCTTAACGCATCATCAGAGTCAACTCACCAGACTCTGTTACGCATCCAATCAACTTGATAACATGAGAATGAGACTTCCTTTTTTTTCATCAGTTCCAGTTCTGACAACAGGTCCTTCCTGTCTGACTCAGGGGCTTCCGCTGATCAACAAAAACGCATAAGCACTATGCTCGTCATTGAGAATTGTTGCCATTTATTCGGTCAACACGGTACTCCTTGTATATCCTAGTAATCAGTATAAGAGCGGTTTGCCTAATATCATTTAAAGTCTGTATATATCATACAGGTAAACAACATTGAAACTTTAAATGATTATACATTGAGTTATACAAATGCTCAGCAATTCTACCTATTACTTACGGTATGATTTCCTGCACTGAAATAAAGTTATTCAAGTTCTATATTACTCACCTTTCAACATTTTTAATGCCACCGTGATCTCTTCTTTATTCCCACTTATGCCTCGTGCTGTTGCCTTGGCAACTTGAGAGAAGGCGCCTTTACCAATTACTTTAATAAAGTCTACTTGGTGCCGCTTCATTTCCCAGCTTCTAGTCGATGGGTCACGTGACACGAAATCAGAGCTTTCTGGAGTTTCGTAAGTAAAGTTGTCAGGCTTTGTACGGCTTGGGGACTGGATGCTAACTTCTGCTGCCATGGTATTCTACAGATTGTAAGGTTTAATAATGATTATTTATGTATTTCTTTAAGGTGCAAGCCTGCGCGATTAGACTTATTAAGACATATTAAATGATCAAGAAAACGGAAAGCTAAGCCGTGGATTCCTTTTCCATCGAACTATACACTTTCCTCGTGAGCGATATGATCATCAGTTATCTTAGCAGGTAATGGTATTTAATAAGCAAAAGTCGATATTAAGTGATTAATCAACTAAACATTGGTTAATAGAGCAAGAAATAGGCCACGGTAAAAGACGTACCATTAGTATAATCTCTCCGCATCGTAAACATGTTCTTCTGTTTGAAGAAAACACACAAAGTTAAATAATTGCAATAACCTGTCTCCAGTGGCCCATGTGCCGCGATAGTAAGGCATGAAAGGTACATTTATTTAAGCTTAACTTAAAATTACTAATTTCAAAGTAAACAAAAATCGTAGTTCTTGCTCACCGATTTATTTGCTCTTTTAAACTCTGAAAGTCAAAAGTCAAAAAGCACATAAGCCTGGATAATTTGTCAAATTAATCTTACAGTTATCTGCAGTGTTCGTTCTTAATAGCAACTATATTGTACAGACCTATTAAAATGTTTGTCTATACCCAGCAGGCTTCAATGTGCCTAGGATTCTCGTTATTAAGCTTTACTAACTCAAAAGAAAAAAATAGCAAATAAGCAAAATAATAATGAAGAAAATAATGTCATCCATAACGAAGAATGTTGAGCTATGGCAACTGTAACGAGTCTGAACGTATAGAAGGGTGCGACACAGGTATTATGAGAAACAGAATGAGGTTGATATAAAAAGAGCACAATTGTTCTGCTTTTTGATGTAAACCTTTTATAAATATTAACAAACTTCTAATGGGTAGCACAAGCAGCAAAAATAAGAAGTATGAACTAGTTTAATATCAGGAATATCGCCACAGTGGCGTTGATAAAGTATCTTAAAGTATTGACTCGTATTACCTGGACTCTTACGAATTCTCCAAAGTATTACACAGAGAACAATGATAACCAGCAACAAAAATGCAATCACAGCAAGATAAGCGGCGTGAAGATTTGTGATCTCTTCTTTACAAGTTGAATCTGAAACGCACACCCGTTTAAGTAAGGTGGTTTCTTAGTATTGCATAGGCATTCCTTCTGTGCATATTATTTTTTTTAATTACCGCATGTGTGAACGTGCACAGATTCAAGTCTTGAGAGAACTAGTAGACAATTGAGTGGGCATAATCCCACAAACGTGAAAGGCGAACGATCCTTTTAGCGCCTTAGTTAAGCACTGTTTGCAATTGACAAGATAAAAATTGCGACGTTTTCAAATTTGAAACTTGGTAGTGAAATATCGCCGTTCTACATCTAAGCAATTGTTGAAGTCATAAAGTATAATCCAAAGATGTTCCCCTCTCCTGGAACTTTAAGCAACGATAATCCAGTTCATATTGTGCAATAATATAGCTCTGTATTTTTACCTGTTTCTTTTTTTCTGATGAGTATTGTTGAGTCCTGAAAAATGAACAAAGTTAAAATGAAAAACCCACCGAATTATTATTTATACAACTGAGATGCATTGTGGAATATTGAGAGCTGTGTAACCGCTCCTTCGGTAGTTTTCCAGTAGTTCAGTTGAGGAAAACAAGGTTGTCAGTTGCTAGAATAAAACAGAGCTGCGTTCTCGAGTTTTGGCTGGTTTATTGGCCCTAGGATATTACATGCATCAAAGTCGTATTTCCTGCACTGTTAACTTACAACAGACAATTACAAATTAATCATCAATCCAGCGTTGATCTCTGCATCGTTTCAGACCGCTGTATTTTAAAATACATGGCTTAATTTTTTGTGTGAGTAATTTATTGTGTAGAGTGCACCCTTCATTGTTGATTGTGTATGTTAAAAATGTGTTTTCTTTGTAGCGTCATGTAAGCACTCTATGAAGAATAATCATGGGATTTATTTTACGAAGGGTAAACGAACTGAGCACTTTACTAATAGTCCATGGGCCAAGTGGTTAAAAATGGCGGATCGTTACCACTTGGGGGGACGAAGGCCACCATATATCAAACTAAAGCTTATCGTGTGTAGATTTAAAAATATATGATGGAAATGTTGTAAGAGTAGCTTAAAGGAGTCACGTGACCTTGAATTTTGCATAATTAGCGTAAATTGATAATATACTAAAATGCGGCTGTAGCAAGTAATTCTGTAGATTCTGCATAAAATAAAGCAGGCATAGATAAGATATAATGTCTGTAAAGCATTTTGTCACTTTTAAGGATAAATAGTCATGTGACGGTGACGTCACTTCCGGTCGCGGTAAAAAACCCTCCATTTTTTGTATATTTTACCTATTGTTGTTTTTTTTTTTGCTTCTTCCTGTTATGTTATGGGTACGGTATATCATATTCTCAACTCCAACAGGTTGATACAGCCCTGTGCCTACAAAAACGTGCCATGACACTTGAAGATGGCCCCCTTTCCCAAGCAACATATACCCAGGTACAAATACTGCCCTCGCCTTTGACAATATTGATAGGCACGAAGGAACCCTGGCCGGAGGTGGGACATCGCGTCGTGTTAATGGTATCGCCGTCCAGCCTGTTACTTACGGTCCTAATCAGAAAATAGTGGTCTCCAAGGTGGACAATACAATGAAAAGATCATTCTCTGCCCCAGAAGAGCCTCTCCCCATCTACAATGTCGGCAAGCGAGTTGGGCCCCCACCAAGAAAAGTGAGGGAGGTTGATGGCGAAACAATTATTAAAGAATTTACAAAGAAGAAACGAATCTGCTGTTCATTCTTGCTCGTCTACATTATGCAGCCCACCAACAAAAGGTGAGCAGCTGGACTGGGTTTAACATCATGGTTCAAGACAAAGACGCCATCATTCCCAATAATGTAGGGTATTTGCCGACCATTACTGAATGCACCAGCCACTGATGTTTCCACCTTCAACGAAGCCCTCAACCGATCACTCACTATCATGCGCTCGCTCCATCTCAAAAACATCATATGTGTTTTCGAACAGGCCATCTATGCCAAGGCGTTTGAGGTGAAGTGCAAGGAGTATGAGAAGTTCAAGCCCATAGTTCTACGTCTTGGCACTTGTCATACCCTTCGTACATTGATCTCTATCATCGGTAAAAGGTTTCTACATGCTGGTCTAAAGGACTTACTCATTGAAGTTGGGGTAGTGGCTGAGGGTTCTGTGTCTGCAGTTCTGGAGGGCCGAAACTATAACAGGGGTGTTCGCGTGCACAAACTGGCTTACGAAGCGTTAATGAGGGTGGCATGTCCGCTGGGTGGACGAGTCACACCCAGCGGACAGTCGTCAAGTACAAACATGTCTTGATGAAATTGGTACCCTAGCTGATGAACTGTCTAAAGAAAGACACGATGAGGTTTTCAAGAGCCGAGTTTTCCAGCGTTTTTCTGACCTTTTTGCTGAATACACTCTTCATCTTCATCTTTCATCTTCCAGAATTCTGGATGTCCTATATAGACATGATCGAGATACTACTTTACATGATCCGTGCTTCTAGAGAAGGGAATTGGGAACTCCATCTCTCCTGTGTCCGCCAGATGCTCCCATGGTGCTTTTCCTACGATGCTATCAACTACGCAAGATACATGTCAGCTTACCAGATGAACACCCTGAGGTACACGAGTTCATGAGAAATGGTGGATTTTCAGTTTAGTTGAGCAACGAAAATACATTTGAAAGAATTCCAGTTGACCAGACTCTTAAAGAAACCGTAAATAGAGATACCCAAACACCTGGGGGTACTAAGGGCTTTAGTTTGAAACCTGGAGCAGTACAAAGGTACTACTTGACGGCAGAATTCAGGACTTTGTTCCTGCGCAGTTTGCGCGAAATGGTTGGCTATACCAAAGGGAAGCACGGCCATGCTGACCGTCACTCGTCTCGCATTGCCCAAGATGAGAAAGATGTTGCCGCAATGGTTCTCTTAATCAAGAACTGGACAGATCCATCTGCAGGTCATATGCAACTGTCCAGCATCTCAACAGGAGCTCTTGCCACTACTGCTATAGCAGAGGACCTTGCGACCGCCTATAAAGTTGGAGAGGCAGCCTACGCTGATTTCAAGAACACCCGTCTCGAATCACAGCCCCCAACGGTAAGGTTCAATGACAAATTGAAGAAGCAAAAGCTGAAAACCTTTAGTGTTTTATCGAAGACCAAGACAGTGGCAAAGGGCAAAGACACAGAAACTGTTCGGCGCGCTGATCGAAATTTGTTTGCGCGGATGATCATAATTGCTGAAAGCCGCAATCTGCAAGTGCAAGATGTGTTAAAGCACCCATTAGGCCCTCTTCTTGCTTCCCTGGCCTGCAACAATAGCTTTACCCGCAAGACCAATAAGGCACAGCTTGGCAAAGAATTAGAGAAATTGATACAGCCAACGGTAGAAGTAACAAGGCCTTCAGCTTACCTAATAGATGGGATGGCTCTGGTCCAAAAGCTGAAGGTAGATTATCTCACATTTGGTGAGATCGCAGACAATATTTTATCTAGGGTGTTGCGTGAGACGAAGGGTAGCGATAGAGTGGATGTCGTATTTGACGTGTACAGAGACATTTCCATTAAATCAGCAGAAAGAGAAGTCCGAGGTGGAAGTGATGCAATGACTCTCAGAAGCCAGAAGGTCAAGCAATTCAAGAATTTTTTTACGCAATGGTGACAACAAAACAAGTCTTATCAGATTTGTTGTGGAACACTGGCAAAAAACACCGGGTCGCAAGAGACTGGAAGACAAGGAGCTGTATGTAACATGTGGAAACCGATGCTACAAGATCACTGCCGAGAGAGTATAGGAAGAAGAAGAGCTAAGATCCGAACAAGAGGAGGCTGATACACGACTTCTCCTGCATGTGCAACATGCAGCAAATGAGCAGCGATATAGTTCAATCATTGTATCCTCGGAAGACACAGACGTTAGAATCCTGTGCCTAGCGTTTTCATTTTTCATTGATGTACCGATTTATTAGCGTTGTGTTTCTCAACTGAACGCTCGGTATGTCGACATTGGAAAAATAGCCCATGTTATTGGCCAGGATGCGTGCAAAGCACTACCAGGTTTGCACGCATTTACGGGTTGTGATGCAGTGAGTGCCTTTGCAGGGATTGGGAAAGTGAAGCCCCTGAAGACGTTAGTGAGGAAAAAGGAATACCAACGCACGTTCCAGCAACTTGGAGAAAAGTGGTTGATGTCTGAAGATCTTCTGATGCAGTTAGAGGCATTTGTCTGTGATATGTATGGCTCAAAGAATGGTATCTCAGACGTGAATCAATGCAGATATTCGGTCTGTGCAAAGAAAGGTAATAATAATAATAATTATAATAAACGTTATTAAAGTGTCATATGAAGTTCACTAATCGGAGAAACCTAGCTATCTGCATAATATTAAGAAATTAGAGGAAGAAGAAGCTATCTGCATAATATTAGGAAATTAGAGCACAATAACAAAGAAATAAATTCAGCGATAAATGTAAATGTTTTCCCGCTCCGTACCTATGATATATATTCATATATTCATTCAGGTGAAGCGGAATCCCATCAGCTGCCTCCATGCCAAGACAGCTTGTTCAAGCATTGCCGGCGAGCCAACTATCAAGCGGCGATATGGAAAAATTCTCAACGAAACAACGACATTCCATCCCCAGTTGGCCATGGCTGGTCTCTTGTAAATGACGGAGCTCAAGAGAGATTGGTGATAGATTGGATGAGTGGACTCCCGGCACCAACAGCTGTAATATTAGAGCTTATGTCATGTATGTGCAAGAAGGCCTGTAATGATGATTCATGTGACTGCATTCGAAATGGCTTAAAGTGTTCCGACCTTTGCCGCCTAATAACTTGTGCTAACCAGCCAGATGAAGAGGAGGACATCCAGGTAGACCTGGATGAAGAGCACGTTGACTTTGACTGAAGTCTCTTGAGTGTGGGTGTAACATTTTCAACATATCACCTACCCATGAGAAACACTTATCATGCTAAGAACACAGGGTACCCAGTTTAATTCTTATTTGACCATACATTTAGAATAATGCTAATTGCTATATCTTTTAGTGCTTTTTATGGTAAAAATACTCTCAATTGTATTTTTGAATCGCATAAAAGAAAAAAGGGGAAAAAGTAAAAATATAGACAAAAAATTGAGATTTTTATCGTGACTGGAAGTGACGTCACTGCCACGTGACGTTTTATCCTTTAAAGTGACAAAATACTTTACAAACATTATATATTATATTAACAATTTATGCTAATTATGTAAAAATTCAAGGTCACGTGACTCCCTTAAGCTACTCTTACAACATTTCCATCATATATTTCTTAAATCTACACATGATAAGCTTTTATTTGATATATGGTAGCCTTTGTCCCCCCGAGTGGTAATGAAAAGCCACTTGGCCCATGGACTATAAGATTAGAGTTTTAAACACGTCTCACTCACAAAGTATGTACCAGCTAGTACCTTAATCCTTTTAATATTGCCTTCTTCCCTTAATCCTTCACCAAATATGTTTGTTGCAGTCACTACAATATCGTATTCATTGCCTTCCTTCAGCTGAATCGTATATTCACGAACTGAAGGATCGTTGATGACAGCAACTTCTTCCCAATCTCCGGTTGTACCGCCTTTATTCACGGTTCTTTTGTAAACAGTGTATTGTGTTATCTCTGCTCCATTGTTTGGTGGTTCATTCCATTTCAAGATTAATTCATCGCCCTTCACCTCACTGGGTACGTCAATCAGCTCCGCTGCTTCAGGAACACCTGCATGAGGAAAATAAATTGCATGTACTAGGACCAAAAATCTGTTTCTACCACCCATGTAATCGCGTTTAAGGTTGTGCGGCTTGAATGAAGGCTTGAGCTTGCTTTCTTTCCTTTCCGACTTTTTTTTTACCTAGGAATAATTCTACTTGATTTAAGACCCTAAACATTATTTTCTGCAAGCTCAAGTTTTGCTACTCTGCGTGAAAAGCTGTTTGCCATCGCTGCACAATTACTTGGAAATAGATGGCATTGTGCTTCCGATAAGAGATAAATTGATTGGTTTTTAAATGGTACATCTCTCAATGATTTTGACACTGATGTTATGTTTTGAGTCCATGTTTGTTCAAAGTGTCCAATAATTTATTTCCTTGTCCAACCATTTCGTTCAACTTCTATTTGTTCGTGTATGTTTTGTTCGATAGTCACGTGTCACGAACGTTTTTCTTTCTTCTTAAATATGCATTGTAAACAGCATAAGCTCTCTAGATGTTCTCTTTTTGCTCTTAGAGCAAATGTTGCCAAAAATTGTTTAAATAAAAAAATGACATTCTGCTTTGCAGCGGAATTCATATTACATTAAAAGAATTTAATGAATCTTCAAATTTCAACTTCCAACTTAAGGTGAAAAGCTTTTGTCGCATGAATGACGTAGCAGTGAGTACGACATTGTACGTTTCATTACATATACGTGCGGCATTCATCATGTGCAATGTTTTTACACAGAAAAGTAACGCACGCCCTTTCAATAATTTGCTCGAAAACTGGTGATGATGAACAAACGCAATTCCCATTTGTCTAAACCGGTAACGAGGAAAAGGGATCGACACGAGAAATCCCGCAGTTACAAAATGACACAATGCTTCAAACCACCGACATACAGAAGGTTAGTTACTGTTGTAGCTGACGCCTTGTAAAACTGCTGAATACTTGGCTTACTATGAGTCTACAGTAACAGAGGTACATGTACGTAAAAGGTATCGAGAAGATGAAGTAATTGCATGCAAGATCGATGAAAAGCGATTAACAGCCTGTCAACTTAACAAGAAGCGAGTTCTCTGATAAAACTCATCAATATGAAGACCATCAACATGCAAAACTATGGACTAATTGTACTTTATATCCTCACCTTCATATTGTGTGTGAACTGTCTCACTTCTAGCAGGTCCCTCAAACACAAAATTCCTAGCAAACACTTTCACAATGTATAGAGTATCCTTAGCCAGACCTCCAACGGACAGACTTGTTGTACTGGGGTCTGTAATATTTTCATTCTTTATCTCAGTCAGTATCACCACTCGGTATGCTGTGATAGGACTCCCTCCATCATCAGTTGGTTTACTCCATTCCACTGTATGTGATGCGGCTTGTATGTCTGCATCTGATGAAGTAATATCTGGTGCACCTGGTTCCTCTATAACAACCAAGAAATAAGGCGGAGATTACGATAAATCTGAATAATTATACTTGGTAAATCTAAAATTCCAGCTCTAGTGTTCGATATGGAGTGTGAGACTTACAAGAACAAAAACAAAGCAGGAGTCAAAAGAAACTGTACTAAAATATTTGGAGATTTTGATACCTCGGGTAGACGATGGTTAGTCGTTGATCGATAGCGCCACGTTTCTTCCAAATTACCAAAACAGTAGACCTTATAATGTCACAGGGAGCCTTAGGTTCGAATTTAGCTGTGGTGTTATCAGTGTGCCTGCGAGTCCCCCTCTATCAACAGCTTGGAGAGTTTTGATGGCATTTTTGCTACCTTTTTTCCACATGAATTCGAAAATTTTTAATTCTCTGAAAGCTGGTTGTCGATTTCATTTATTTAAATCAGTCATAATCACATCTATTCCATCGCATAGCCTTGCTTCATATGTAAAAGGTTAAGGCGTTTGTAAAAAACTAATTTGCATTTAACCAAGAATCCTTTCTTCGCTTGGAAAATATTCACAGCTCGTCCAAGAGTCACACGGAATCACCCCCACGTACTTTTCATGGTAAACAGAAACTCCAAACGATCAAACCCAGGCATTAACTTAGAAAGTCGTGATCATCGAACTGAAGTACTTTCAAACGAAACGACGTTTCGTCCCGTGTATGTGTGACAACTCAAGTCTTAAATTAATTGTTGTGTCGCACGTTCCCAAATTCAACACGTTCTCTTGTCACGTTAGAATCGTCTGAAAAAACTGAAAGCCGTAAACTTCACTGTCATAAGTCACATGCCAACAAAGCCAGTCGCTTTAAGTTGTGGTAAATTTTCCACTATTTGCTTGCACTCCTCAAGTATTAAATTCATCCTTGCATCAAGTCTAACTCAGCTGAGAGAAACCTAGAAGCTAAATAGAAGACTAGAAGAACACTTTGCATTTTTGTTTCCAGCAAATGACTGTGGTCATTTCTTGAAAAGTAGACTGAATTCTCCGAAAATCCCCATAACGCTGAGGTCCATAAGTGCAAAAGGGGACAAAACAAAAACAAAAGACATAAAAACGATTTGTGTTAGCATTTTGTTAGTGTTCATCAGTGTTGGCACCAAGGCAAGCTCAATGGAGACGGATATGGATAAGGCTTAGTTAGGAACTATAACCTCCAAATGGTTGGGTATTGGAAGAGGTCTTGTTTAGCGCTCTGACTCAAGAATGGGCTTGAAAATCACGTGGTCGATATCCAGCCATCTCGACATTACGCATGATCAATGAGGTTTTCACTATAACCAAGTAAACAGACGTCCGGGACAGGATTAGCAGTGCCAGGCATATGTTAATAATATAACTTACGTCGGAAGTTTGGGAAACAGGACGTTACGTAGCAACACGTTTTCACTGCTAAATCCTCACTAATAGCCCCAAGGTGTAACGCTGACGCACTCAACTTGATGGTCTAGACGTTGACTTAACTTTTAGAAATACAAAACCTACTTATCTGCTGCACAGTGACTGTAACAGTATCAACAGGAGAAAGGCCATTTGAAGCCATGCATTTGTAGTCACCAAAATCTTCATTTCCTACCATGGTCACATCCACTGTGTTTTCTTTAGCTGTGATTCTCTGTAGTTCATTTTCATCAGGTTTGAGCCACGTGACTGTTGATGTAGGAATACCATCTTATACACACTTTAACTTCACTGTTTGACCAATCCATGACTTGATATTGGTAGGAGAATAACTTATCACTGTGGCTGGGTCTGTCAAATCAATAAGATAACAAATTGATAAAAGACATTATGACCAAAACAAGTCCAAACAGTTAAAATTACGAGACTAGGTGAAAATCCTGAGGTTTCAATGGTAATCAACTAGAAAATCTGATCAGCGTGGGAAACGTTATGGGCTCCGTTGAATATCCCTAAGGACTGCATTTCTTACATGTGCAATGTCCTGGTGACATGCTAAATATAAGTCTAACTCATGGGGGTAAGATGGTTACCACATGTACAAAACAAAAGGAGGGAATTCTACGTTTTGCTCACAAGACTTATTCCTAGATATGCAATGCTACTTTCTTACTTTAAATGTGACTAACAACATTGCGTACGTGATATCTTTGGAACAAGAATTTCAGAGCAGATTGCGAAAGGTAAGTATAAGACACTGCGGTAAAACTAAGATGATTGTAGATGAAGCCATTGCTTTTTTTGGTAGGGGGGAGGTGGAAGGGAATAGGCCGGCTCGGACATTTATAGTACATATTTATTGGGGCAAATTTGTGTAGCATCAAGAAAACAAAACACATTAAGCAAAACATAGAGAGATGTCTCGTTGCTTTAAAACTTTTTAGTTTCACGGAACGAGCTGAGAGATATTAAAAATACTGAATCAAAGATCTCGACCAGTTAATTGCCAATTTTCTGCTTCAAGTTCGAAAGAAATACGTATAACAATATGAACCCACATCACTCAGGTCTTTTGTTTTGATCGTTACTAAGTAAGAAAGAAAGAGTATTCTTCAAACATTATAAAAAGAAAATAGTTCAGCAGCTTATTTCCTTGATGTAGTGCGATATTTTCCATTGCTATTAAATTTGCATTTGCTTCTATTTTTAGGGAGTTTTTGTTCAGTTCTTATTTGCGTTCAGAAAACTATTTCACTGAAAATTCTCCTGTTATGTGTAAACAACTCACGTCATAGAAAGTACTTTGTACGGGGCTGTATTCATTCGTTGTTTGTATCAAAAGCCCTCACTCTCTCGTACCTCCCTCGTTCAGGTTTTTGACACAAACAACTCGTGATCATGAATACAACCCCGCAAGTCGCACTTTCTATGACGCAAACTATATATACTGCCACTACATAAGCTCAGATCACCTTTCCGTTTACTCTTACTGTATCAGTTCCCTGTATTTATTACAGAAACCGTCGTCGTTGTCGTCGTTCGTAATTGTGGTTTGACGATTTGCAAGTGATTAGGAAGAAATAAATTCGACACGCGTATAAACATGCAAGAGTTTGATCCGTTGGCATCTACATTGATTAACCGAATCATATTCCTTTTCATCAATGTTATAACATCGAACAAAACACAATCATCCTCAGTCCTTCGCAGATCGAGACAAAAGTGAATAAATTAAAGTCAAGTTACTGCAAGTTGAAAGTTATTACTATTTTTTTTTCTTACGGTGCCCTCTGCCCGGGACTGCTAGTACTATGACCAGTGTGTGCATCGACGACATGGTGATACCTCGAAGGGGCCGAAGTGCAATGGATCCAACCCAGTACACCCCGCAGGAGGAAACTGATTAAGCTACAAGACTATCGGCCAAAAATTCCCTTAGATGACTAGCTAGGGTGTAACCGAACCAACAGGGACGATTACGAGCGGTAGGTGCAATGTTCGTGTCACCATCCCGTGTATGCAAGTTGAAAGTTGAAAGACCGTACGAAAGTATCTGGAGCTGAGCGCCCCTGTGACTCAAAATCTTTGACAGTTGTGGTAAAAGTCGCTTTTCAACTTTAGGATAATCTTGACTGCAATTTGGGTAGGTTGATTTATGTCATTGCAAAAATAATTATGCGTGTATGGTTATCAATCTAGGTAAGGTGGACATGTGACGCATTTGGGTAACCAGACGCTTTCACATCATTTTCATTTACTGTTTTTTTTCTGGGGCAGACGCACGAACTGAGAATTTACTAACATCAAACTATCGATAATTAGATAAAAGATTAATCTCTATAAAATCAATAGATACACAGTTCCAGTCCTTCGCTGTGGGGTAAATAAATGCTTGTTTGCCCCAGTCAGTGCGTGAAAGGGGCAAACGAAGATCATTGGAACGTCTAGCATTATAAGAATGGAATGCTTGATTTCTGATAAAACTAAAGCTAAATTCAGTTTCCCCAAGTAGACATTTCTGTATTGATATGCAGCGATGAAAAAAAATATTCTTGTGGAAAGTGGCTTGAGATCTAAAGTCTTACGTGCTTTGGCTTACGAGCTTTGTGGTGGGTATTCCAACAAGGCTTAAACAACTTTATTTTGTAGGATCTGTAATCCTGACATAAATGTTTCATTGCTTTTGTCTCCCCATATTGTGTCTCCATAATCAAAAGAGGGAGGATTAAGGTATCGTACAAGGTAACTCTGGCCAGTAATGGCAAGAAATTCCTGCTTCTCCTAATTAGGCCAATCCTCTGGTTAATCTTTATGCTCATAGCATCCACATGATTAGCCAAGAACATAGATTGGTCAATACACCTATGTTTTTGAATGATTGTGTTCTGTCAATTCTTGTTCATATTGCTTCAAGCGAAATATCTTGGACACGATTCAGTTTCTGCGGGCCTTCAAAGATAAATAAATTACATTTCGAGGTGGTAAGAGTAAGAAGATTTCTAAAGAGCCATTCTGACACTGTTCCTAAATCAGAAATGAATAATATTTAAGGTCACTGAGATTATTTGGTGAGTAATAGATTGCAGTATCGTCGGCATACAGAATAGTGTCACTTGCTAGGTACAATCTGGAAGATCATTTATATAAATCAAAAAAAAGTAACGGTCCCAATATACTGCCTTAGGGTACCCAAACGGACATTTTAGTAGCTGAAGAATGAGTATCTCCAACCGATGTGATTTGAGATCTATTTGTAAGATAACTGTGCACCTACCCTTCCCCAAACGCAACATTAACACTAACATTTCTACTTATAACTTGTTGGATTAGGGGAGGGGCAGCTGCACAGTTGTCCGGATACTGACATTGATCCCATCATTGCACACACTAAAGAAAACTAATACGCAGGTCTTATAACATGAAAGATGTGCATCTCTGAACTGCAACAAATTCTACATCCACCGTCTTATGAAGAAAGTCCATTCACTGGCCTTTACCTTCCTACACCTTCAAAATTTATTTTCAAAGTTTACCACGCAGTGAGGGTCATAACCACACTGATTCAGTCACATGCCGGCAGTAAATCTGAAGCACATTTAATATTATATGAAAAGGTCTTCAACCGCAGGTGCAATGCGTTCGGCAATTCTATTCTCTCCAGACTTCTAATTTTATTCTTTTACTACCTCCCTGGAGAAAGAATTCCCAATCAAAGTATGGTTATGTACATTACAGAAGTATACACCTACCGGTAGCTTATGTTAAAGGGACTACAAATATTGGATGTATGAGACCGCCCAAGACATGAAGAACAAAAAAAAGATCATTCAAAATCGCCGAAACCGAAGTCTAAGGCTAGCGTGTTAACAACCGCTGCGATATGCAAAATTATTCTAGGTGTAACTTCAGAGAGTTTCCGGCAATCTGATTTGTTTCCATGTTGCCAAGACATTCGGTATGTGGCGAAGAAGCGAAATGTGAATGCTTGCCTCGCTCTACAAACGTGCGGCCAGGACATGCGGGACTTTGGACCGCGAAATCAGGTCAACTTCATACTAGTAATATGCTTGGAAGTCGACCGTGGATAACGGACGGCGGATTTCACAATGGCCGATGAGGTCTTTGATATCGTTGGAATAGTTAGTATTTATTTGTTTCTGTCTTGATTTTTGTTTAATATTTTAGAGCGTACAAGGGCTCGGGGTGTATGGCCTTACAGCCAGAGAGCGAGCGAGGATTTTAGGCTCGGGCACAGTTGACCCAGTTCGGTGTTTCGTCGGCTGATTTCTCTCGGCTTCAACTTTTTCGCAGCATAAAATGAGCACACCCCGTGTGTTAGCCTAATGGCTTAGCCCCGTTTACTGAGTCAAAAGCCACACAAGGATCACAAGGGAACTGAAAGAACCCAGGTTAGGAATTTATTTTTTTTCCAGTGTGCCCACTAAATAAACCTGAGTTCCTTAAAACCCTTGAGAAATTGTGTCAAATGGCAATAATCTTATCACTACTGATACCAGTTGTTATAAACTATTCATCTATATGCTTAACATTACATTTCCACCCATAAAACTAATAAGTATTTTAAAAGAAATCAGTGATTTCAGTAGTTCCTCAGTAGCGCACAAGGGTATCAGTTACATCACGTATAAACAATTTGCAAAAACAAAATTAACGGGGTGTAAAGCCTATTCCAAGAACAAAAGTTTCTTTACTTACGGTGAACCACCAGTATGACTCTGTTCTCATCGCTTCCAGAAGAGTTGTTAGCTTGACATGTGTACTGTCCACCATCTGTCTTGTAGATGCTGGTAAACGTCAGTACAGCGGAGTTCTTTCCTGTACTTTCCTCTTGCCCATTACTGATCCAAGTTACATCAGGGTTTGGTGTTCCTGTTGCCAGGCAACTGATGCTTAGTTGGGAACCCTCATTGTAACTGGAATCTACTGACAGTGGACTGATCACTGGAGGATCTAAAATCAGGCAAAGATAAAAGCTAATTTCGGATAACTTGGGTTTTAAGTTGTTTAATTGCCGCTCCTAATATTGTATAAACAGTCAGGGTTTATTTAGTGAGGTACCATAGAGTTCCAAAGGTAGCAATTTTTTTAATTTCGGAAATAGCCAGCTCGAGCTGGGGTTATTTTTGAGTTGCCCTTACTTTTGTTATGGCTAAAATAATGGGTATTGACCAAAATCGTGTTTAGGTGTTTCGATGTTTAGGTTACATCGAGCTTTAAGAACCTGTAATATGTCTGTAACTACATTAACCAAAGTTAAGAGCTGAACCGCCGTTCATTCAGTTCTCGTCTTTGCAAATTCACCGGACGATGACAAGGCAGGGCATCAGGGCCAATCAGAGACGGACATTTTAGATGTGTCGTAATACTCGTGATCTTCTTTGAGATGCCAAACAACCAGCCCTGAACGCATTTATCTGCTATACGCGGAAAACTTGAGAACAGTTTTGTTGGTTATTAATAAGTGAAACAACAGTTCGGCGATATTGCGTAGTGAAGCTAGCTTTAGTTTATTCCAGATCTTCGTACGGTTACGCTATAGTTTGTCGAGGTTTATTGCGAGAACTTTACTGTTGTTTCAAAGTGTTCGGTATTTCACTTTCACATAGTTCAGCTTGTTTTTCGGCTTCTCAGCTATCACTTTTAACTGTGTTATGATTTATACTCTTGTAAATCGATTAAAATTAACGCTGGTGGGCGAATGATCCTAAATACATGAATAATCATAAAGACTCTAAATACACAAGTAAATCATTTGCTCTTGATGCGTAATTTTTACTGACATGTAACAAACTGAGTTAAAAAAAAATGTTTGATCCAAGTCTGATGAATTAGTATATTGAATCAGGCGAATGAATGAATGCTAACCCGAAATTCAGTGTATGACTACATGTACGTCATCCATTCAGTTAGTAAAAAACGGAAAGAACGCAACAGAAATATTATACTGGGCTACAGTGTACCTGTTCATGGCAACCAAGAAAAAAAAAACATTACCCTGCTCCAATTATTCTCGCTTAGAAACATTACGACCATAGATGACAAAACCTACCTGTTACAATCAGTCTAACAGAACTCCTTTTGCTCACCTGAACCTGCTTTTGCTGCCAGTAAGCATCTGTATACAGTGTTGTCCTGAAAGCTGACGTTTGTAATGACAAGAGAAGCTCTTCCCTCAATGTGAACTCTTCCTTGGTAAGCAGATGGTATGTCTGGATGAGGTACTGGATTAGCAGTACCAATCTTTACTAACATACCACTGAACTGGGACCCTGTGTCTACGCTCCAGACAAGGCCCTCAAGTTCAGTTTGTTGGTTATCCACACTGTAGTTCCACGTCAGAATAGCGTTGCTTCCTTTCTTAAAGTAACTTGGATTAGTTGGTTCCTGTGTAAATCTGAAAGCTGTTTCTAAATGAACAAAGTATGAATCGGGTTCAGTGATTACTTAACGTTTGAAGTCTTTTCTATTTTTTAAACTCAGCTCCAGAATTCCTTATTAAGCCTTTCGCAAAATACGAAATACGCCAATATCAAAACAATGAAATAAGAAGCAACAATGGGCGTGCAAATTGCAAATGGATCACTTTTCGAGGATAATTTTTTTTCTGATAGCACTTGACATGGTGTTTACTCAAAAGCTTAACTTAGGAATAAAAAAGACATTTAGTCTTGATTCCTTGAGTAAACCAGAGGATCTGATTATGTTTTAGCCTAATCAAGACTGAAATGGTCACGTGGAAGGTTTATATTTTACGCAATGGTGTCATTTTGTAAGTGTGGAGAGAATGAGAGAAGGATACTGTAATTAGACTGTGTAATTCAACTGTGTTCTCATACTTCCTAGAAAGTTACCTCGCTGAAAATGGGTTGGGAAGTATTGTTTTTTAATATACAATAAAGCACAAAATTGAGTGAAAAATTCTCTTTGACAGGCTCCCGGGATCCCAGGAGCACATCTCCACCTTGTAATCCAGTAAGGGTTGGGGCGCCTTGTAAGCAAGATGTGGCGTTACTTGTCTAGGAATAGTCTTTGTCACAAAACGTATATATACATCTGGCAAAGAGCTAACGCTCAAAACGTAAGCAACCCCCTTCTTACCTTAGGGTGGTATAAATTACTTTACCAACTTGTTTTATTATCCCAATATCCATTGTTTCAATTTCCCATCGACGCAGCGCCGGTTTCTTAAGAAACTGCCCTCACAGTACTATAATTATATATGTACACGACCTTCCCAAAAAATACCGCTTTCATGTAAGTGGTCGTTCACACATTTATTTTATAACCTACATACTATCGCTTTATTGAAACCGTTTAAAATTTTTCCTGCCTTTCTTTATTTTTCGTATTTTGTTATAAAAAATGGCTAAGCTAGAACATGGGTTAATGATGAATGCCCAGAATTAAATGGCCTTCATTGCAAATAAATTCCGTCTTGTGGGAGATGTCGAAAGTTACTGTATTAAATTTTGTGTGAAAATTCAAGAAGTACCAAATCGCCGAGTGAGACCTCAGGCTATTGAATGCCAATCGTATACTGAACCTGCTGCCCAGAATCCTATGCTCCCCTTTTCACCTTTACTACAGCAGAAGGAAATTTTTGTTTTGGGATGCTACATTTAATCAGTCTTGTCGATATCGCAGTTTCACTAACCATAACTATTATTTGTATACCGAAAGTGTGATATTCGCGATCTCTCACGCAAAAATGGCATTCCGTACGAACGGCGAAAGGCACGGGTAGAAAAAGGATGCCGAACGAAGGCCTAGCCGCTCAAACGTATGCAATGTACAGCTGAATGGCAACAGAAATACTGTAAACTGCCTAAGTTGAACGGCTTAAAGGTAAAACAAATAACGAGCAAATTCAAATGGGTATATGTATGTCGTAATATTTTTACTCCTGCACCGATTCAATAACCTGAATAACCACATCAAATGTAATAATTTCCTATAGGAAACGCCACAAGCGTCCTTCAGTGAAGAAAGATTTAGCATTGTAAACGAAACCAAGGTCATGAATAAAAGTTGAAAAAGGATGCTTACGAGGAACGTTTATAGGTAAATGTATTGTACTCAATTCAGTTAAAGGGACTGACTGTATCTTTAATTTCCATGTCGAAACTGAAATATTACTTAAAGGATTGCTTAAAAAGGCGAAATTGAAAATTCGTTCATTATTGCTAATATATCAACATTGCTATGACCCTTGTAACAGTTGAGAGTCACACTAGAACACAAGCGCGTGCAATGGTTTGGAACGTAAGGTGTTATTATAATATTGTCGTTTTAAACGAGCTTTGGGATCATTCATATGGATTGAGAGTCTTGTGCTCGGAGAAATTGGTTAGCTGCGTTGGTAACCACGGACGAATTGTTGATTTGCTTGTTATTTTCGTGGAAGCTGATTAAAAGTAATGTGACAAGTGTTGAAAACTTGAGCAACTTACATGGCAAATTTGATTGGGGCATAACGTTGGCAATGTCCACTTTAAAAAGCATGTTACATGTAAATGCAGTGTGCATAACTTAGTTCATCAGCCTATAGCCAACAAAATTCATAATTAAATAGATGAAAGTAGCTAGTAGGTGTTAAATAACAGGCGCTACTGTGACATACCTCCAAGCGATGAGAGAACGAAAAGCAATGCGATATTTGGCCAAAGAGATCCTTCATAGCATTTGGACCAAGGCATGACTTAAAATTCGCCACGATCTCTATAAATGAATTGCAATTTCGGAAAACGTTATGTTGGCTAAGGCACTAAACGGACCTCACGATAAAATCCACTATTCGAGGTTTTACTTCCATGTACGCGGGCTCAGTTTAGCGAACAGCGGCTAGTTATCGATCCCAGGAAGCCTGGGACACTAGCCGATACTTGGAGTTTATATAAATAGTGAAAGTTGCTAAACTTAGAAATTATAAACTTAATACATCGCCCTGGGAAATGTTTAAATCCAGTTGAGGTTTCAAAAGAATACGTTGCTTAAGGCTACGTTTACATCATAACTGATCTACCTTAGATCCGGTATAAAATTTGCACGGATAGGCTTTCTGATTGTAGTTGTTATTCGGACGGGTTTTGTACCACCTATTTCGGCAAGCCAAAAGAAAATGAAGTAAGAGAACGAATCTTCCATAGTGGATTCTCTTAATATGATAAGGTGACAGAATTCTAATTTTAATTTTAGATCCGGACACCATTTTAACTGACCAATGGTTGATTTCCTTCTCATCACGTGGTTGTAATTTCACTAAGCCGCGGGGAAACCGCGCAAGGTAAAGAAAAGTAAAGTAAAACTTTATTTAAGCAGGGTAGCCCGTTTAGCTCAAAGGCTGGTATCCATAGGGGCCCTGTATAGATAACATGGAGCAAGATTGAACAGATTCCGCGCAAAGAAAGAGATTCCGTCCCCTTGTCATATTAGCGGAGTTATGTTATGTTATCTAAACACTCTTTCATAGACGCGAGGAATTATGTTGTACTCTGTTTAAAGAAATTGTACAGAGCGATGGCCAGCATAAACTAGCTGGCCTGCTGCCCACGCGAAACGACAATAAAAGATACCACCTTAGGAATAGGCGTATTTTTTCAATCCCACGAGTAAAAACAGAGGTTTAGAAATTCTTTTATAATGCACTATGCAGATAAGCAACAATTGTAAATAGAACTTTTATACTAGATTTAATGTAATTTTAGCATTGTATGATTATTATTATTATCAACATGTATATCACACAAGTAATTCAGCTTATGGCTGCTAGTTGTGATTTTCAATAAACGAGTTATTGATTGTTCTGTTTCCACAGTTTCTCTTGGGCAAGCTTAGTATCTGCTTCAGGAGCAGATACAGTTTGGGATCCTTATCGGTTTTAACTTGTACCAGCACAGTGTGAACAGGTTAGTTCGGTTCCGTTTTCGTACCTGAACGCTATTTCTACACTGGGCCTCAGTGTTAACAGAGCCTAAGTGATCAAAAGCGAATTAAGTAGATAAAGAAGCTATTAATTTTTCAATTCGAACATCGATTTGTAAGGATCAACTCACTTACACTTATTAAAATCGATTTTGCAAGAGACCGTAAATGCTTCGATAACTTGGTTGTTATTATTATGTGGTTTGTTTTGAAAACTACCCAGGAGATTATACATCAGTACGTCTCTCTGCTCATGACATGGAGTCGGGAGCTCTTAAACGTATTTTAATTTAATAACTCTTGACTACTTCGGACATGTTATAGTGCGAATTACTAATTGGAGGTGTGCGGGACAAATGATAGGAAGCGACGGAGCTGTAAAACATAAACAGAATTAAAAATGCGAATCAACTAGAGGCTAGAGAAGGGATGGTAAGTTAAATCTGTTCATTCACAACATTCGCCTCATGTTTAACCTTATTATACAGATGCAAAGGAGTCTCAAAAGCACTCACAAAAGACTACATGCATTGTAGAATTTGTGACCGCGTGCGCCACTATTGATAAAGGATACGTTTGATAGTCGTCCAGTATAGAAGGCTGTATTCAAAAGTAATAAATGGATATCATAAACTTTGATTGTTGCTTAACCAACTTAGACCGACATCTGTCAGTTACTATTGCTTCATTGTTGGTCTATAATCTGAATTGAACTTTTCAACCACAATTTTATCAAATGAGTACTAGCAACGCTTGAAACCAGAAGTAAAAGGTATTCTAGTAGAGATGTAAGTATGCTGTCGATCGGATGCTGGTCGGTGGGGCTTAGCAGGACAATGGAAAAGTTGAGGACATCTACTCATGTCTAGTAATACATTCCCTCAGTAGATGTAAAAAAGCAAAGACGACTGTCATTTTCCGTCAAAATTTCTCAACAACAGTAGTTTGAGATTAAATGTCATGTCAAAGAAATATTACCGATACATGTCTTAGAACTGTGAATTGAGAGCAACTCTAGCCTAAACGTGCAGGGGCTCCTACTCCGTGTACCGGAACAGGTGACCTAGCGCATTGTTTCACCATTGTGTGGAAAATAATTACTTAGTATATTCTCTTTCATTGTCTGGCCTTGCTTTACGTCATCTGTGCCCATACACGGAGTACGAGCCAATCTTTGCGGGTAAAAGTTAAAGGGTTCATTAAACTGAAAACACCTCATACTTAATATATTTCAAGATACACGATTGTTAGGAATAATATCTTGAGTCAGATCGTGCATAAGAAGGACAAAGACAAGGTGAGTTTATCATCAACTTTATTAAGGCTATTATTGATTATAATGATTTTACAACGCAGAATACAAGAAAGAATAAAGAAAATTTAATTTATGCTGGAACTTTTATATACTGAACTGTACTGGGACATACTAGACTACACTGGACTTTAATAAGCTAATGTAATCTATACACTTAGAATGGTATGCAATATGCACCATAGTAAATAAGTGATTCTAAGTTTTGGAATAAAAAAAATATTGCGCTTAAAACTATGAATAGCAAACATTGAAGAGGGAATGTGAGCGCGTGGTTAAGGTGGTAGACAAAGCCTGTCGTACTGGTACGGTGTTCTAGAACGTTCAGCGTCGGCTTTTGTTCCCGTAAAGGCCAAATTTCTTCTATAAAGGAAAAAAAATGTGTCAAAACCGAGCTAAAATCGTTAGGATATCTCCACTTGCGGATTGCTGTTAATATAGAGCTCGATGTATAAAGCACTTAGTAATAATTATAGTAGTAACAACTCTAGAAATACAACAAAAAACCAACAGAAATAAGTACATCGTTAATTAATAATGTCACATAGTATAACTCTGAGGGTGATCAAGAATCGGTGCGTTTTTGAATTAGTTCCAATAATTATAATTAATGTTGAGTCCTGAATGTACCTTAAAGCATCATATTGTTCATACCAAGCTTTAATTGTTCATGTTCATATATTAATCATGCTAAGCATACAATTGAAGTCTCTTGTTAATCAAAGCAATCATGGGATGTCTCCACCTCTACAGGTATACTCCATTAATTTTTCTGTCGGCCATAGGGAACAGAAATAAGGATCAGTGAGACCAGGAATTTGAAATCAACAAAGAGCCGCATTGTCGCAAGTTCTAAGTTCAACATCTAATATCTAAATGTGCTGTAGGAATAACGTTTCTGTGTCGCAGATTGAATTGCTTATCCATCGACTAAATCTTTAACATTAGCGTACAGACTGTTGTCGTACTGTTTGAGGTTCACATAAGTCTGAAAAAAAAACAGATGTTAGTTCGCCAAAAATAATTTAATTACCAAATAGAGTGGCAACAACAAGAGATTATTCAAAGTCCTTCTACTTTAAGACAACTTCTCAGAGAAGTAGGAGATGGCAGAAATGCTAGAAAGGCCAACAAAAGAGAGTAGAGAAGAACAAGGAAAAAAGATGAATTAAGAAAATTCTTATCAAAACAGTTGAGCAAAGTAAACAACGCAGATAACATCAACCAAAACGTAATAATACGAAATATGATTGATACCTAAAGTGTGGAATATATTTTAGAGCACTTCCTACCCTATGATTCTTCTCCATTTCCTTCATTGTTTCTTTTAGTTTGGCAAATGTTGGTCGCTTCCTTGGACTTTCCTGCCAGCATTGCAGCATCACCTGATACCTGAAGAACAAGACACAGGTTAAAGAAGAAAAAGACGAACCGGTTAATACGTATGCCCAGACTGACGTTTATTGCTTTTGTTCTTAAGGCCTCGTCTTACTGGTATTTTCATTTCTCCACACGTTCATGAATAAACAGTACAACTCAACACCCACAGTTTGCTGTCCACGTGTTGTGGTTTTGGCATTCGGTATCCCTCTTGAAGTTTATTAGCAATTTGACGACCTTGAATATCCGGATATGGGGTTCCACCTAGAATGAGAGTAATATGGTAATACAAAGACATACTGAAGGGGGGCTTACTGTTTACACGATCCATCCGGTTACAAATTTTATTTGTTTATATTCAATGCTGTAGCTTCTTCAAACGCAAAATGGACAAATTACAAAATGTATTAGTATGAGTTTGAAACTCACCAAGAAATGACAAAGAGCACTAAATAAGCCGATGGCCTATAATTTCTGAAATGTTCAAATTTGAATGGTATGTACCATTTCATTTACGAATCAGCATTTAACTCCACTCAGCCGAGAACTCACTCCTACACGGATCTCAAGCCAGTTTGAAAATCATTTTTAGAGGTAAGCTTCATTACTAGTTATGTTGTGTTATTGATATGTATCAGAGCTTCGGACATTTCGACGTACGGAAGAGATAATTTTTTTTTCCTTTGTAAAAAAACTTGTCATACGTAGCCCAAATTAACCTTTAAACGAAGCTTTCCTGACATACGTAGCCCAAATTAAACTTCAAACGAGCTTTCTTGGTCAGCCGTTGGTGGTAAGGCATTTTCCATTCGTTCTTACATTCTTTCAGTAGACAAGCTTATAAAAGATACTTTTTTTTCTCCACTTTGGCCAAATTTTTAAACTTGGAATCTCTTGGCGTTATCATTTCCCACACCAGATCAAAACGATTTATATGAGTTGATAACCGAAATTGACTGAGCCAATCAGAATTTGAGGTTGAAAATGTAATAAATGTGGTTCATCAATCTGTAGCAGTGGTAAATTAAAAAGAAACTTACCCACAGTAAGTATCTCGTAAAGAACAACGCCATAGCTCCAACTGCAAAAAGGATTTTGTTAAGGGTTCAGTATTCATTTGAATTTCATGCACATGCATTTTAACTTTAGCCAGTCTTGCTCTATATGGGTTTAACTATGTTTAATTTTATTCTTTTCGTTTGGTGGAAACACCGTAAGGTACATAAAGTTCAGAGCTAGCTGGAGCTCCGCGTTTAATTAAGTTCTTCTTTCTAAGTCAATTTCACGTATTACATCAAGTCCGATTGGTTAAGGAAATACGGTTAATTTTGTGCAGCATGAGAACTTGATATTACCAGTGGGACATACATTTACAATGTGGATTAAAATAAAAACAAAAACAGTGCAAAATACTCACACGTCACTCTGTGTTGTGTACGTTCCATACAACAGAGCCTCATACGCTGTCCACTTTACTGGCAGACGGCCCTAAATATAAAAGGGACAATTAAATAATTGAATTGAATTATTAACCTCGTCCTGGAAATTTCCAATCGTTGTTGAATACTTGCCCTACTCTTCCTGGTGTAAATGGCGTCATGCTCTACGTTTCTTGACATTCCAAAATCAGTCACTTTGCATTTCTCTCTTTCACCAACAAGAACATTTCTGGCTGCTAAGTCGCGATGGATAATCTAGAAAATAGGTGAATATTAACACATTAAGACACTTCCTCTCTCCTTGACTGTAACATTTATCATGCTTGTTTATTATCACTACGATGTTTGTATGAATGTTTTCACCCAGGAATGTTCTCAATTTCCTTTTATTTTCTAACATTTAGAAGTGGTGCCTTTATATCCCAGACCTGAGAAACGAAACTTTAAATTGATCCATTGATTATGATAAGTATTAAAGGCGTCCAAAAGTGAAGAGTTTTACAATACAAAGTTATATAATATAAAGTTCAATGATTGGTCTCTACTGTCTCTACCATTTCCAAGTAGAAAGACGGTTTTCAATTAGTTTTCAGCTTAGTTATTCTCTTGTCAAAGCTGCTAAATTTGTTAAGTTGTACTGTCTCATTTAGTCAAAGAGAAAGAAAATCGATCATATTTAATTTTTGGATGAATCATTTAAGACTGTTTGTTCTGAATTGTCCTTGTGGTAAGATTTCAGAAACAAAACAAAGAACTAATAAAACAAAAAAGAAGGAAAATTTCTTTATAAAATTAATCACTGAATCTGGTCAGCACACCTTTCTTGAGGACAAATAACACATTCCATCAGCAATCTGCCAAGCAAACCTCAAAAGCTGCTCAGCTGTTAAACTCGTTTGTGGCTTAACATCCGGGTCTTTAAAATAGGTGTCATGGAGCCCTCGACTCTTTCTCAGGAAGCCCAGCAGATCACCGTACGGCACATACTCAATGAGAACAAGCAGTGGATCTGGAAGAGAGAGACAGTGCAAAAGAAGCGTAGTGAACTGTTTGCTGGGAGCAATACAAATTTAACAAAAAAAATTGTAAAGGTACGGACAGCTGGGAGTGGTTCCATTTTCTGCAGCAATTGTAATTTGAAAGTCAACTTACCGGATTTTGTTACGCATCCAATTAACTTGATAACATGAGGATGAGGCTTCAGTTTTTTCATCAGCTCCAGTTCTGACAACAGGTCCTTCCTGTCTGACTCAGGAGCATCCGCTGATAAAAAAAAAAAAAACCCATAAATTCTTTACTCACACTAGAACATTGTTTTTATTTACAATGTTGTTGCTAATTATTCCGTAAACAAGGTAGGTCTTGTATATCCTAGTCATCAAATAAGAGCCGCGTACCGAAAATCATTTAAATGATTGTACATTGCGTTATCCACACGCTCAGTACCACTTTCTATAACTCGACATATGATTCCCTGCACCAAGATAAAGTTTTCAAGTTCTACATTACGCACCTTTTAACATTTTTACTGCTACCGTGATCTCTCTTTCTTTATTCCCAATTATTCCTCGTGCTGTTGCCTTAGCAACTTGAGAGAAGGCGCCTTTACCAATTACTTTCATAATTTCGACTTGGTTCCGCTTCATTTCCCAGCTTGTAGTTGATCGTTCAAGTGGCATGTAATCTGAACTTTCTGGAATTTCGTAAGTAATGTTGTCAGGCTTTGTGCGGTTTGAGTTCTCGATACAATCTTCTGCTGCCATGGGATTCTACAGAATAGTAATGTTAATAAGAATAAGTGGAATCCAGTTCGGTCTGTAATCATACGAGTGATTAACCAACATTTCCGTCCATCGGACAGTGCCTTTTAATCATGATAAAGATTATAAAGATAATATCATATATGTAAGTAGATAAGAAAAACTTTTACCATAATGCAATATACAATAATTTCAATTTTTAAGGTAATCAATAGGCAGAAGCCTAGCATGTGATTATCCAACAACACATAGGTACAACAGCTGGGAATATTTAATAAATAAAGCCCTTCCGGCGGTTGGTATATCGGAGCATAATACCCTCGGGCTAGAGATTGTCCGAAATCTGAACAGTTGGCCCAAAACCGAAGCTTTGAGGAAATATGTGAAATTTGGAGGATAATCTCAGCCAAAGGCATTATCCTCCCATATACCAGTAAGCCAAAAAGGGTTTGTTTATTTTAAAACCCTCCGTGTGAGAAATATTACATTGGACATATAAATTGCTTGATTAAAATTGTTCTCTTTAAAACTGTGATTGGACTAAAACTTTTCAAGGTGTCATTTCAAACATACTCAGGCAACGCACGGCACTTTTGGTTTATTTTGCCGACTATGTTGTTCCAAAACAAGGTAAAACATTTCCCCTGGATTGGAAAAGAAATTCCAAAATCTGGAGTAGTTGAAGGATTTACGTTATAAGTGGACTATTCGCAAACTCAGCTTTGTTGTTGAATGGCGCGCGCTGAGGAGGTCGAAGAAAAAATGGTGGTAGAACTTGAGGCCTCCTTGCGAGGACAGGTTGAACTGACTTAACTGAACTCTTGAAATTTGGATTATCAAACAAGTTGATAGAGTAAGTTATACCACCGTAAGCTTAAGGTAAAAAGGGGATGCTGACGTTTCGAGCATTAGGCCTTAGTCAGACGTTATGCCTTTGTCGTCTTACAAAGGGCTAACGCTGGAAACGTCAGCATCCCCATTTTTACCTTACGGTGGCATAACTTACTCTGTCCACTTGTTTGGTAATCCCAATTTCTTGTGTTTCAATACCCCACTGACGCAGTGCAGCACCACTTTCTTTGGAAAATAATAATACTTGAACTGAACTCTTTTGAGCAAAAGTCCACCGACAATTGGGGGAAGTCGAATTTTTGCTCTACGGTTGGTTGCGCACAGTACGACTAGTAGTAGTACGTTTATTTAAGCTCGGTTAAAAGTCTTCAGTTATAACAATAATATTTCAATTACAATTATTTTGTAAAAACTATAAAAGCTGGTTTATAAGATTGCCGAGTGACAATCGGACTTTTAAGTGCGCGGATGATTTCCTTTTTGAACTGCCCAATTGATCTAACTGCCCTAATACTTTTAGGAAGAGAGGTCCACAGTAAGGCACCGCTATAGCTAAAGCTACGTTTCAAATAGTTAGTACGCGGCTTCGGTAAATTTAACTTAAGGAAAGAATTACGCAGGTCATAGTCTGTGTCTGTTTATTATTGAACAATTCATGCAAGTGCACTGGGGCTAATCCGTTGGTGGACTTAAACATCATTATAGCTTCTTGCTTTCTTCTTCTTGAAGATAGCTGGTCCCACTTCAATGCCGTTTGAAGAAGCAGGCTTGAATTTACACTGTACCTCACAGCTGGCTTGCAGAATAACCATGCCTGCTCGGCTTGCAATGTTTGTAGTTTCTCACATAAATAAGAACTCAATCCATCCCAAACAGGGGCGCAGTAATCAATATGAGGTTGGACTAAAGCGTTATAAATTTGCTCTGCAGTGACTGAGAAATAAGGGGCCTAATTCGCCTTAGGGCACCGATAGGTGAGGATACCTTTCTGCATAGTTCGCTGGTGTGATTGGACCACAAAAAGTCGGTCGTCAATAATCAATCCTAATGATTTGGCAAGCTCAACCCTGCTAATTGGTTGGTTGTCTAGCTGGATATTAAGCTGACCACAGTTCTCTGCAAGATACTTCTGACGAGAACCAATTACCATAAACTGAGTTTGCGCAATATTTAGACTAAGCGTCTTTCCTTTTGGCAAGCTGTAAAGATTGGCAACTTCAGAATTGGTTGCTTGTTCAAGTTCGGCAAAAGTGCAACCAGGGACCGTGATTTTAGTATCGTCAGCAAACATTTTTGTACATAATGTATTGAGGCAATTAGGAGATCATTGGAATATAGTAGACTTGATCGATTTATCACGAGCTTGCTTAGTTTATCGTTTTTGGCTTGGAGTATGTAAACCGGCAGCTTTAAGAATGTTACCGCTGTGTCTCGAATACATTGGGAAGTGAAGCCTTGTGCAAAACCAGCCTTTTTGGACATTTCAGTGAGAAGATTTTAAGGCGTTGATTTTCCATCGATTCCTAACTCTTGCTGATCTTCAAAAAACTAACAGGATATTTTATCGAATTTTTTTTATTATCTGGAGCTAGAATATCGATTTGCTATCTAATTACACCGATACTAGATTCTACAAAACAAGTCTGCCTGTGAAAAAATAGACTGAAATAGACTGACTTTGCTATGCTTTTGACTGAAAAGTCGCAGGAAAAATATCTACGCGGATAGTGTATACCGTCGTACTATTTGACACCACGTGACCCAAAATAGCCAATAAGATGGAGCGAAAATTAATCGGTGGGTTATAAGCTTAAGTATAAGACGTACCATTATTATAGCCTCTCCGCATCGGGAACATGTTTTTCTGTAAGTAGAAGACGCAAAAATAAAAAAAAGAGCAGTATTATCCGTCTCTAGAGGCTGATTTGATAATAATATTTTGATAAACTGGCCATTAAAGTTAAATTTATCCAACTTTAATTTATAATTACTAACTTCAAAGCAGACAAAGACAGTAGTTCTTACTCACCCAATCGCT
The DNA here is from genome assembly GCA_949710005.1 of Ricordea florida. Classification (NCBI taxonomy): domain Eukaryota; kingdom Metazoa; phylum Cnidaria; class Anthozoa; order Corallimorpharia; family Ricordeidae; genus Ricordea; species Ricordea florida. The sequence goes on along the minus strand of OX453274.1, from coordinate 14,523,249 downwards.
CTTTTAAACTCTGCAAAAAATCAAAAGTTTTTTTAGGTCATATTCCTTGGTAGTCTTTTAAATGTATCTCAATGTTTTATTTATTGTATGTTCCGAATAGTAGCACTATTGAACAGAACTAAAGGTTTGTCTGTACTATGCCTTATTTTATTTAGCATTCTGGTAATTGTGCTGTATTGTCTTAAAAGGTAAAAATTAAGGGGCTATGTATTAATGAAAGAAATGACCTCATCCGTTCTGAAGAATGTTGCGTTATGAAAACCGTAACGAGCGGGACAAGGGGAGGGTGCGAGACAAGTGTAATAAGGAAAAGAATGAGTTGATAAGAAACGACCTCAATTGTACTGCTTTTCGAGGTCAACCTTTCATGAAAAAAAAAAATAAGAAACTTCTAATGGGAAAGACGACGAAAAAACTGGACTCATCAATATCTGTAGTAGTAGGTGTCGGTATCAAACAAAACACTTTTAGGTAATGTACTTTCGCGGGCTTTCTGGCCTCCTTAAGGCTGCAGAACGGTCGCCCTATTAGACTAGTGTAGTCTTAATGGTATATAAAAAGAATAGCAACAGACAACTGAGTAGGGTATTGTCCAGCAATTGTCATCCAAAGTGTCAGGTCCAATCAGTGAGGCGCGCTGGAGTCTCGCCGTCCAAGGGAGGGAAAAATACCGGTATACACCAACCCACAGGCACGTGTGTTTCATTTCTCGATGTGAGGGGGGGGGGGGGGTGGGTATTGATTTTGTGGGTAGTGTTGCTACAAAAGGCGCCACACATCTAGTACTATGGGTAAACAGTAATGTCCAGAGGAGGGTACTTTCTTATAACAAAAAAAACCTGTCCTGGTCAACGACACAACAGAAAACACGCAACATCAATAATGGAGTATCGGGCAACTAACCGCTGCTAACGCTTCCTTTGTAATTTTCATATAAGAAAAAATGACGCTATTCAAGTAAGTCAAACAAGAGATAGGCAGCTGCAGGGAAGAAAATATGCCCCAATACATTTTTATTTAAGAACAAGAACATGTTCACATTCTTTGGCTTCAAGCAATTGCGAAGCAGAGAAATTAGCTCGCCTGCGCTGGAAAAGAGCCTTTCAGCAAGCACAGAAGTGCCAGGGACACAGAGATATTTCTATGCAACCTTTCGTTTGGAGCTTGTAGTACCGCTCATTATCTTTCCACCAGAGCAAAGGATCGTCTAGTCTTGTCATTACTCGCTCTTTGAACAAACTTTCATGCTTAAGGTTTGCATTACTGGTTGCTGTTCTCTGTGATTCTAACTGCTGTTCCATTGAGTCAAACAAATCCCACAAGCCATCTTCTTCAGCTGTACCACTAAGCTGTGAACCTGCACTGGAGCTACCACTCTGAACATCACCTGACATCTCCTAAACAATCCACGGCTCTGCCTGTCGCATGGCTACAGAGTCATTGAACGCCAACTTCTTCATCCTTGAATCTACCAACGTAAACATTGCTTGAATGTGAGCAATCTCGATATTCGTGAAGAAGACGTCGCATCTGGATACTTAGGTTATGAACCAGGGTTTTGTCCTTATCTGCAGCAGCAATTGTTAATTACTGCAGTGATTTTGCCAGAGCTATCACCTTCGAAATGGAGACATACTTGTCCGCTGATATTTGCCTGGTTGTCTCCTCAAAGGGTTTCAAACATCAGAAGATGAAAGACATAGAATTACTACCAGATAGACAAAGTGTTTGGTAATTACCTGATGTTGCGCAATAATGCGTTCAAACATGTAATCTGTAGAGTTTCTCCTGGTTTCCACTTGCTGAATGAGCTTCTGTTCAGGAATGGAGAGTTTAAGTTGGATCTCCTTTAGCTTCTACGAGGCCTTGACACAGTGGTGGAAAAAGCTCCCAATGTCCCTGCATTTCTTCCCAAGCTGATGTGTCAGCCTTAAGTACTTAAGATAGCACCAGATTTAGGGTGTGTGCCAAACAGGGAACATGCATCCAACCGATATGTCTGATGGCGGCAACAACGTTGTCAGCCTTAATATTAGTAACCATCGCAACAACTTTTCGGGAGATTCTCCATTCTCCTGCGACTCTCTGTAAGGACGCAGTTATGTTCTGAGCTGTGTGGTCATTTTTGAATCCAGTAGACTCCAGAACCATTGACTCGAGTTCTAATAAAGAAGTAAAGAAGTGGCATATTATGGTTAGATAGCTTTGCGCTGTTCTTGATGTCTTAGCAATACCTTAAATAGATTTGACGTGTCGGCTGCATGCTTCACAACATCATAGCAGACATTGCATTGTGAGGTTCCTGCAATTTCAGTGGACCTTGTAAAGAAATTCCTCACAGCACTCCTCCGACTTTTTTTTGAGTCAAACCTTCCTGATGAAGAATTCTTTGCCTCTAGGTCACTAGTAGCAGAAATCGCATTTTACCCTTTGGAATAAGTATTGTATGTACTAAGAAAATTGTTATGGAAACTTACGGCGCTTCAATTGGCGGTTGAAAATCAGAAGTGATCTTCTGACATACTATCTACATACGACAGGCCCATGAACGTCAATTATAAGAACAAAGAAACCTTATTAAGGCCTCGGCGCAGTCGATCAATTCACTCTTCCATCGCTCACACGCCACGTTGTCTCGTTCACTGCGGTAACTGAACTGCACACGACTGCATTACCTAATCTCAAACCCAGAGTCTTTTCCCTCGTTCTCAGTGGTTGTAAACTCGGCATCGAAAGCATCGATACTTTTTGCCTGTATTAATATTTTTCGATCTCACCTCCGTATCGAATATTTGGTATCGATATCAGCCCATCCTTACTTAAAGACTTGTGACCTTGTTCTTCTTGTTCAAGAAAAACACGCAGTAGTATCCACACCTCACACTCTTGATACACTGCAGCTGGTTGTTGTAGCGTAGGAATTTTCTTTTTTCTCAACTTCGTCAACTACAGTTCCCACTCCATCAGCGCCAACAGCAATTCCAGTTGGTGCCTATACTCCCAAAGTCGTCCATGTTGATGACGTACTAACGTAGTAAGTCAACATTGGATAACGGAACGTCTCGAACCCGGAGTCTCAACTTTTTCTTACCATAATCATCCCAAGTGCCGATGAAAGGAGGGGGTTGACCTGCAACCCTTTGTTAATAACTTTCTTGATGAGCTCAATGGCGATAGACACCTCTATAGACACAAGCTCTCCGAGGAACCTTCATTATTGTGTACCACCGCTCACAATACCACGACCGACAAGGTAGTTCTTTACTTCTGTTCCGGCGTCGTCGCTTGGATAAGCTTGTAGAGCTCTACTGCATTTGCTCCATAGCCTTTCCCAAAACTGAGTCCCGCTGTGGCTAGTGCCTTCGCCGCGGCTTTCGCCGAGATGCACACGCGGTTGAAATTTTTCCTGTACCTCCTCGAAGAACGAAAAGCGGTTGAGATGGATTAGTGTCTCAACCGTGCACCCTTAATGTGAAAGGGCCGCACAATCTTTGAATCCGGCGTGTCTCGCCGACGGCTGGGATCGTCGTGTTGGAAATGTCTGGCTCTTCTCTGCACCCCTTGCATAGTCATCCGAGCAGTCCAGCAGGTTCTGGATGAAGATGATTTTGTTGATGTCGCCGACTCCGTAGACGGTCTTTACGGTGGATCAGACGGCCAAACTTTTTATCAGGAAAAACGAGCTGTTGATTGGAGCGGACTTTGTGTTGGAATCGACGTTCACTCCTTCTGCAAGGGTCTCGAAGGTGTAGTCAGCTAAGAAATAGGCTTTTTAACAGTCATGGATGCTGCCCTATCCTTCACAGTTAACTTTGAACCAGTTTTTCGTTGATATCCCCGTTACTCGGGATCGTTAGCAGGGTGTCCAGATTGGGACTCATAGAACTTTTGCCACGCGCTAGGATGGTTCATTCTCTATATTACTGTGTATATATATGGGGAAATTTACGCTTCTGGGATTGCGAGGTTCAACGCCGTCGGGATTCTTTTGAGTTCCAAGAGCATGTTTCGCCAGTCCGAGACTCGAACCCTTATGAAGATGATGATGCTACTCCGGACAGGGTGCGCTTGAGGCGGCAGGGTTCTTTTTGGAATGGGTAGCTAACAGTAATACCCGCTGTGGTGCAGACGAACAAGACATCGTTGCTTATGTCGTTCGCCAGGCATGATATCAAGTCACAGTGAATGAAGATCCAGTCCACGCCTTTCGTGAGGTCGGGGAGCATTTCCCCTGTGAAGGTCGTCGCCTCATTAAACACCTTCTTCTCACAACCAATCAACTTGGCACACCCACCTTGGGCTAGGTAAAGATTTTAATCCTTGATCACAGTCCAAAAGAGGGCGGTGTCAAAGTACAGCTCAAAAAGGTACCCTTTCTCTCGTCATCCAGGTCAACAAGTCCAGTTCCGAACTACAGGAAAAGGTTGAAATCCTTGTAGTCTTACATACCATCTGGAAAAGTCAGGATATTCCAGTCTACTGTCCACGTTTTATTCCTCCATCTCAGTGTGTTGTTTCCATACCTCTCCTTCATTTTGTACCAAGAGTAGCTCACTGTGACAAGTTCATTTAACGCTGCTTTGTATTTTTTCGTCTGATCAAGTACCGTCGAGGATTGGGCACGACCATGTCTGAGTGAAGACGTGCCTTTGTAGCTCCGCTAGACCCAAAATATTTTTTTTGTATGGATAGAACAAAAAGGGAACGAGAAAGCAGTAATTCAAGTGATAGAGACAGTGAAGCAGCTTCTCCGGTCGATACGAATATGGCGTTGCCCGACGACATAAGCGTAAACATAGAACATAGTATTCAGAAGCTAGAGAAACTCGACAGTATGGAAGCTATGTTGAACAAGGCATTAAGCTAATTAGCAGCAGTGGAAACCCATGTGACTGAACTTGCGTTCAAAGTTGAAGCGTTGGACTCTAAGAGTCGTGTTGCTGATAAATCTGTGTGCGAGTGTTGACTTCATCTCGAAGATGTGTGAAAATGTTACACATAGGCAAAAGGAAGATAGCGAGAAACATAAAGCTGAGTTTGCCCACTTGTCCAAACAAATGGCATATTTGGAGGCTTACTCAAGAAAAGAAAACCTTCTCTCCGAAGGAATCCAAGAAGTCCCAAATGAAGATGACCGCGAAGACACTACCACTGTCTTACGCTTTTTTATGGCAACTGTTTTGAATGTTAAGAAGCTCTGACACGATTGAATTTCAGAGGGTCCACCGCCTTGGAAAGAAAACATCGAAAGCGCGTAATAATTGCCACATTTCTCCGGTATAGTGACAGGCACCAAATTGCGAGCCTGGGGAAAAACGTTCGTGATAAAGAAATTTATATCTATCCTGATCTTCCAAAGTCAATCCAAGATGCAAGACGACGTACGTCAGATTTCAAAGCTGAAAGAAGCAAGGAAGGCGGAAAAATCAGCCTACTTTAGTCAAAGGAAACCGGACAGGCTTTACATTGATGAAAAGTTAGTTCCAGAATAACTCTCGTACTTAATGTTTTTTCTCTAATCAAATACAAGTACATTTGATGCAGCTTGGACCTTCTATTCAGGTATTTAACTGTCGTTACTGCTTTTAGTTATACTAATAGAGACCTTTAGCACCGCGAGTTTTGTGACGAGGGCGACGTCGGTGGTCGAAAGAAGATTGGGGCGAAAGTTGCAGTGTTGGCTTGAAAACACAAACATATAGCTGTGTATTCTTCGAAGACAACGCGGCCTTTGATGATTGAGTTTGTTTTTGACATGGACAAATTTAAGAACTGCCTAGATTTACTTCCTCTTAGTTATATTGAACACGATTTCTGACGAAGAATTCGTTCGATTTTGACTACCTGTCATACGAAGCCTTCGACTTCGACAAGATGAGCACAGCAGACTGCAACACCGCTTTAGGGTTGAGAAAGTAAATCTTGAGCGCTTTGCAGAAGCTTTGGAGATTCCCGATGTCTTCAGGTGCAGAAAGAGAACTTTGCGTGATGTTTTGGAGAGTCTGTGCTTGCCTTTGAACATAACAGCTTATCCCTGCAGGTTGATTAGTCCCCGTGCAGGACTCCCTTTTCTTGGCGCCGAAAACAGTCCTTGCCAACATTTCTGTCAAAAATACAACATCGTTCTCTTCCGTCCACTCCATGGGCCTGATCAAACGGAACACAAAATGTAGTTAGTAGTGTAAATATTGCATAAAATGACTAAAATCAAAGGAAGCGAACCTCGTAAGTGATACTCACTTTGCCCTTGGTTCGGCTTCTTTGACTTCGTTGTCAGTCATCTTTTCATTCATCAACCGATTCACTAAATCTAAACAAGAAAACCGCTCATTTATACGATAAAAACTTTACAGATACGTAAAAGCATGTTCTTTTCAGCCTTAAAGGTGATTTAAAAGCCAATATCATAAGAACCACGGGGAAAAATACGTAAATTTACTCACGTTTTCTAGACACCGCTAAACCATTAGTTTTCACGTCGGCGCGGAGCACACACGACGTCGCACTAAACAAACAACGCCTACCGGAAATAAAACTAAACTTCCAGACGCAGTCGCCGTCGTCAAAAGTCGAGGTGCTAAAGGTCCCTAATATTGAATTTCAGAGTTGCGATTGGAATGGGCTGGATAGCTTCATGGACGAATTGATTGTTAGTTTAATCATTCCGTATTTGTATGGATGTTTATTTTTGTCTTAAGTATTGGTTTTCGTTTTGTTTGTGCTACCTTTATTTCAGGCTAACTTATGTTTTGTATATCATGTTGATTATATGCACTATAATTCAAGTGAAACTAAACTTATAATTTGAACAAAAAACAGTTTTTTGTGACCCTAGCGGTCGCTTCATATTTCTAGAAGCCGTTGGGAAAGGTAACCTTGTTTTATTTGCAAATATTTATGCTCCCAACAAAGTGCACGAACAAGAAGCGTTTTTCAAATAGATCAGAAGTTAAGTTGAAAGTTATGATTTTTGATAGTAATAGAAAAGTCATTATGGGAGGTGATTTCAATACCTTTGTCGATGAGGATTTGGATTGCTTCGGTGGTAATCGAAAAATTATAGATAGGAGCGTCATGATGTCAGAAAATGATTTAATAGATATATAAAGAATCCGTCATCCAAATGATAAACGCTTTACATGGAGACAAAAAACGCCACTTATTCAACGTAGATTGGACTTCTGGCTTGTAAGCGACTCGTGCCAAGAAGAATTTCTTGTTACAGACGTGATACCCGCGATAAAATCAGATCATTCAGCAATTTCTCTTCATTTTAAAAGCATAACAAATTATGGTAGAGGACCCTCCTACTGGAGGTTTAATTCGAGTCTGGCGGACGACCCTGTATACGTCGAATTCTTAAAAAACTCGTACCCTATTTGGCTTGATGAATACAGGGATATTTCAGATAAACGACTTTTATGGAACATAATCAAATATCGAATACGAAAGGAAACGATAAGTTATAGCAAGCGTACAGCTAGAGAACGTCGTGATAAGTTATCTGAACTTGAAAAAAGCGTGAAAGAATGGAAAGAAAAAGTGCAATGACTTACCAACAGCTGAGAATCCTGCGAGACTTGAGGAGCAAGAAATAGAATATGAAACTATGTATGATTATATTACACAAGGTGCTATGATCCGATCGCGTGTTAGATGGTATGAAAAAGGGGAAAAAAGTAGTAGCTATTTCTTGCGACTTGAAAACTTTAATCACAGCAAAATCCTGCATAAGGAAAATAAAACAAGATGATGGCAATGTTATGGTGATGGCTAAGGTCCTTCTACTCTACCTAATACCAAAACAATTGGGAATATCATCATCAGGGCAGTGCTAAATTTTTTTTACAAAACCCTGACATACCAAAACTAGACAAAGAAATGCAGATGAAGAGTGAGGGGAAATTAACTTTCAATGAATGTTATCGTTCGCTACTGAGCTTTCAAAATGGTAAAGCACCTGGTAACGATGGCTTGACAGTTGAATTCTATAAAGCTTTTTAGCCAGTTATAGGAAATCTGGTGGTGAGGTGCTTGAATGCAGCTCATGAACATGGAGAATCATCAACGTTAAAAAAAATCACTATTATTAAATTAATTGAGATAAGGATAAGGATGTATATAGGACAAGATGTATATAGCAAATTGGAGGCCTATCTCCTTAATGAATGTTGATGTCAAGATTGCATCCTAGGCTTTAGCGAAGAGATTGGAATGTATTTTACCTTTTATAATACATAGGAATCAAAATGCCTATGCCAAGGGTCGACTGATCTCCGGTAGTACGAGAATTATTGATAACATTATGTCTTATACCAAAGTTTATACTTAAGTGGACTGCTTGTTGCGATCGATTTCGAGAAGGCGTTAGATTCTCTTGACTGGGCTTTTTTAATTAAGACTCTCGTGGCTTTCAATTTTGGTTAATCTTTTATCAAGTGAGTAAGCGCATTTTATTGCAACATTAAAAGCTGTGTTACAAAAAACGGTTTCTCTTCCGTTCATTTTGACGTTAAGCGAGGAGTTAGGCAGGGCGACCCTTTGTCTCCGTATCTCTTCATCATTGCTCTCGAGATACTTGCTATAAATATTAGAAGCAGTAAAAATATTAACGGTTTTCGCTGATGATTTGACGACTTTCTTGAAAGATAAACAATCTTTCGAAAATCTTTTTAAAATGTTTCGGGATTTTGGGTGCTGTTCAGGTCTTAAAGTAAATAACAGTAAATTAGAGGCATTCCATCTTGGCAACTCGTCCGTAAAGCTTGATATTGGTATTAAAAATATGGATAAACCTTTAAAGATACTTGGCATCTTCTTCTCATATGATAAGAAGCAAGCCGTTAAATTAAATTTTGAATCAATCATGGTTTCGCTGAAAAAGACCCTAAATCTGTGGAAGTGGAGACATTTAACAATTCTTGGTAGAATTCAAATTATAAAATCCTTCGCTATCTCAAAATTCCTGTATAGAGCGTCGCAGTTACCTTTTCCGGATGACGTTATTAAGAGAGCGAATACGATCATTTAAGATTCTATTTGGAAGGGTAAGGACAAAGTGAAAAGACGTGTTTTGATTAATAATATTGAAAACGGTGGATTAAGAATGATACATTTGGAATCCCTTATTTAAGCACAGTAGATATCCTTTTTACAACGATATTCTGATCCGGAAGATGATGCCTAATAGAAACATGTTCTTAATTTTTTTCTATAGCCTGTTGGAGGCCCATACCTCTTAACATGCAATTTTGATCCAAGTTCTTTGGAAATTGTTATTACACCATTTTATAACGAATGTTTGACTTCATGGTCAAAATTATAGGGGTTAATGCCTGAAACAAGTGATGAAATTAATAACGAAATAGTTTGGAATAATAAATACATTTGCATAAATAAAAAATCATGTTTTATTAGCAAACTAAGGGATATATAGGCATAAATAAAATTAGTGACATGACTAAAATGGATGGGACATGTAGATTTTTGGCATGGAATGATTTGCAAAACAAAGGTCTTAAAATGAAAAATTTTCTTTTGTGGCAAGGTCTAATCGACGCTATTGCAATTAAATGGAAACATGACATTAAGACCATGACACGTCCTTATATCTTGAACTCGGATTCAAATGAACCCACTTTAACTATTAATTCAGTCAAGGTACCTGCATTCATAGTAAGTGCCAAAAAACTGTATGGGAGACTGGTTTCAAAGGTTTGTTAAAAACCAACAGCACAAAGGAAATTCGATGAAATGTTCCCTGACTCCAAGCGTGATTGGAGTAAAATATACAGCTTGTCTTTCCAGGTTGCGTTAGATGCATACACAAGTGATAAATAGAATCTTATTTACAAATTCTAAATTATGTAAGTTTGGCTTGGTGGATTCGTATTTATGTACCTTTTGTGGAGAGGAAGAAACCCCTGAACATTTGTTTGCATTATGTTCTTATTCTAGGGCCTTTTGGAATGAAATTTCCAACTGGCTGCAACAATGTGACACTGGAATTAGTATTGATTTGTCACAAGAGGTCAATGTTATATTTGGTTTGCCTGATCTTGAGGAAAATTTTATGTCTGTAAATCACCTAGTTCTTGTAGCAAAACAAACAATTGTACTTTGTAGGAAGAAATTTATTAACCCCAGTGAGAATGTAGAAGAATTTATCGCTAAGCAGAAATAAATTGCGGCTCCATTTATCTAAATGGGAACAATGTTTAGGTAAATTTATTTAAACAAAAGTACGCAATGTCTGCCAATTATTTTTTTGTTGTTGTTGTTTTTTACTTATTTATTTATTTTTGTTATTAATAGCGTAACTGTATCCAGAGTATTGTACTAGTTTTTTTAACATTGAAATTGTAACTGTCGTGTACGTAACTGTGTGTTTTTGAAGTGTAATTATACCTCAAACTCTTTGTATCTGTACCTGTAATTAACTGTATATCTAAGTCAATAAAGTATTAAATTAAAAAAAAGTACAATCGGCTGGTGAAATTGTGAGACGCCTAGTTGCTTTGGAACGTCCGCTGCTTCGTCTTCTCCTATTCGAGCACCAAGTGGTAGGTAATCGTGTTAAATAATCACTTATAATTTTTCGCGCTTGGGTCCTGGTTATAACCCCTTGTTGGAAAAGCGATCTGAGCAAAGAAAACTGTTGGTCTCGGAGTTTTTTAGACGTGTTGCCAGACCTAAGCAACCTCACGTATCGTTGATGGTTATGCTATCTGTGGAGGGGCCAAAGTCACTACATTCTAGCTACCGTTCATCATTATCATCGTTATCGTCATCCTCTGGCATAACAAGAGCGGACCTGCGGTCCGTGACAGCTCATTCGGGGACTTGGGTTATTCCCTTGCTGTTTTGGTTCTGAATAATTCAAGTTTTCTCTGGCTTCATTGAGTTGTGACTTAGAGGGATTACATCGATTTTGCTCTATGATCCTTCTTCTCATTGCATCGAGGTCTTTAACGACAAACCGCGGATATTTTTTTCGTTTTTGCTTCTTACCTCACCCTTTAGGTAAGGTTACTCTTATGTTCTGTAATGAGCCACGTGATCGTCTGCAGGAGATCGGACGCACTAGAGCTTTTGAGGAAGGATGTCTTGGTGATGGTGGTGGAAGTTGTGCTGGTGGTGGTGCTGGTGGTTTTCTCGGCGTCTGGCGCGAGCTCATCATCGAACAGGTTGAGTCTGTCGAACTCGTCCAAGGCTTAATCATTACCACACTTCTCGGCTGGCTCTGGCGCCTTTGCCGACCTATCCAACCTTGTTGTGATGGGTTTCAAAGGCTCTTCGCCTGAGAGCTGGCCAAAAGCCTTGTTAATTTTGTTGGTTCTGAATTCTTGACAAATCTGTTGCTCCTGTTGCGTCACCACTGCATGACCACGGATGTGTTCCGAATGTTGATCTATGTTCTAATCCATTCCGGGAAGACCAACACACTACTCCATATGTTTTTAATTATTGGACTTCGACGAGGTCTCCCTCTTCTCGAAGAACCTCTGGACAAGTATCGAGCCCTTGTAGACCACTTCGATTAAGTCAGTAATCCCAAGGTAGGTTACTTGGTCATTGTAGCGCTGGGGGATGAGATCATTCCACTCGAAGAGCTACCGGTGGACAACCAGAAGATCCTTGTCTTCGACGACTTGGTCTGCGATAGCAACCGAAAAAATGAGTGGGGAGAAAGTTTGACAAGGATATTATATAGACATGGGTTATATTCACAGTTTACCCGGTTACAACTCCCGAGGCCAGAGCGACTCAGGGACACAAGGTCCACCCGGCCCACAAGCACCGTTTACTTACATACTTACTTACTTACTTTTTCCGCCTTTCATTAATATCCAGGGCCAGACGCCTCACCAACCAATTCAAGGCCTCCTAAAGCCATTCAAACCAAGGCGATCTGTACGATAAACGCCACACAATAATTGTACCGTCCTCGATGTTTAGTAGCTGATACCCATGAGTAAACTTGATAAAGAAGGACACGTGGAGCCTTCTCTCGAAACCTCTCCATAAAACGAGGTGTGAGGTCGTCTTCCAAACCTCGGATAAAACGCCATCTTATGGTGCGTGGCCTCTCCTCCTTTCTATCTATATCTTGCTACCTGTCACATTCAGCTACATCATAAAAGCTTTGGACCTCAGCTTGGTAATCCATCGCTTCCCGAGCTGCCCTTGGTTGGAAGGGATCAAACAACCTCAAAAGTTCCCGTCTTCTGCCACTTTTACTTGTAGAGAGAACGGATAGGGGAAACAGTGGTTCGCCTAATTGTTCCTCCACTTCCCTGAGGATAGGCTTTCCCGATACGTTTAGGATGGCCTAGCGGAGGGGGCCTGGTGGTGGTGCAACGTTGGCAATTAATTGCTCGGGAAGCTTCACCGTCTCAGGCTCCATCCCCGAGAACAACTCTTGAAGGAACTCCGCTAGCTTTTGTTCGGTAATGTTGTCTGCCATTCTGGGACTATATACACTAGGAGAAAATACTTGTTCAATAGGCTAGAATTTCGTGCCCGGGGTGGTACAGATAGGCTTTCCCAGTACGCCCTGAGTCGCCTCGATGGTAGGACCTGACTCTTCGGAAGACAATTGCTCGACAATATCTTGCTCAATTATGTCGTTTGTCATGCTATCCATATACCATCAAGACTACACTTATCTAATAGGGCGACCGTTCTGCTGCCTCAGGGAGGTCGTAGCGAGCACGTGAATGTACACTACTCAAACGTTATTTGTTACTACTTTTGATACTGTCATTTCACCACAGAAGTACATAAAAATATCATGTTTTCTTACCTGGACTCCTGCGAATTCTCCAAAGTATCACAAAGAGTACAATGATAACTAGCAGTAGAAATGCGATGATAGAAAGATAAATGGCGTGAAGATTTTTGATCCGCTTTTTACATGTTGCACCTGAAAGGCACAACCACGTTAGTAAGGTAGTTTCTCAAAATTGCATTTCGCATCTGTACTAGGCATATCCTTTGGGCAATTACCGCATATGCAAACGTGTACTCAATTAAACCTTGGACATCTGGTAGAGACATAAATGACCATTTATTCCCACTCAGGGAATTCATTATTCATTACTCAGGGTTTCAATCGGAAACGCCACAGCTTAACTTTCAACTTTGTTTATTGTGTTCAGTCACAAATCGCAATCAAGCTAGTGAAGCACATGTGCGAAGTTAACAAAAGCGCATATTAATAGTTTAAACAACGTGCATACGTGTCATTGCACGAAAATGGCGTCGTTGAAAGTAAGCATGAATATGGTGTCTGATACGCTCAAACCACATACAAATAGTCTAAAAAGCATTGTCAAGTGAAGGTTGGAAAACAGAGAAAGAAAACGTAGTTCTTGTTTAACTGCTCTGGGAGAGCTCATCAAAATAAAGCAAATTATTAAGCTAGTCGGTATTTATCATTGCTTGATGAAAAAGAGCATATCTGTAAGAGAGGTTTTTCCTAAAGCCATAGAAGGCAGGCTTACATGAGGCAACTGCGAGAAAGTTACATGTTGATGTGTACGAGATGAGTTCGGAAATCTAAATTTAAAAAAAAAAATAGAAAAAAAATTTAGATAATAGTACAGCGCATTGTATTTGAAAGAGTTATAGTTATGCTGAAAAGTGAAACAAAGAAAAAAGGTGCACGATATGTAATGTACCAGTAGAGTGCGATCAACTTAAAAAATAAATAATTTAGCCGACATGTTTACTCTAGTTCTTTTTCTTTTTCATTTGACGAGCCAGAGATCAGAAAAGCCGGAGTTCACGCGTCTAGCTTAGTAGTGTTTGCAATAAGCAAGTCTTCAAGACGAAAATTGCAACGTCTGAGAATTTGAAACTTGGCAGATATTGCTTACAAGATTTGTAAAATTTCTCTATGTAGTACCTAGTGTATTCCAAGACTTATATATATTCTTCTTTCCTAAGGTTCGTGGTTTATTTATGCAGAGACGCATTCCATCACAGCATAAGAATGCTGCATTTCTTCGCTTAAACAGTTAGAGGAGACAATTAACAAACTGTCAATCCAGCGCCGATCTCTGGGTCATTTAAGGCAGCTGAATTGAAAACTGTATGGTCTTAATTCATAGTGTACATAACTAATTCTGCAGAGTGAACCCTTCATTGTGAGAATTTTGTACGTTAATGTCCTTCCTTCGTAGCCTCATACAAGGGCGATATCAGAGAATGATCATAGGATTTATTTTCCGAAACGACATGAGCATTGTACTAAGATCAGAGTTTTCTAAACACGTCCTACCCACAAAGTACGTACCCGCTACAACTTTAATCCTTTTAATTTTTCCTTCTTCCTTCAATCCTTCACCAACTTTGTTTGTTGCAGTCACTACAATATCGTATTCCCTGCCTTCCGTGAGTTTAATCGTATATTTATGATCTGAAAGATCAGTGATGACCGCCGCTATTTCCCAGTCTCCTGTTGTACCGTCTGCATTCACGGTTCTTTTGTAAACAGTGTATTGTGTTATCTCTGCTCCACTGTCTGGTGGTTCATTCCATTTCAAGATTACTTCATCGCCCTTCACCTCACTGGGTATGTTAATCAGTTCTGCTGCTTCTGGAACGCCTGGGTGAGGAAAATGAATAGCATGTCGTAGGGCACAAAGTCGATTTCTACCACCCATTTTTTTAACGCGTGGATACGCGAAGCGTATTTGCAAGTTTTTGTGGGCACTCCGATATGCAAATTGTCACTCACTCACTCACTCACTCACTCACTCACTCCAGTGTAGACACACTTCGTAATTAGTCGGATAGAATTCGAGGGCACCGATATGAAGACGACAATTGTCGTGACCGAAGTCACCGAAGTCTGTTGATGAAAGTTCACGCTGAAAGTGTATCGTACCGTTGCCAGAGTTTGTAATGATTTTGTAGCTTAAGAGGACGATTAGCGAGGCCCTATTAGGGGTAAATTTCGACAAGCGACATGGCCTTGAAACGGCGACATAAAGGAGCTGAAATGGCGACGGACGACGAGCCGCTCATGGGAAATTACGACAGCGACCTTCGACCTTCCGAAACTGCGACGTGAAAAGGTTTGAAACTCAGACGCGCGACATAAAGAACCTCACTAACAGGGCCTCATTAGCGGTCTTACTAAAATCAAAAGGAGTTTAAATGTTTCCAGTTAGGACAATGGCCAACTTGGAGACTGAATTTCATGAGCCTATTACTCGGCCAGGCGCTAAACGTGAACAGATGATAACTATTCGCTTTTCCGACATCGACCGCCATCGACCGCCCCCAAGATTACAAGCAGTATATGAATTTCAGTTGGCTCGAAAGTGATCTGAAGATGAGAAAATCTCTTGCTAATGTAGTAAGCTTTGATGAGAACTCATAGAGCGAAATGAGCACTTGAATGAGAACTTATATGAGCGAAATGAGTACTTGTTATTGAACGGAACGACTACTGAAAACAGAATAAATTGACGAATCCATGATGTGAAACCGAAGAACTTCTGTGGCCAACCTGGATAAGAAACATCGCATGTAGGACTTTTCTACTGATTTAAGTGTTAGTACTAACAGGAGTGAAGTTGTAAAAGTATTGGGACGGCCAAGAAGTTTGTCAACATTTACTTGTAAATATGGAGGCGGCTGCCGTGACGGAGAACAATGAAGGTTACAATGTAACAAAGTCATCAAAGGGTTTGAAAAGAGTAAGTCATGTAGAAAATGTATTAAGCGTTATATTATATACAATACACCACAAGCCTTTTCAATGAAAAGTTTTCTGTCTATTGATTTCCGAATTTACCTTGAAGTGAACTGGATTGTGTTGAAGTAAACATGTTGGAAAAGTAGGATTACCAGTTTTGCTTACTGTTGTGTGACTCATCATATTTACATTGTAAAAACAAGAAGTTAATAAGCATAAAAACAGAGATGCATTGCTGTATTAATGATGAAAGTGTGATTCAGCCTTTTAAGGGCGAAACTGTATATTTATGGACTTGCTGTGATCAGTTGGTATAGATCATCAGTTACAAAGTGTGATGATAACAAAGACACTAAGTCAGTGCACCAAAAATTTACTTATAGCTGCATGCATAACTGGTAAAACTAGTGTAGAAAATATGGAATGGGTTTAGCCAACCTGCCATTCAAACCTACATGTAAGCAATGGGAAGTTGCCAATCTGTTCTGAGTGTTGTCCAATACATGTGCGTCTGTTCTAAGGCTACCAAAATGTGATTTCCTGTGAAACCAGAATGCCTAACTTAATAGAGGTGGAGAATTATCTGTAATGATAGCAATGTTCAATGTACCAGCTGATGTGAATTCAGTTGTTTACAGTCTATCTCCACCTATAAATGAATTATAACCAATTCTTATCAAATTGAAAAGAAAATTAAGTCACAAGCACCATTATAAGTTTTAAAGTGTTAGACCAAGAAAGTGTTGAAACCAATGAACTCTTTTAAAATGAGCATATACTGATAAGTCGAGGAGAAGTGGCTGAATAATATGTAAATAGCGCAGCTATAAATGAACACAATGATTGGGAAGTGCTTCTAAACTCCAGGAGTAAACAAATAGATGCACCATATTCCAAGGAATCTATTGAAGAACATGCCAACAAAACTGAACAATTGAAGCTGTTATTACTGATTCTAAAAAAGATGATATTGATGATGGATAGTGCGAAGTCGAGGACTGCCATTCAGGTGCCTTAGATTCATCAGCTGGGCAATCCTACATGGTTTTGTTCATTATCAGCTGCAGAATCAAGGTGGATATTTCTGTTGAAAACATTGAATAGACTTGTAGGCAACAAAAACTATAATGATGATAAAATTGACAATGTCATGGCAACAAAAGTCAGACCTTATTCAGAAGAACCCTGCTACATGTGTTAGAAACTTTGAACACACAGACAGTGAGCAGCAGGATACCAGAACTACATTTGGTTTTGGCTCCATTTAATCCTGTATTCTTATGTTAAGTTATCAAATTTTTTAACAACTGTATGCTTGCCACCTGCCTTATAACTGATGCCTAGTGTAGTCAAACGATTGGCGTCATTTACTCACTGTATGTTTATTTCGAAAAGCTACTCAGCTCCCTGGTCACGTTTATGTTGTGATTATAGGTTATTAAAATTATCTTCAAGTTCATTCAATCACAACTATGAAAAAACACTTCGTTAATTTTAAAATTATTTCTTTTTTCTCTATTTTGTAAACATATCCACGAGTTCACCATAGTCCTACTTTGATCTTACATATTTACGATTGTACAGCTTCAGTAAAGCCTCTAGTTTGCTTCATTGTCTTTCTATGGTTATTAACTACGAATAATTCGGCTTTCATTCCACTTCTCCTTGAACGCGCAGAAACCCTATCGAGCGAGTGGGGTACCAATGAGTAAGATATTGTACGTTTCATGCCATATAAGTGTGGGACATGTTATGTGAAAGCCTTGTAAACAGAACAGTAACGCATGCTCTTTATTTCGATACATAAACTCAAGGCTCGTGATGCTGGATCAACACACCTAGTTTTTGTCCAAATATTGATAACAAGGAAGAGCAATTGACGCAAAGCGTATGACAGTCAAAAATGACTCATGATTAATTAATCTTGTTGTACTTGACACCTTATTCTAAGATTGTTACATGCTTGGCTTGCTTTTAGTATGTATTAACTAACTTACATGAAAGTTTTCAAGCCACTGTAAGATTAACGGAAGGCGATTAACAGCTTACCAAATGAATATGAAGCGAGTTCTTCCCTAAACGTTAGACCATCAACACACAGATGAATAACACATGCACTTACAACAGGCCAATCATGTGCTATATCCTCACCTTCATATTTTGTCTGAACTGTCTTACTTCCCGCCGGTCCCTCAAACACAAAATTTCTAGCAAACACTTTCACAGTGTATTTAGTATCCTTGTCCAGACTTCCAACGGAAAGACTTGTTGTACTGGGGTCTGTAATATTCTCATTCTTTATCTGAGTCCCAGTCCTCAGTATCACCACTCGGTATGCTGTGATAGGACTCCCTCCATCATCAGTTGGTTCACTCCAATTTACTGTGACTGACGTGGCTCGAATGTCTGCATCTGATGACGTAATCACTGGTGCACCTGGTTTCTCTGTTGCACCCAAGAAAAATAAGGCATCGATTAGGATGACGTTGAATCATTTGTCAAGGAAGTCTAAATCCAGCTCTATTGTTCGATATGGAGTTCGAAAGTGACAAAGATTTAAAAAAACTGAGAGTCAAGAGAAACTGTACTAAAATAGTTGGAGATTCTTAAAACCACGGAGAGGCAATGGATAGTTGTTTATCAATATCGCCATGTTACTTGCAAATTACCCAAGCAGTAGTCCTCATAACGGCCCAGTGAGCACTAGGTTCGGATTTCTTTGTGGCGTTATCAATGCGCTAGTGGGCCATCCTTCATAAAATGCTAGGCGCGTTGTCTTGGCATCTCTTGGTACGTATTTACTCGGGAATTTGAAAATATTCAATTCTCTGGCTAAGCCCACTCTACCTGAAAGTTGGTTGTCATTACAGTATCACAGGAAGAGAAAACTAGTTTTAATCAAGTAACTTTCTTATGGCTGTTCTTGATACGAAGAACATAACTTACAGCTTTTAAGCCAGCGAAAATTCAATTTGGATTTAGCCACCTTCTCCTCGCTAGGAAGAAGTCCAAATGTTTGAAGTAAACCTTGAAACTGTATTCACAGTACTTACAAGAGACACAAAAAATCACCTCCACGAACTTGATTTTTAACAGTAAACAGAAACTCCAAAAGACAAAACACTTAACAACTAATTAGAATTCGCAAGCCTCTGAATTAAATCATTTCCAAGCAAAATACCTTTTTTTCCTTGTGTATATGACATTTTAAATTTTGAATCAATCTCTCACGTTGTATTGCTCACAAATTGAACTAATTAATCACTCACGTAAAGCCGTAAAATCCACTGTCGTCAGTCACATTGATACTGACAAAAAGCATGTCTTTTCAATCCGCGAACGAATCCATTCATTCTATTCCTACTATTTGCCTGCACTCTTCAAGTATTTTTAAAGTATTTTTAAGATAAGTATTTTTATCTTTAAAATAAGTATTTTATTTTTAAGAGTTAAAACACCTGCTAGCCTTAAGTTGGGAGCAGACCTTTAACGAGATTTCTAGCCTATGCTATGAATCTAGTTATAATTACTAGCAAAACTGGATGGTTGTGACATCTCCGAACATCACTACAACGTTTATGAACAAAAGTACAAAAGAAAGCCAGAGAAAAAAACAAAAGCAAAAAAAATCGCGTTAGCATAATAATACTGTTAATTCGTGGCAGAATATTTACTAAGCTGCGAAGCTGCTAGGTGAAAGTTCATAAGGCCACTATTTATCGAGACTGGAGAAAATAATTGGTTTATGAATGAATGCAACCTATCAAGGATAACAAAACCGGTGAAAAATATTACATGTTAATGCGTCATTCGTACGGCAAAGGGACTTATCGGACTTTATTCTGCACATGCAGTTTTCTTGTCTCGTTCCTTTGCACTATTGTTTGGTCCTACCCTGGTCACCGTTTCATCGTGGTAGTTTTTTTTTTTTACTTGGGCTTCCCAGCGGGAGCCCAAGTTTAAACATGCCCTTTTTTTTTGTTGTTTTCTGTCTTGAGTCACAAATCGCCGTCTGGGCCCTAATACGCATGCGGGCATCTCAAATCATTATTCAGGTCACGGACTTCCTGCAAACTTTTCGAGTACTCCTGGGAATTCAACAGCCAAAAAATTACAGGTTTGATTGTGAATTTGTACTGAAAAGCTATTCTAATTCAGCGATTCCTTGTATTCTGAACAGTTTTTGCGAAATGTTTGAAAAACATGCCCCGCACGAGGCGATAAATTCTTTTCGAAATGGTCCTGTAGTTTCTTCGAATCGCTTGCGGGTCTCCCGTCTCGCATTTAGAATTATACGCGTTTCTTTCTTAGGCGTAAACAAAGATTTTTCTGAATAAATTTTTCATTTAGGAAAGCATTTTGTCTGTTATCTGTGTTATTCTTTCGATTTCTATTGACAAAACGTGACAACTGCATAATCTTGCGGATTTTACAGTCAGAACCTTTATTAGTTTCTAAAATTTATTACTTAACTCAATCAATCAGTGTAAAACGCAGACTACGGACCGGGCGTAAAAGACGGACAGAGGGTTAAATTTAGACCAGGAATAAACACTGCTTACAATATACTTGCTTGTACTATGCTGGAGCTTTAAAACAATCGACAAAGGACAACTGAGATTTCATCATGTCAACGTTGTGGCTTTTACAGCTGGATATGCCAGGAAAGAAGCCCAAGTTCACGCACATATGCGTCTTGTTTTTCTAGTAAAACAACTTCAAAAAATGCTGTAAAGCGTGAATCATCGGCAGCAGTAAATCGGTAGCTTTGACGCCATTTTTTTCCCAAACAAAAACTCACTGGAACAAGTATTACCCAGACGTCCCGGCTATATTTACATCCTTAGCGGTAGATATTGTTGAATACTCTGAGGTGGAGAGTCAATCAGATTACCCGTCCTACTATTTGACATTGGGTTATAATGTTGGATAAACTATCGCGGCCTGTTTGAGTAAAGAAACTTTCGACACTGAAAGAGAACTAAATCAGCATATATTTATCACACTGTGTCACACATCAAAGTAATCAGCAGCTGCTTCTTGGTGTTATAAATGACGTCAGTAGTTGTAAAAAGCGGGGACTGGCGCAAAATTAAAAAAAAAAAATTAAAAAATGGTTAAAAAAAGTTGATGAGTTTCTGGCGCAATCCTCCTCCTCCTCCTCCTCCTCCTCCTTCTCCTCCTCTCCAACTTACGTCAACTTTACCTTTAGCTGAATCGCACCAAAACATAAAATTAAATTAAAGGTTTAAAGAAATACATATATAGTAATAATAGATGGAGAACAAAACAGTGAAACAATTGAAAGTACTTGCCAAAGAGCAGGGTATTAAAGGATATTATCGGTTGCGTAAAGACGATCTCATCAAAGCGTTGGTTAATATTCAAAGACCTATCCCCAACCAGTCGCAAAGACCCATTCCAGCCCCTAGAAAAAATATACCCAACCAGCCGCAAAGACCCATTCCAGCCCCTAGAAAAAATATACCCAACCAGCCGCAAAGACCTATTCTAGCCCCTAGACAAAATATCCCCAACCAGCCGCAAAGACCTACCCCCTCACATGAACCGATACCTGAGATTAATGTTCCCATTCTCGAACCTTCCAAACCTGTTACATCACTTAAACATTTAGCAAGCAGAGTTATCAAACCGCTAAAGAAAGCGATTAACAAGTTCGCAGATTGAATTCTATCTTTTGTCCCAGAATCAATCAAAAAGACTGTAGATAAACGAGTCGATAGTTTGAAGGAAAAGGTTAACCACTTCACTCCAAAAGAACAACAAACAGCGTTGAAGGGGTATCTAAAAACCTACAGGATAGATGGACAGAAAGGGTATGACCCCAAGACATTTATCAATAACATCAAACCAAAAGTTCTGGATCTCATTAATCAGCAAAAGAAGCCTATCAAAACCAAGATCATCTTTACCTGTAAATTCATAAAAGAGAATCCTGCTACTGGACAGATTGATGAAAACTCAGGATACTTTCATTCAAACGTAGAAACGATTACTAAGTCAACCGATTTCTCTGACTCGTTCAATACTATGACAAATCGTCTACTTGAATCAATCCAACAGTTTCAGAATGAAGACTCTGGATGGCAGTTTGATTAAGTGGAATACTTTGATATCAACATCGACCCATTTGAACCGCTTTCTGGAAGTTCCTATATTCCACTTCCATCAAAATTAACATCCAAGAAGGCAATTATCAACGTTAAGAATGAGAAGGATCATGAGTGTTTCAAGTGGTCGGTAACCTCAGCCGTGTTTCCAAGGGAGAAAGACCCACAAAGACTAAACAAACAAATGAGAGAAAACTCAAATCATTTTGACTGGTCAGGAATAGAGTTCCCCGTTTCACTAAAACAGATTGATAAGTTCGAAAAGCAAAACCCCTATGCGATTAACGTTTACGGATATGAAGATGATGTATACCCTCTAAAAATAAGTAAGAAACATAAAACTCATGTGATCAACTTACTTCTCATATCAAACGATGAAACAAATCACTACTGCTGGATAAAGAATATGAGTAGATTGTTAGCTGCAAAAGTTAGCAAACATAAATGTACGATGCACTTTTGTTATAGTTGCCTAAACTCATTCCAGTCAAAGACTTCATTAGAAAAACATCTCGAATACTGCACCACAAACGAAGAAGTTAAGATTGAAATGCCTTTAGATAAAGATGGAAATCCTCGTAATACTTACTTTAAAAATTATAGCAGAAAAATGCGAGTTCCCTTTGTTGTATATGCTGACTTTGAGAGCTTTACAGAGAACATATACACCTGCTCCCTAGATGAAAGTAGAAGTTTTACTAATCAATACCAGAAGCACAAAGCATCAGGCTACTGCTATCTTATCAAGTGCTTTGACGACAACACATTTCCGCCCATGCTTGTACGATACACTGCTGAATCCCCAGACGAAGATATCCCACAGATGTTTATAGTAAATTTAGAGTCAGATATTAAGAAAATTTACAATTGGTTCAAATTCCATAAGAAGGTAAAGATGAGTAAGAAAGATAAATTCGACTATAAAAATGCTACTCACTGCCACATCTGCGAGGGTGAATTAGGAGAAGATAAGGTATTAGACCACTGCCAACTTACAGGAAAGTATAGAGGAGCAGCTCATAACGAATGCAACTTAAACTATAAAATTCCAAAGTTCTTCCCAGTCATCTTTCACAATCTATCTGGATATGATTCACACCTATTTATCAAGAACCTTGGCACATCAAAAAGTAAAATAAACTGTATACCTAATAATGAGGAAAAGTATATTTCTTTCACAAAACAGATTGTAGTTAACACTTTTACAAACAAAGAAGGTAATCAGGTTGATGTGAAGCGAGACATAAGATTCATCGATTCATTTAAATTTATGGCAACTAGCCTTGACAGCTTAGTAACTAATTTACCAAAAGAAGCTTTCAAAAACCTTATGAGCTACTATGAAGGTGAACAATTAGAGCTATTGTTGAGAAAGGGTGTTTTCCCATACGACTGGTTTGACGGCTTCGATAAACTATCAAGTACACAATTACCACCTAAAGAAGCGTTCTACTCAAAACTCAATGACAAAGACATAACAGAAGACAACTACCAACATGCTCAAAAGGTGTGGGAAAACTTTGAAATGAAAACAATGAGGGAATATCACGACCTATATCTTGAGTCAGATGTACTCCTGCTAGCTGATGTCTTTGAGAACTTTCGAGATATTTGCAGTGAAAACTATGGATTGGACCCTGCCTGGTATTACACAGCGCCTGGACTAGCTTGGGATGCCGCGTTAAAGTTAACTAAAGTGGAGTTGGAGCTGCTAACTGATCCTGACATTCTACTTATGGTTGAGAAAGGCATTCGAGGAGGTGTATCTATGATCTCCACTAGATATGGTAAAGCTAACAATCCGTACATGACCAACTTTGATTCTAACTTACCCACAAAGTATATCACATATCTCGACGCAAACAACTTATACGGTTGGGCAATGAGTAAACCACTCCCTACTCACGGTTTTAGATGGATGACTAACCAAGAACTCAAGGGTTGGAAAAATCTCCCATGCATACTCGAGGTTGATTTGGCTCAACGACTTCATGATTTACACAACGACTATCCACTAGCTCCAGAGAGACTTGAGGTTGACAAGGTTGAGAAATTGATCCCAAACCTCAACGACAAGGTAAAGTATGTTGTTCACCACGAAACCCTGAAAATTTACGAAAGTCTTGGACTAAAAGTCACCAAGATTCATAGGGGTATTACATTCGAAGAGTCTGCATGGTTAAAGCCGTACATCAACTTGAATACCAACCTCAGAGCGAAAGCAGCCAACGACTTTGAAAAAGATTTCTTCAAGCTTATGAATAACTCCGTCTTTGGGAAAACCATGGAAAACATTAGAAAAAGGGCGGACGTACGATTGGTTACGAATGAAAAAGATGCGAAAAAATTAATATCAAAGCCAAACTATCAGCACCGTACCATCTTTTGCGAGAATCTAGCGGCCATCCACATGAAGAAAACAAAGTTAGTCTTCGATAAACCTGTTTACTTAGGCATGTCCATTCTGGATCTAAGTAAAACATTAATGTATGATTTTCACTACAATTACATCAAGCCTAAATATGGTGAAAGCGGTAATTTGCTGTTCACAGATACGGACAGTCTTGCCTATGAGATAGAAACAGATGATTTATACAAGGATATTAGCAAAGACGTAAAAGACCTGTTTGATACTAGTAATTATCCTAAAGATCATCCATCGGGTATCGAGACAGGTGTGAACAAGAAAATCATCGGCATGTTCAAAGATGAGGCTGGTGGTAAACAGATAACCGAATTTGTAGGTCTACGGGCCAAGCTCTACTCCTACAGGATGGATGAAGGTACAGAAGAAAAGAAATGTAAGAGAATGAAGAAGGCAGTCGTCAAGAAAACCATCCGTTTCGATAACTACAAGGATTGCCTATTCAATAAAGAACCACAGATGAGACAGATGAATGTAATCAGAAGTCACAAGCATGATGTTTACACTGAAACGGTTAACAAGATCGCCTTATCACCATTTGATGACAAGCGATACATTTGTGAAGATGGTATACATACTTACGCCCACGGACATTATCGTTCCAACACAAAATTAGGCGGCAGCTCAGTATCGTCTGGTACAACCTGAAGCTCTTCTCTCACAAAACTACGCCTAGGTCCATCTAGTAAATAATACAATACTGGCTGATTAGGTGACACCACACTCCTAGAAAGATTGTAAACCTGAATACTCCAGATAGGATCCGTAGAACGTCTGCGCTCACCTCCTTCATCTTCTCCAGGAGCAAGTAAGTATCTAACTTTAACACCAGGTGGCAGTCTCACCTCATCATGTCCAACAACTCGCTTATACTTTGGAGGATCAATATCAACCTCTTTCAGTCTTATAGCTTTCTCAGGCTCTTTACCAGTTATTCTCGTTGGTATACTATTCAGAGTTTTCAAAATAGCCGGTAATCGTTTCACCCATACTCTAGATCGATCATCACTAATCATTTCTTGTGCGTATTGATGACTAAATAGTTTTTCTGATAATGTTCTATTTGCTCTTTCAACAAATGCTTGAGCTCTATGGTTTCCAGCTTCAGACCGTTGTATGGTTACATTATGTTTTTCCATAAGTTTTGTTACATCACCCATAAATTCTCTTCCAGGATCAACAATTAATGTTTTAGGATATTTTAACTTTCTTGAGTATATTTTTGTTAAAGCTTTTGAAATCTCATTTGATTCTTTTGATGTTAGTGGTTCTGCATCTTTGTATCTCGAGGCAATATCAATCACAACCAGAGCATATCGATATATCTTTCTTCCCACTTTATCATGTGGTAAAAATAATATATCTGCTTGGTGAATCTGATTAGGCTTTTCCACATTCCAATGCGGTCTAGGGATATACTTTGGAGCTGGTAGATAGATTTGCCACAGCGCCTGTTTCTCAAGCCATCGTTTAGCCTCGTCTTCACTGACTTTTGCTTTTTCAGCTAATTTTGGAATGGCAGAATAACCTTTCCAGTATCCATAAGTTGAATAGTATGTTTTCCTCATTTAAAGAATAATCCGCCTATCTTTAAAATAAAATATGTCGCAAGCTATATCTGAAGAAATTAACCCAAACAGGATTCCACTAGAGCCCCTCGGTTTGAAAGCGGAATCGTCACTGAATCGAATTACACTCAATCCCTCATCCGCTAATCCTGAAGAAACACTATATATAAATATTCCACAACTTGCTAAGAATGTAGTGATTGTCCCAGGAAGCGTATCTCTACTATTTGACTTGACTGTTGATGGTCATGCTAACAAGACACTCGTGAATAACGTAGGCAGTAACCTTGTATCCAGACTCAGGGTTCGTTTTGGTGGAGAAACACTACAGGATACTCAAAGATACGATCTCTTTCAAACCTACCATGACTTATACTTAACAGCCGAAGATCGTCAGAATGGAATAAAACAAGGTATTTCTTCTGAAAACATGAGGAAGCTTAGGACAAATGCTGGTGATAAGGTAACCTAAGGAAATGATAAGGAAGTAGCTCTTGCAGCAGTATACAACACCAAGTACCGTATCCCACTCAACCATCCTATTCTCAGCAAGCATGGGGTTTTCTATCCAAAGGCGTTACCTCATTCACTAATCTTTGAGATTACACTGGCCCCAGTTTCCGATATTGTTGTTTATTCTGACAAGACCAAGACTCCAACTTACAAAATCGAAAACCTTGAGTTGGAATATGCTTGTATATCAAGTGAATACTTAGCTAGTGAGGCTCAGTCAGCTTATCAGGTTGGTAAAGTATTCTTTTACGAGAATGTTCTTCTACACAAAACTTTTACCATCTCCAAACCTAATGACAGTTACATAAACGAGCACATTAATATACCTAGGAGATCAATGAAAGGGATATTGTGCTTGTTCACAGAGAGATACATCGGAGGAGCACGAGACTCTGAGAAGTTTGTCAATCCAAATATCACATCAATCGAAATTAACGTTGACGGCATGCCAAACCGTCTCTACTCCAAGGGAATGAAACCGTCAGACTTCTGGGATTCGGTAATGAAACGTTTCGGTAAAGAGGGTGTCAAGCTAAATGATTTTTATGCCGACAGGTTTGCTCTATGGATTGACTTGAGAACTCACCCTGACAATAGTATTCATGGAGGAGGACTGGCCTTGAACAACACACGAGGCGGTGTAAAACTTGAAATGAAACGAAAAGTTGGAGGAACAGGAAATATCACCTGTCACATGTTCGTGGTAGCCGATGCGTTGATGGGATCATGAATTCAAACTTAAGTTCAATTATGTATTAGTTAAAAGAACATGGAAGAACTGCGAGAAAAAGTTCCTTTTCATTGCATTATAACAGGTCCAACAAATTGTGGAAAGACAAAGTACCTCACGGATCAGCTCAGAGGACCATTCCGAAAAGTTTTTGAATACATTGTTTTCATATGGCCGACTTATGCTAAAAATAAGACTTATCATAAATTTGCTAACAGAGATAAACGTTTCTTAGTATTATCACCAGATGCTAGTAACAGCGATGAGATTAACGAGTTATTAACCTATTGCCAAACTTTGTTCTCTGGTACTAATACTTTACTTATTTTAGACGACTGTGCTGTATCGAATGATCTAAAGAAACGCTCGAACAAGTTTATAGATCTAGCATTCTCTGGAAGGCATCATGGATTATCAGTGTGGGTATTGACACAACAATTAACATCCATAGCAAAACCATTCCGTGAAAATGTAGCTTGTGTGGTTACATTCCATAATCCATCACAAAAGGGGATGAAGATGCTTTTCGAAGATTATGGAGGGGATTTAGAAGCGGAAACTCGTAAAAAGTTTGTAGAAATGCTGAAAACTGAAAAATATTCGAGACTCTGTTTCTGTTTACGTTATCCATTCCAATGTTATTTAGAGATTCCTGGGCAAAGCGGTGAGGTGATTTAAAAGAATCTATGTATTATTACAAAATTAAAAGATGACAAGCGTTGAAGATTTTATTGAAGAACAGCCTGAGGTAAAAGATGAGACCAAAGATGATGATATTGAAATCAAACAAGAATCACTATCTATTCTCGCATCTCTTGGAAATACAAAGGAATATTTAGGTGTTGAGATGAGTCTAGGTGATATCAAGAAACTCACAGAAAAAGAAGTTGAAAAATATTATAATCGCTACCAAGCAGTCTTAGGCAAGCAAGTTAGTAGTGGATTAGTAGAGTCAGCTCTTCAAGCAGCGTCTCATGTCATTTCTTACGTGGTTCCTGTAGATGACACCGAAGCTCTTAGCAAAGACTTACAGAACGATGAGTTGGTTAAGCGTGAACTGACAAACTTTATAGGTCTCTTGGTATTAAAAGGTGGAAGATTGGTAGCACTTGCTAGTGGACTCTTCCAGGTTGCTAAGCACATTAAAATCAACAAAATACAAGAAATTTCAAGTACTACTGAGCAAGATATGATTTAAAGATTATTTACTATGGGAAATAAAGAAACATGTCTGATGAAGTTGTTGAACAAATTACAATAGATCCCCCTCCTCCTAAAAAGAAGAAAGCTGCTAAAGAGAAAGATCCCAAAAAGGTCGCTGCCGGTAAGAAACTAGCAGAATATAACAAAAGAGCCAAAGAAGCGTTAGCTAGGGAAACAGCTAGGGAAATGAAACGTGAAGCGGAGACTAACCAGGAAGAAAATATAAATGCAGAGAGCGAATCTAAAGCATGGATTCCAGAGCTATCTTTTACTACCGTGTTATCTATTGTTGGAATAGGGTTTACCGCAGTTGACATGTTTATGAGATACTACAGAAACAGAAAACCACCAAACACAAATATTCCTACCCAACCACCAACCACAAATATTCCTACCCAACCACCATCCTCACAGACCACTACCCAACCAACTCCTAAAATAGTAATGCTCTGAGGAAAACCAGTTTAAAGATTTTCTCTACCCACAATAAAATCATGTCAACTGAAAAAAAACTTGTGAAAACTGTTACCGATTCAGCCGTCATTATCGGATTGGCTGCCGGTGTTGGATACGTAGCTAAAAAGGCTATGAAAGAATCATTTATCAACGACCCCTCCTCAAGTATTACAAACTATGCTAAATGGGTCGCTGTCCTGTCCGGTAGTATGTACCTCAAAACTTATTTAGAAGATCAAAAGATTTTGCCGACTTAAAGATTTTACATATTTACTAATAAATGGCGACAATAGCAATGATGATTGGTGGAGCTATATTGAATGCGACAACGTTCGTAGGTGGCTCGTATCTTGCAAAATATCTCTCGGGTGATAATACAGATGCGGAGCGAATACGACACGACAAGGCAATAGAAAAATATCAAAAAGATTATGCTACATACCAGGAAAAGAGGCAGAATCTCATTGATTGGTACTCTCAACAGCAGGATGATAAAAACCAGGCTTCACAAAATATTTCGAATACCGATGAAGCTTTGAAATTGTATAGTCAGACACATGAACCAAAATTCTCTGATTATTATAGACCTAGTAGCAACCAAAAGATGGGGAAGATGGCATATGTGGGTGGTGGTATGCTGGCATTGGGTTATATGGCTAGTAAATTCTTTTAGTTTAAAGATTTCTTACAGATAAGTAAAAAAATCATGGAAGATTACCCAGAAATACCAGACTTTGAACCAGTTGATCCGGACGATGATGATACCACAAAAAATGACATCCCATTAAAAAGAATTACATCCACAACTCGTAAAACTAAACCTGGCGCAAAATTTAAAGAAACTTCATTTGGTGGTGGTGAAAATCAGCCCTTAATAGCGAAAGATTTGGGAGAGATGGAAATTGAACAAAATCAAGCTTGGGCTAGAATCAAATCAAAATTCCCAAAAGTTGTTACTTCCAAGTTCAGTGCTAAAATTAACAAGTTGGGTCATGTAGTTGTGGAACTGCTTAGTAAAAAATCAAGGCCTTATACTTTATTAGGTAAAGATGATGAAATTGTTGATTATCATGATCTCCCCAAAACTATAAGGAACAGTTTAGGGCCAACCTCAATCGAACTTGTGGTAGCTAGTGATGTTGAAATAGCTAAGAAAAAAGAATCACTCAACAAAATGAAGGAGGAACTAAAATTCCACATGGATAAGACGCTGAAGACTCCAGAGGAAATTAGCCGAATAGAGACTCTCAAGAGTGAAATCAGTGAGAAAGAGAAGGAGATAGCCAATAATGAGAGTAAGAATGAGAGAATACAGGAACGAATGTCATTGCGAGACCGGGTGAAGGTCATCTTCAAAAAGTACGGTTTTACAGTCGTTGCTGTGATGAGTGCTGTAGGTGTTGTTATCGGTGTGATTGTCTCTAATCTAAAAAGGGGTTTGACCAGTGTTGCAAAGGGTGTTGGTAACGGTTTGAAAGCGATTGGTAAAAAGATTGGTGAGATATTACCTGGAATGGTTGGAGCTATTGCTAGTTTTATCTTCAAAACAGCGGGGGAGGTTATTGGATTTTTAAGTAAGAATGCTTGGCTGCTTATAGTGGCTGCGGTTCTATACCTTGTGGAACAATTTAAAAAGAAGAGGCGCTAAGTAAAAACATGAATGATACAACGTTTCTATCTATCACTATGCTAACTCCTGAAACAAGAATTTACCTGGATCCACCCTTAACCCAAGTAAAAGAGATAAAAAATGCTACTTAGTTACATTCCTATAGCGTCGTCTAGAAATCCCATGTACTTAATGTGTGATCTTATAGAGCCAAAGTCTTCATATTCCAATTGTTGTATCCCCATCGGTGAAAATGTAGAACTTAAACCCTCACAACTACTAGCTGATATTCCATCTCAAGAGCATCCTTGTTTAAGAGTTCCACAAACCAAAAATCCGGTCAACTACTTTACTTTGTTGATTTTAGATAAAGATGGAAGAAAGGCTAACTTAAATAACGAACCTATTCGAATTCATTTAAAGATTTCCTGTTGATCAGTAAAAATGGAAGACTACAATAGAATTTATCCACAAGTTCCTATTAACGGTAACCCACTTAATTTCAGGCTTCAAAAATCGTGTGAAGTAGTACATAATCTTCAGAAGGAAATTAGACATTACGAGGATGTTAGGAAAAATCACAATAGAGCGAGGGGAATATTTACAAAAATCAGTGTTGGTAGTGGGGTGGTTTCAGTTATCCTATCTGCAAGTGGACTGGGAACCTCTCTTACTGGTTTTGGTGCTGTTGTTGGTATCCCGTTGGGAGCGGTTGGAGGTATATGTGGGGGAATATCGGTCGGATTCGGTGCGGCTTCTAAACGACTTTCACATAAAGTTAGTAAACACGAACAGACCGTTTCTCTAGCAAAAGCAAAAGTAAACACCATTCACGACTTGGTTTCAAAGGCACTACAAGATAACGCCATCTCCGACCAAGAATTTTCGCTAATTTTAGCAGAGGTGGACAAGTTTGAAAAACTAAAAGTCGTAATCCGTCAAAAAGACCGGAAAGATACAGAAAAAAACTTAAATATGTCACA
This sequence comes from Ricordea florida, assembly GCA_949710005.1. NCBI lineage: Eukaryota > Metazoa > Cnidaria > Anthozoa > Corallimorpharia > Ricordeidae > Ricordea > Ricordea florida. The sequence goes on along the minus strand of OX453274.1, from coordinate 14,491,922 downwards.
GATAAGGACAGAGGTTCGCGCGGAAATATTAAAGGAGCTAACCGGTCCCGCACGTTGAAATTTTCATTTGAGCGAACGCCTGTAGGATGGAATTATGAGGTTGGTCTTAGAAAAGAACGGTGTTGATTTAAAAGCATCTTATTCTAAACATAAAGATTAAAATGTTACTCAATGATTTCAGAAATAGGTATCCAAAGGCTGATCGCGACCAATTCGTATTTGTGGCCGATCAATATGGTGGTTACATTAGGTGGAAAGTTAATGGGACAACAATCATGTCTTATGATGACCCCACTGGAAAAACATGGACTGAAGACCTATCACCCCGTTTGAAAAGACTTCTATGGAAAGATTTAGGATTGGATGATAATGCATTGAGTTCATTCCCCAAGAGTTTAACTATGACCAAACGCTCTTACCCAATACCTGCCATTGATTTTGATGAACCCACCAGCAACACGACAAACATGCTGACCTCACTGGATATATACGTGTCCAATACGAAGAAATTCGCCGCTAAGATGCGTAATGTTTTCACCTCCCAAGTTGTGACTTTCAAGTTTGGTAAACAGAGTCGAAAATGGTTGAACGCCCCCGATATGAATTATTGGCCCCAACAACTGAACTTTGCAGTGTGGTGTGCGACCTCTGGATGTGGAAAAAGTCCTTTCGAGAGTCTCAACTATCCCAAAGTCGTGAGTAGCTTCATTAAGTTTCATGTCTACTTCACTATAAGACGAATATTGTATGAATTGGGTATTCCCCTACCTGATGAGCAACCTTTTGTAATAAACAACAACCCTTACAGCAAAGTCGCATATCAACGATTGTGTGCTGAATTTGGCATCTCAAACAACTCTGACTTTAGATGGAAAGGTGGAAGAAATGGGGGTTTGGGCGATATATTCATCGATTATGGTGCAGGATATCATGGAGCGGGTGGCGGATATCAAAATGTTCATATGGTAAGGAATTACGACGATGGAGCTGATCAATGGCCTGGTAAAGTGGTAAATTTGCTGATGAAGGAGGTAAGAAAGAAAAAGGTAATCTCATCTCATTCATCCGCAATGACGATTTTGCCGATTACAAATATGCCTGGTTTATCCCAACAAGTGGCTATGGACTCACTAAAGCTGGACTTGGTAGATTGAATCGATCTGCTGAAGCTTTTGTTTACTGCATATTGGGGGCGCAAGTTAACACTAGAAACTCGATTGTGGGCTCTGGTGGTGGTGCGATCGAGACTCAACAAGAATTCTTAGCCCTGTTTGAGAGTAGTGTGATTGAAAATGACATTTCGAGTTCGATCCAAAGGTATCAATTAGCTGTACAGGAAGCGAAATTACGGCTTGATTTAGCTGTTGCCCCCGGTGTATGGCTAATGCCTAGTAATATGATAATCAACACTGAGAGCGTGACTGGTTTTAATAACAAGTTGATGAAGGCCACTGATGAGATGAAATTTGGAGTGAATGGTTCCCTAAACACTGAAGCAAAACAAGTTGGAATAAATCATAACATGGGATCTTCAAAGGTTAAACTACCGCATAGAACTAAGACGAAACCAAAACTAAAATCCTCACAACCAAAACCAAAACCTATTATAGAAACAGACTCAACGCAGCATGACACGCAACACGAAAAAAATATATTAGCATTTATAGTTGTCGCTGGTGGATTAGCGTGGTATCTATTTCGGTAGTTCACGAGTATTTCACGTGGATATACAATCTCGATCACGTGTAGAACAATAGATTACATACCTGAGCGACATAGCAACAAGCAAGTTTTACTTTTTAGAGGCTGGTTTCTAACGTCGCTCAGGAATGTTTGTTATGTAACACTGACTTGCGTTATATAACCTAGTGTTTTTGTTGTGTCTCTTGTGTTGTGTGACACTCTGTACACTTCGACTTTATTCTATTGTGTTCGCATATACATAACCTACAAAACCATCTTTGTTTTCCATGAATACATATTCCTTTCTCGTTGCATTCTTTGCATAGATGCCTCCTCCGTTTATGCTTGCAAAGACTACCACCGTTACATTCTCTACATCGCGACTTCTGTCTGTTGTGTTCACATATTTGAGACCCTCCACAATCCTTACAGTAATATTTAACCCTTCCATGAATACACTTATACTTATTAGTTTTTGTTTTATCTTGTGGTGTTGATGTTGATGGCGGGGCTTCGATGAATGGTTGTGTTAGAGCTTTGATGAGATCGTCTTTACGCAACCGATAATATCCTTTAATACCCTGCTCTTTGGCAAGTACTTTCAATTGTTTCACTGTTTTGTTCTCCATCTATTATTACTATACATGTATTTCTTTAAACCTTTAATTTAATTTTATGTTTTGGTGCGATTCAGCTAAAGGTAAAGTTGACGTAAGTTGGAGAGGAGGAGGAGGAGGAGGAGGAGGAGGATTGCGCCAAAAACTCATCAACTTTTTTTAACCATTTTTTAATTTTTTTTTTTAATTTTGCGCCAGTCCCCGCTTTTTACAACTACTACGTCATACAAGGATAGTAAAACATTGAACAACGTCCCAACCACAACAGGTAGACAACCTAACAACTGCTTACGCAACAGTACGAAATAGCAGGAAAATCTCATGAGTCTGTTCAACGTGTCTTACGTTTGACCAACGACATTGACATTAGGTGTTCGCAACAAAGCGGGTTCAGTGGAGGGGATATCGATATGGGTTAGTCATTGAGTGTGCGTTCAAGATGACTGGGTACTGGACGAGCTCTTGTTGAGTGGTTTTACTACAATATGGACGCAGAACATCATGAGGCCACCATCCAGCAATCCCGAAAACACGCTTTATCCATAAAGGCGTCAATATAAGCCAAAACGCTGTTTGGGCAGACAATTACAGTGCAGGATTTGGTCCATCTTCTCCACCGACATTGTTAAGCAAATAATTTACATACCTTGCGTTGGGCAGTCTGACTCACAAAAAGTTACGTACTAACACGTTGCCACTACTGAATCGTTACTAATAGCTCCCAATGTAGTACTCCTTCTTGTGGTCCAAACATGTACTTAACTTTAAGAAATACAAAACTTACTTATCTGCTGCACAGTGACTGTAACAGTATCAGCAGGAGAGAGGCCATTATCAGCAATACATTTGTAGTCACCAAAATCTCTATCTACTGCCATGATCACATCCACTGCGTTTTCTTTAGCTGAGACTCTGTGTAGTTCATTTCCATCAGGTTTGAACCACGTGACTGTTGGTGTAGGAATACCATCTGATACACACTTTAACTTCACTGTTTGACCAATCCATGACTTGATATTGGTAGGAGAATATCTTATCACTGTGGCTGGGTCTGTCAAATCAATAAGATAGCAAATTGATAAAAGATATTATGACCAAAACAAGTTCAAACATTTAAAATTACGAGACAAAGTTAAAATTCTGAGTTTCCAATGGTAATCAACTAGAAAATTTGATCTGCGTGGGAAACGTTGTGGGCGAGTGGTACGAGAACTTAAGAATTCAAAACAAAGAAGTCAGGTTTAAGCTGGATACAGGAGCCAAATGCAATGCTATTCCAGAACATGTCATTCAAGATCTAGGAATCCAATGCAAGTATGAGACAACAGTAGCCAAACTAAAGTCATACTCAGGTCATGTGATACCTACCAAAGGAACTGTTACATTACCTTGTGAGCTCAGAGGCAAGGAATACAAAGTGAAGTTCTATGAGGTTCAGATTGAGGCACCGGCTGTTCTGAGTGCACAAACTTGCAAAGAGATAGGTCAGTTGTCCAGAATGCATTCGCTGCGTGTAAGTTGTCCACTTCCAAAGAAGCCATGTCTCTTAGATGAGTATTCAGACTTGTTTCAAGGCTTAGGCTGTCTTCCAAGAGAACACTCGATTAAAATAGATCCAGCAGTTTCACCTGTTGTCCATCACTCCAAGAAAGGTGCCACTGTCCCTCAAAGGAAAGATCAAGGATGAACTCGAGCGCATGGGGAAAGCTGATGTGATAGTGAGACAGACCGAACCTACTGAGTGGGTAAACAGTATGGTTGCAGTGGTCAAACCAAACAAGCTTTGTATATGCATTGATCGCAGGGATTTAAATGAAGCAATCATGCGAGAACACTACCCGATGACCACCATAGAAGAAGTATTAGCTGACATGCCAGGAGCCAAGGTATTCTCTGTCTTAGACGCAACATCTGGATATTTGCAAATGAAGCTGGATGAGGCTAGCTCCAAACCATGCACATTCAACACACCATTTGGAAAATATCGCTTCAAAAGGTTACCCTTTGGAATCAAGTCAGCGCCTGAAGTGTTCCAGAAGCGTATGTCTGAGCTTTTTGAAGATGTAGAAGGTGTAAAAGTAATCATTGACGATCTTCTTGTGTGGATAAGAAATGACGAACAGCAAGATGTGAGGTTAAAGCAAGTCCTTGACCGTGCAAGAGAAGTTAATCTCAAGTTCAACATAAAGAAATGCCGATTTAGACAAGACGAAGTGCCATATGTGGGCCACGTTCTTAGCAAAGATGGTTTAAAACCAGACAAAGATAACATTCGTGCAGTCGAAGCCATGCAATCCCCTCAGAATGTTAAGGAGCTGAAAACATTCCTTGGGTTCATTCAGTACCTGTCAAAGTTCATGCCTAATATGACATCAGAAAGTGCACCTCTGAGAAAGTTGCTGCAGAAGAATATTGGCTGGCAGTGGGAAGACGAACAAGAAGCAGGTCTTCAGAAACTAAAGCAGATGGCTTCCTCAGCACCAGTACTTTGTTATTATAATCCAAGTAAGCCCCTAATACTGTCAGTAGATGCAAGTTCGAAAGGATTAGGCGCTGTACTTCTTCAAGATGGCAAGCCTATTGCCTATACATCTAGAGCACTGACGTCAACTCAACAAAGATATGCACAAATTGAGAAAGAAACCCTTGCAATTGTCTATGGAACTCAAAAGTTTCGTCAATTCATTTATGAAAGACCAGCAAGGGTAGAATCTGATCACAAACCATTAGAAAACATCCTGAGCAAGCCCCTTCATCAAACCCCTCCACGTTTGCAAAAGGTGATGCTGTCTCTACAGAAGTATGACTTACAAGTCAATTATCATCCAGGATGTAGGCTATTAATCGCTGATGCATTGAGCAGATAATACCTACAAGCGACAAGAGAGTCCTTCGTTCCTGACTTAGAGGTGAATAAAGCACATCTAACAGCTCATCTCCCAATATCGCCAGCAAAGTATGATGAGTTTCAGAAAGCTACTGCAGAAGACAAAGATATGCAAGCTTTGAAATTTGTGGTGATCAATGGATGGCCCAGCAGCAAAAGATGATCTACCAGAAAGCATTAGACAATGTTGGTCCTGCAAAGATGAAATCTCATGTATAGATGATCTACTGTTCAAGCATGTTGGGGTATCCTCAGCTAAAGTGACTCTGCTGGTGCCAACAATTTCTCGAGTCAGTGTGAGGCTTAACATTGTTGCCTCCAAGAATGGCCTGTCAAAAAGAACTCTGCTCTTTTACCAAAGAAGGTCTACCCATGTAGATTTAGAAAAGATGGTAGTGCAAAGTGAGACCCTTGAGCAGTCTTCAGTGAAATCGCTGAAAGATGTTTTTGATAAAGTATACACGGAACACAATATAAAGCCTCCAGTAAAGTATACCTTGACTGCCAGTGCTAAGGAACTTTTTTTCAAGTATAGTAAAGCAAGTGATGAGAGCCAGAATGCAGGCCAGATCAGCAGCGAAGGGTCGACAGGTTTAAAAAAGCTTAAGAATATGTTAAGAGCAGCCTTGAACATGTACACCATGAACAACCTCCTGAAAAAAAATGCTTTTTCTTCAAGCTGGGACCACTTTTACCACAGTTACTGGTGTCCAAACCTTACAAATGGCCATATCACTTATAGAAACCCTGGAAACAATCAGGGGAATTTCTCAACTGGTGAGTATCACACTTTCATTAAGGACAATTATTCGCTTTTATTTAAGCAATTATAGGCCCCTGGTTTACTTCTTCTTTAGGATTAGTGGCATAATAGGGTCTTGTGGCTCAGTTAATTAACTTCCAGGAGATAAACTGTAGATGGATATCTCTTTAGTTGACTTATAAAAAAAGTTTTGTCTTAGAAATGCTTGAGCAAAGTCACTGTCAAAATAGTAATAATAATAATAGTCTTGATTCAATCAAAGGATAAAAATACATATCCTAAGTTACAGTGAAAAAGTATTAAAAAATACACGATAAATTACAATAGTAATATAAGATAAAATAATACTATACTAAATTATATTTAAGAATAAGTCTATTTTCAAAAGTTTTCTTGTATCTCTCCGTTTTTTATCTAAGGAAGGTGACACTACGCAGAGTATATACTAATTCTTTATCTTTGGGAATGATCGCACCTAGCATATGATTATTAATAGCTCTTTTAAAAGGGGATTTATCTTGCTGTTCTAAAATATTAAGGATGCTGACTGTTTGAGAGGTAGAATGATGCTTATGGCACCAGTCTAAAAAACGCTGTATAACATTCAAATCAGAATCAGAAGCACCATACACAGCGAGACTGTATGTGAGAATGGGAAGAACTAAGGTTTTAAACAAGTGATCTATTTCCTTCTGAATAAAGAGTTCCTTTCGTAGAGTTCTAAGAATGTGAAGACACTTGTTAGCTTTTGTCAGCTTGAGTGAAAGTAAATGGTGAAAGTATTTAATCACTGTTGCTGTTGTTGCTGTATGTTGTTCTGTCCATTTAAGTTTGTAGAATAGATGTTGTAGGTCAAAATGAATTTCAGGTCAAAGTGGTTTTCAGTTTCCTTTGCTTCAGATTATTGGAGGATTGTGGAAATTAATCTCAGACAAAAAATAATAATCAAACTAGTTTGGAAACAGTCTAACCTAACCTTAAAAGTCATTTTAACCAACAACATAGATACCTATTTACTTTTTGTTATATGTCTAGCTAAACAACGGGGCAATATGAAGTTAATCCTGTGTTCTGAATGGCTAGCCAAGCCGGCAAGATGGGTCCATCTTGCCCATTAAGGATTTCCTGCGTTGATCACTTGTGAAAATATTTTGTTGTCTGCTGTATAAAAAATCCTTTATTGATCCAGCTTGTTTGGTCAAGGTAGCTGAATATTGGTCTCGTTCTTTTTTGTCGTCTTTTATGGACCTCGACTTTGTCTTAGTCTATTAAGACACCAAAACGAACTCGGCCAATATTCAGCTACCTTGATTGAACATGCTTTGTCAAAAACAAATATATGAAACTCAGCTCTGTCAATCAATATGCAGTTTTATTTTGAAAGTATCAGTGGTTCACATTCATACTTCACTTTTTTATTATCACTTCTACAAACAGGCGATTCAAATTTTCAATACTCAGTTGAACTCAAAGGAGCACAGCTACCCAAGAAAAGATCTATGTACTCATGATACATTTGTTATATAGTCTTGCAGTCTCAACAAAAGTACAGTAGGACTTAAAAGTAGGTGCCACACCAGAAGGTATCCGTGGCCCCTTTGGTTCTGTACGGAGAGTTGTAAGGAGCTGCTCATCCACCCGGAGGCCAAGTAGCAGGGCCACAGAAAATGCTATGGCTGCTTTGCAGACTGCTATGATTGGTAGAATTTTGGCACTGAACAATCTGTTTGAGTTCCTTAAGAAGACCTTACCAGTTTTCAACACCAACCACGTAGTTTCCTGTGGTGTAACACCACAGGAATACAAGGTTGCTTTTAACAAGGATACAAAATTAACAGCTGACATTCAAGAAACTGTTATGGAAGCTCACCCCAAAAGAGAGGAGGTTGAAGCCTATCTTTCACCATAAACGTCAAAATGTAAGAATTGATTGTTTTTTGCAACAAATTTAACCAAGATATTTGAAACTATTGCAGATATGTACATCATTAGTAAATTGGCAACAAAATATGACTAAGCATATATGATTGCAGATCTCAGTAATGTTACCATATGGCTCATTTTGATTATTGTACATCAAATTATCTCAAATTTTGCTAATTAATGGGAAAGTAAAATTTGTTGGGGAAATATTTATGAAATTTCATATCAACACCAGTTTTATATGTTAGGTTTTATCAACATTACATAGAGTTTATTTTATTAAGTTACAGATTCTCTATGCAATAAACATAAAGTAGTATTTAATTACTGTTTTCCTAATCCTAAATATAGTAAATATAGTATCGTTACGACTGTGTTGAGATATCAAATTTATAATGGGCCTAAAAAGTAAATTGTTTTATTATTTTCCGATATAGCACATGAGGATATGTTTTGGAAATATATTATTTAATAGCCTGAAACTTAAATAACATCAAAATAAATATATACTACTTATTAACCGAGAGTGAGGTCATTAAAGGGAAATCTCGGACCGAGACCTTCATGTATTGAGAGAGCCATAGCGAGATTTTTTTGTAATGATCGAACAGACGAGGTTAATAAGTTATTGTTTGGCTTTTTTAGTTTGGCTTTTTTAGCACTGTAAAAAACAAAAATGAAAGGTTTTCTCAATATATGGTTGCGCTCGCAAGAGCTCATTTGAGGTCATGTTCACTGAACCGAAACACGCATGACCCTGCGATCGAGACCAGAAGTGTCAGAAAAAAACAGTTTCTTTGAAAATGAGACAACTTTTGTCCAAATCAAAGAAAAAAAAATGGAAAATTTTTATTATGCCCGGTCATTACAAGAAAATCTTGCCCTCTGAGCATCCAATCAGAGCTTGCGTACTATTGTAGCCATATAATAAACTGTGATGAAACACAACGGGGCATTTGAGAACACGAATGAAATGTAGAAAACACGAGCCGCAGGCGAGTGTTTTCTCCATTTCTCAAATGTCCAGAGTGTTTTATCACAGTGTAATACACGACTTAGGCTTCTTCATTTGCTTTATGATATAGATTTTACACGCCGCGAATAGAAACAACGAAGCACACAGATCGACAAACTGACGCCATTTAATACCTGTTTCTCAACTGTCTCGCTTCCTCTTCTTTATTTGTTATATTAATCTCAGCTTCAAAACTTTCTGCTGCTTCGCAGTGAACGCCATTTCCAACAAATTGAGGTAATGTGGCAAAAACAACAAAACACTCTTTTTCTATGTTTCATACTCTGATAAAACATGGGTTTTTGACAAATCAGAGCACGTGCAGGGTCCTATCTATATTACAAATGGAGAATAAACTTCTACATGTATCATCTAATTTAACATGGCTTTAGTGTCAAAAACAGACTTGAACAAAACTCTACTGCCCCACTCACACCAAAGCTTAAACATGTTCAAAACCAGTTTATTTAAACACAGTTTAAAATAATAATCTTATGCCAAAAAGCTGCCTCCTGGTGTTTTGGAATTAAAATAATCTATACCGTTAAGAGAAAAAAATTACCTTTCTTACACTAAGGGTTAAAAACCAGTGTTTACATTTTTGTTGCCAATTTCACTTTTCCAAAAACTGGATACATTTAACATGTTTAGTTGGTGTGAATGTGATATACATTTGGTATAAGTGTCTTAAACAATGACATGTCTTGTCATTTGTCCAATTAGGAAACAACACTCTTTCACTCAATAATATTATGTCGAATTCGTTCCTTCATTAAGGATGAAAACAATGTTTGGCTGTTTTGAAAGCCTTTGAGAAACCTGTCTTTTGGTCTTTTTTTTCCCAAACGGCACTTTATGTGGTTTTTTTTTTTCTTTAACAGTGTCAAACAGATTCAAATTTAAGGTTGTCACTTGCTACAAAGGCAAGTATAAGCTGCATCAAAACACGCTCCTCAAAGAAGGTCCAGTGCATTGTTGTTTTTTTCACCTGATTTAAATTCAGTAAGAAACTTTCCACTCAGCCCTTCTGTGGAATGGTCATGATGCCGTCGTTTTTTGAGATGCACATGATTATTTGGGCAGAAGGTTAAGTAACTCTCTTTCCCCTGGGATTGTTGTAGTTAATACGCTGACAATACGTATTACACCCCATTACATTTTGAACGCACTTGCAGCCACTCATATTCATAACTAGGAATCCTTCCCACTTTCTTTCTCTTTTCGCCTTGTCCACACCTGCATGCCATTCGCTGTTTGGTCTCACACTGAGTTGGCACACTTTTCTGCATCTGCTTATCTTGCTGTGGAGTACATTTCTGAGAGATGTCATCATAATGACTAGCAAAGTTCATGTCATAAGTAAGACGTATCGAGTTCTCACTATGAACTCTCTCTTTTGTCCAATAAGCCTGTTCTCTCTTCGTACAGAAAAGAATGACAAACGCACTTCCGCTAAGAACTCAACTATTTATTTAAAACTGACAACTAAAATTCGAGTAGCCTTCTAAGGGAGCGATCGCTAAACGTAAATATGCACTACCAAGCTATCTCTTACTTCAAACCTAAATACGTTCATCCACTACTTGACAATTTAAACTCACAACCTCTTTTAGATATCCACTTTAGGACAAACAACTTCAATTCTCCTTCGGATAGCTTCTTCAGTCAGGGCGAACGGCTTGATCTCCAAACAACTCTTGACTACTTTGGACTAACTCCGAGCGTCCGTACGTAAGTGTATAACGTTTCTTATATAGATTCACATATAGTTCCAGAACATTCGAAAGATTATAACAATAACTGTTTTAGAAGGATTACTTAATTTGTTTACATCATGTTAGCGTGTTGTGAAATTAGAAGGAAGATTGCGTCATTACGCAAACATCCGCATAATTAACAGGCTCGAAAAATCCAAAAATTCTCATAATTTGCCTAAAGAACACTTATGAAAATGTTTGGTATTTACGAAAATCGAGAAAAAATAACTTTCGGGTTTTGCATCATTTATTATGCATATTTCGAACCCAAAATTAGCCAAGCTCGGTACCTTTGTGTTCAAACAGTTTGCAACGACGGAAAATGATTTAATGTTAGAATAATAGCACAAGTTATCTTTCTCTGTTAATCGATAACTCTTTAGCAGCATTTTGAAATAATGGTGGTTTGATTGCTTTGCAAGAAGGCAAAAATTGAATAAATTCGAAGTTTTAAAATGACTCTTGGTATGTCCACTGGTATATTTAAATAAATACCAGGATGAAGTTTCTCCTTAGTATATTAACAATATAAAATTAAAAAACCTATGTAGTCAAGACACGCGCAGGCAAGTTTCGAAATTGAAAGGTCTCTGTTACAAAATTTACATAATGTGAATTCAATTTACATTATGCAAATGGAGGTAAGTTTCTTTGCGAATAACTACTCATTCGGTAAGGTTCCAGAGATGGACGATAGTTTGACGAAAGCACCTAAATATGGTCTGAGACAATCGTAGAATCTCATTTTAAATGATTAGCAAAATATTGGCAGAATACAAACTCAGTATAACTGTGTTACCGGCAAGGCAAGTCACGTCAGTTTTCCTTCTCTCTCTTGGCGTTGTTTGTGACATCAGCCTTTTGTCATGTTTCTTAGAAAGAGATTGAGAATTGCTGAATGAGAATCTAGGTCAGCTCTCACTCGCAGGACTAGAAATTAATGAAAAAAGTTACATCTGTACTCTTTTGTTAATAATTCCTTAAATCTTGCCTTAAGTCTGTCAGTAAATATAAATATTTACAGCTGTTCCTCCTGAGCATTTCCCCTGCAGGAGAAAAAAAGAGCTCTTATCAGAAAACATCAGAAAGTAAATATTTAAATGTATATTAAAAGGGAACTGTCTTGTTAAATATTGCTTGTGATCAGATCTTATCAGATCAACTAGCCAGAAAACTAAAAACAGTGATATTCACACCACGGCATTTCTAGTTGGAAATTAGACACGGAGACAACAATTTGCTGATTAAATAATCAGTGTATTTCACTAGGACGTTTGGACACTATTTACCTGGAGCTTTTGTAGAGCACACTATGAGTGAGTTGGGAGGACTGTAGGTTTGAAGCCTGTGTATACATGTAGGAGATTCCTAACAGTGCGATTATCTATCATTCCGGCAGGAACAATCTTTTACGAGATCCTCTAAGAGGGAAATGTACGGAGCTTTCCTCCTCTGATCTGGTGGCAGTGGAAGTCTGAACGCATCGCATAAAAGTTTCAAAACTTTAAGCTTTATTTTTCCCAGATTCTTCTCTTTGGCAATTCAGCAGAGATTGCATTGGTCGTGTCTAATTGGGTGCTGGATATGCAACTCACTGATCACAGCTTTCTTCGCGCTGGCAAGGTTCTGTTCGTCCTACATTGCAAGAATGTCTGTCGGCCCAATGGGAATAGCTTTTTGCATTAACTTGGCCGACATGCGCGAAAAATATAAAGCTACCAGCTGGGCAGTTAGCAACTCTGACACTTTGAACAGGCGCTCCCCATTAGCTGCCCGTGCTTTACGTATCTGTTTTGCAGCCCAGCAACCTGGCGATCAGGTATTTGCGCTGTTTTTCGTTGAAGCGGTATGCTTTCCTGACCTGTTTTAGAGCCCAGCCTTCAGTTATTGTGGCCGACATAGCTAACGGCGAACTAGTGGTAGCAGTTGTGGGCAAAACACTCAGCTCCACTGCTTGGAGCCTTGTAGCATATCTGATTTTTACTTTATCCATTAAAGTCTCTCTTTTAATGGATATCGTGCACTCCTTAAAGGCAAGATGTTTATCTAGAAAGGAATGCCTTTGAAACGTACGAGTGCAGCCCTCTTTAGGACACAGGAAAACTTGGCTGCTACCCTCCTCTTTGTCTTCTGTATCCTCTTCTTCACCGTCTTCATCTGCGACTGGAGTGCTCCCTTTTTGCCTCGTGCGGGAAGCTACCACTTTAAAATCTCCCATCGAGAAACCAACAGAAACGTTCTCAAAGTGATAATCTATAGCGAGGATAAGCTTTATCAATATTTGTTTAACAGACATGTATGCACTAGGTTCCACAAACATCCTTAAGCAAGTTAACTTGAAGCTGTTATGTTGAGCAAAGTTTCAAGCGTGTATGCCAATAAGAAATGGAGAAATAGGTACAGTGTCCTTGACTTAAAGAGCCCCGATAAGTGCAGATCTATCCAATTACTCTGCTTGTTAGAAATTTGTCATGTAAGAGTATTTTTAAGCCGCTACGGACTAGTTGATTTCCATAGAAGACAACGAACTCTATAGCTGATCTTTGCTTAACTGTGACTCACAATAGTTTCAATTATTCTCTGAAGCTTTAACTTTGATTAATTCAACGCTATGACACTTAATCAGTTAATGAATAATGATGGAATGAAATAAGTAACCAATCACTGGTGAGCAAGACTTTGTCATTTTCTTAACAGAACAGGTTACCATAGCAACAATATAACCAGATAGAAACATTTTTAATTTTAAGTGTCAATAACTCTACAACAAGCACGGTGACTCCCATTTTCTTATTGTCTAATTGTGTTTCTTGTACTACATTAACCTTTTGCAAAGAGTAAAAACATTGTACATAGGGTTCTGAGCCACCTTAACTTTTAAAAGATAAAGTACCTGTGAGCCCCATACACAATACTTTCTCACATATTGCTTTTTAAAGTCAAAAGAGCAAAAGCCTACCATCTGTTCCTTCCAGAGAAATAGTTCTCCCAGGAACGTTCCCGAACACTTGCCACACTTGCACACCCCTACCACCAAATTGAAAGTTGTTTAGCTTACTTATATTAGAATTCTTCTGTTGCTTTCCAGCCGTCTAATGCTCCCCAAGACAATCTACTACCACCACACGAACCCAGACAGGCCTCCATGTGAAAAAATCGCCCTCCCCATCTCTTCAGCGTTGGTAACATCATTTCCCTCATTTACAAATTTTGCAATGTGGCTTTTAGCTGTAGCAGCCATGCGATAAGCAGGTCCCTTTCTGCCTTGGGCATCTGAGAAGCCAACGTCGACGACTTGATTTCCTGATTCTTTTCCTATCACTGGCATTAGATAGAAGCTGAGCTGTAATAACACCCTGCGTTATCTTGGCGGAAGAAGGCTTTTTGTATTTCTGGGTGTTCTTTCTTTAATGTCTAAAGGACATGCGTCATGACTAAGACGGCAGCTGAGCTACCCTGGGTGCAGTTCTATATAATGTGCACGAATCCCTGGGAATCTAACTGGTTGTGACGATGGCGCACAGCGACAGATATATGCCAAGAAATACCCCTTTTGCCGAACCAATCCGACTGGGATTCAGGGTATTTTCTGGGTAAAAATTTCATTGCCCAGTCCTGGGTAATGAAAACGGACTCATTGTCCAGCTTTTGAAGAATATTCGATCTTGACTGGTCTTGCCTCACTGTACGGAGTTGGTGAGCCTTCCAGGCTTGAGTCTTCTCTTTGCTTTTTCGTGACAACTTACATTGCCTCATCACCATCGTCGTTGGATTGAAAGGTAGCCTTCACAAATTGATGTATTTCGTCCAATACAGAAGTCAGACAAACGGGTTTACAGTTCATAAGATTATAAACTTCCTTGTTGTCAGAGATGTAAAAAAGTGTTACCTTAAAGTCTCCTTTTAAATAGAACTTGGCATTCCTTAAGACTTCCAGCCACCTTTGCATACTTTTAGCTGTCACCAGGTCAGAATGCTCCTTTAGCAGCTTACTTAGGTCATCAAATGCTGCTACACCATCAGTTGCAAAATAGTCCAGTCCCTGGAGGCTCTTTCGAACGGTAGCCCTACAGGCAGACAATATTCGCAGCATTGTTCTGGGCTAAAGGGACAGAAACCAACTTCGTCGCAGTACTGTTTGTACTGAGCGATTACTCGCTCTGGTATAACAGCTTGAATAGCATTTGGAACTTCAAGAATGTTGCCATTTGATAGGTGCAGTTGCTTTAGCCCGAAAAGCAGGTCTTGTACAATGTGAGGGCTTGTAATAGAGTTCAGAAAGTGATCCAGGTGTGCTTTTTCTATCCGCATCCTCGCTGTGTACAAGTGTTGCTTAGGGACGCGAGAGCCTACTCCATGCTGAAGACGATGTAAGTTTGCCATGATGTACCAATACTGCAACAGACCAGGAATGAATTCATAAATAACTGCCAAGCTTACAACACCTGCCATAATGGATAGGATCTGACGTCGGGTGTGCCAGCTCTCTGCAGTCTTGTATGTTTCTGCAATTGCCTTAAGGTACAAACGCTAGGATGGATGTAATACTCCCTCTACAAGCACGTCGTTCATAGCTTTCGATGTCTGAAGTGCTGCCCAAAGATATCCTGCGTTTTCTGGTGATACTAATATTATTACCGCTACAAGGATGTCTCTGGTGTGTTGAATGTATCTTCTTTTTGTTCTGTCAGCACACTTATTCTACTCTAGTTGAGTGTCACAAATTGTTTTCACACCACACTCTTCAATGAAAGCATTCTATAGTCTTACTGGTTTATTGCTACCAAAAACGAATTCTCCTTCGCTGGAAGAGGAGGCTGTACTTGTCTTCTCGGATGAACCAAAGAAATATGAATTGTCAATGGAAAGGCGTTTGATATGTTCGTACGTACGCGTCTACAGATTGTACGGGTAGGGTAGGGGAGACTATCAAAAGGAAGGGAGGGGCATCTCAGGCGTGTCTTGGCAAATCTACATCTTTTATATTGGACATTCACAATATGGTCAATTGACAGCTGTCAAAACGGGATAGCTACTGACCAGTATCGCATGACCATATTGTGGGCTCATATGTCAACTCATCAAGGTGACGTGATTTATTTGGAAGCTTTCGCTGACCAGTAATTGATTTACTAGATCGTGGGCTCAAGTCTCGAGTTCTGGTAGCCCGCGTACATTTGGCGGGAAATTGCGTTGACGACTGAAAAAGAAATTTTCAATTTATTGTCTTTTTGAGACACGATATTATTACTCTACAATTTATATTGCTATGTCAACAAACAATAGCAGAGAAAATATAATTTGGAGAACACAGGGTTCAGGTGAAGAGCAACGGGAAAGAGAGCGGAAGAGAGCAAGAATTAATTAGGGAAGAATGAGCGAAGAAGATCGCCAAAGAAGGCGCGCTCGGCAAAGAGAAAGGAGACGAAATTATAGCGAAGAACGCCGACAAGCAGAAAGTGTCCGGGCTCGAGAAAACAGACAAAATGTTAGCGAAGAACGCCGAGAAGCGGAAAGACTCCGTGCTGTGGAAAACAGACAAAATTGTAGCGAAGAATTCCGAGAAGCGGGAAGACTCCGTGCTGCGGAAAAAAGACAAAATTATATCGAAGAACGCCGAGATACCCTGCTAAAAGCCATGCAAGAGAGAAACCTCGGCTCGTAGGGTAAAGCAGAGAAGGTTTTTTGCCCATGATTATGAATTATAGGACTGAAGGAAACCCTGAAGTTCAGTAATAGATTCTTGAGTGCTTAATAATTTTATGATTTCATTTAATAATTTAATTTGAGTGGCATCCATAACTCAATTTAATTATAACATAACCAAAAAGAAAAACATTTACATTTATTTTGCTTCCATGCAGGCTATATACTGGAGGCTCTATATCAAGCTAAATTAAGTAAAAAATGCTAGCGGAACTTTCTAAATGTGTTTTTATATAGATTGTTATATCTAAGCCCTTTTGCATACATTTTACCATAATCTGGAATAAACATTTATTTTACCGAGGTGTCCGTTTTAACACGAAAATGACAAGAGTTGTGTCCTGCATTTCCCAGTAGCGTGTACAAAACTTTTAAATACATTTCCGAAAATAGAATAGTTAATTTCATGAGGAATAGAATACAGTACATTAATAATTTGTGTTTCTTGTAGAATATACTCAATGACTTTGTAGGTAGAAAAACCTTACTAATGGCAGACGAAAGTTTGGACAAAAATCATAGCGAGTTAACCGACCTCGATACTAAACTATAGTTAAAAACGTTTGTGAATTCCTTCGCAATATTTTAGAATGCTTTTACAGTTTAAAGTGAAATGAAAGTATTTGACGGGAGCCCCGCTTTTAGGCTTGGCTAAATCTATATATTATCCAATTAACTATGTAACGTTTTAGACGTTTCACGGTAAAGAATTGTATTTCATTCTTTAAATTTTCTTCCTCCTCTTTTCTTTCTCTCTTTTCTTTCTTTTTGTTCTTTCTTTCCTTATCTCTTTCTCGTCTATTGACTTCATAGTTAATTCATTCTTTCGTTCGTTCGTTATATATTTATTTACCGAGTTTGTAGGGGTTTTTGTATCTTACGTGACCCAGCTGGAATAAGTAGCCTAGTTTCTTCAAAAACCAAGCAAGATTACTTGCTATCTATCGCAAGATCTCCCCGGATGGTCGACGACTTGTGGCCGGCAACTTGTAATGGAACGCAACATCTTGACTTCTTAGTTCGCCAACGTAAACCATGTGTCTATATGCCTTTTGCAAACTGTCATGTGCTGTTGACATTCCTGTTGGACAAAAATTCCTAGGAAACGTTGAGATTAAATTATTAATTTGAAGAGTTAAAGCATAAATTAATCCACAGAAACAATTTTTTGTGCGCTACCACTCACCTGCACGCGCAAGTAATAATTTCCTTTCACTTTCCACACATTCTACATTTGTCAAAATTTTACAAAACTTCAAGTGCGCCGTCACATCTCGATTGCAATATTTTAGATCAACAAACTGAACAGCATTTGGATTCTCAGCACTTGGTCCACAAGATTCACCAACAAGGTTAGCAAATAAACGGCCCTCTCGCCGTTTACCAGGAAATCTGTCACCTGTTGACAACTCGGCAAGACACAACGGCGACACATGACGCGACACGGTGCGAGCCTTCCCTCGGTGTATAATGGCTTTCAAAATAATGGCGTATCAATATTTCCTTTCTTTTGAAATAATGAAAAACGTGGTATTTCTTAATAAAAATTAACTATATGTTAAAGGTACAAAATTCTAGTCACCATTCTTGTTCCTCGCAAAGCGAGGTTACTAATCGTGTCGGTTCCGGTCAGACCACGTGGCTCGCAAACCCGAGTAAATCGAGCCGAGAGTTTTTATATATGTATATATATATATATATATATATATATATATATATTTATTTATTTATCTATATAAAGTGTAAAAGTTGATTAATCGTAAAACAGTGCTCAATACGTGAACGTAGAGCGAAAAAAAAAATCCCCTGACGAGTGGGCAACCACGAAACAGGCTTGTAGGGATAAACCTGTAGTTTGTTTGTGTGTTTTTTCTCCCGCAACAACTATTTATCTATATATATCTATATTTTAAAGGTGTCCGTTCGCAGGCCAGGTTACCTGGCAACATTACTGTCTGTGAATTTCCGCCATTACGAATTCTGTGAATGATGTTTTAAAAAACGTGAATTTTGTGGAAAACGATCTCATTAATCCTGGAAGTACATTCCAGCAAGAAGATCCTCGAGATGTAGAAGAAAGAGCGGCCAGAGATCGTCGTCGAGTGAGTTCGAAAGCCGTGAAAATCAACTCACGGAAACGACGGAAGGGAGAATAACAGACATCGCAGCAAATACAACAACTGCTCACTCAAAAAAAGGCAACTTTAAACTTTTGGTAGAATCCAATTGTTTTACCCCCAAGTTTTTTCTTCATGTAATGACATTGTATCTCACACTTCTGTTGATATGGCATCTCTTTTGAGGGAAGAGGAATTTTTCTATATACCACTAGGGTTACCATTGTTGGTGAAGAGAGAACAAAAATTGAAACATGAACTATTCATAATGCTGTCAATTGTGGTTACCTAGGAATGAAATAATGACTGCAGTAGACAATCAAATATATAATCAGTAGATTCTTCTTACAATGAATATGATGCAATTATAACAATAGAACATAAACCAAAAATAATTGGAGCATTTAACTTAACCTTGGTGTAAGAACCTATTGCATTTAAAAGTGATATACAACAAAGCAGACAAAGCAGTACATACCAAGAAAATACAACTAAAACTAGAAATACGACTCCCGCAAAACCTCGCGAAGCCAGTTTTTAAAGAAATCATGATGGTTTTTCCCATGAGGGATAGAACCCCAATTTATCTATTTACTTATTGTTATATCATTATTCCATTTTTTACTTTCTCATTTCTTGTAATTATTATCATGATTATTATTGTTTATTACCATTATTATTATTATTATTATTATTATTATTGCTGGTATTGATATTATTATTATTGTTATTTTTTTATGTTTAACATAATATAATATGGGGTGGGGGTGTATCTCCTAATCTGGGTAAAGGTATTGTTCCTCTACTACTACAAGCAATAGAGTTTTCTTCTGAATAGGGTTTGTATCAGTTGTGGTAAAAATTACTCATCTCTGAACAATACCATTTCTTCTTTTCGGCTTAGAATCTAGTCATGGTTGCCACAGCCACAGGATCTTGAAATTCCCTTACTTTTCCCTGACAAATGTAAAATTTCCCTTACCAACTAAATAAGAAAACTCACAAATTAGTCCTGGTAATGGCCTCCAACCTCACCTCACAGCCAACCTCTCCAATCATTTATTTAATATGCTTTTAGAAAGTCACATACAGTGCATATGGATTGGTAGTTTCTTAAGGTAACAAAGTCATGGAAAAAGGATTGATTTTCTAGGCAATCCAAAATCAGCTTGTCATTTAATTCTACCACTCCAACACATTTCATGTCAAACTCTTAATTACACCAAACCATACCTGAATTGGCAATAAATAAATTAGCCATTAAATAAACTCTTAAATTTCACTTTTCCCAGACTTCTCTCAAAGACTTAAACTTTCCCCTACTCTAAATGAAATTCCTTGACTTTTCCCTTGCTTGAATAATTTTTTCCCTCACCATTTCCTGACCTGTAGCAATCATGCTAGTGCAGTCATTTGTCCATACAGTTAGTGTGGAAAATCATGATTGAAAGCATAGGGCATTTAGGAAACTTCAAAGACTTGTTATTACATACAGCAACCTTGGAATGAATACATAAGAAATATCATAAAAAGTTTGGCATTACACACTTTAGTTTCTCCTTTGTAGAGTTGTTTTAATGTAAAATGTCAACTGTATATTGTGGTTGTTATTAAATATTTGTATTTGACATCCTAAAAATGAATTAGTCCATACAGTCATTTGTCCATACAGTTAGTGTGGGAAATCATGATTGAAAGCACAGGGCTTTTAAAAATTAAAGACTTGTTATTACATACAGCACCCTTGCAATGAATATATAAGAAAGATCGCAAAAATTTTGGCATTACAAACTTTAGTCTTTCCAATGTGAAAGGTCAACTGTATATTGCAGTTGTTGTTAAATATTTGTATTTGACATCATAAAAATGAATTAAACAGCATTAAGGAAAAAGGTTAAGATGTTATGCCTAATTTTGCAAAAAAGGGCTTAAATGAATTTTTCATTTGTGAGAAAAGTGTGGGGGCTAAGAGAGTAACTCCAAGGGATACATGGTAAAAATCCATTTACAAAAGGCTATGGAACTTGTCAGTCCCAACAAAACCTTTTAATTACTTAATACATATATGTAGCAAAGTTATATAGCAAAGAGAAATACTACTCAGAAGTCAGTAATAAATACCATCTGCTTTATTATCAAATAATTGCATTGATCACAGATAATATTGCAGAACCAGTCACTAATTGTTAAGTGTCTTTTCTGTTGAAAATGCTGAACATAACTGCTACAACAGACAAATCTACAATATATTTTCACTGTTGCAATGATATGAGATCACATAATTATAAATAATTGCTATCACAACTGCAGTCTCTGTATTGGGAATTTCTTCAAAATGGATAGCTATCGTTTTAGTACGAAAAATACCTACTTGCATTGTCGTTGCTGTATTTAGACTACGTGACTGTAATCTTTCATTTCTTGGCGGTTGGTTTCTGTTTCCCCTTTCCTGTCACTTTTTTTCACGACGATATGGCAAATCTGTTTTGTCGTTCGTCTTCTGGTTCTGTCTGTATGCTGTTGCCATAATTTTCCTTAAATTCTGAATGGTGTATAGCTATAACGAGTCTTTGTTTTTATCGATAACAAATTCAATTTCCAATCTAACTTGATTGTATTCCTGGTCGTTTTCCTTGCTGTTTCCTTTGCCTTTTTTGAGCGAGCAGTTGTTGTCTTTGCTGCGATGCCTCTTATTATATTATCGTCCCTTAACCGTAGTTTCTCAATCTCTGCTTTGGGTCGCCGCTTGCCGTGTGCTGATTTTTGCGGTATTCAAACTTACTCGTCGACGATCGGCATTCAAACTTACTCGTCGACGATCTCTCGCCACTCTTACTTGTGCATCTCGGAGATCTTCTTGCTAGGATGTACTTCCAGGGTTAGAAAAATCGGTTTCCACAAAATTCACATTATTTTCAAAACATCATTCAATTCCTAATGGCGGAAATTCATATGAAGTAATGTTGCCAGGTAACCTGGCCTGCGAACGGACACCTTTAAAATATATATATATACATATATAAAAACTCTCGGCTCGATTTACTCGGGCTTGCGAGCCACGTGGTCTGACCGAAGGCGACACGATTAGTAACCTCGCTACGCTCGGCCTTCGGCCTCGCTTCGCGAGGAATAACACAGGTTTTTACAACGTGGTAAAAACAAGCATTCAAATAAATTCTTAAAGATTTCACCTGCCAAAGATTTACTATCATTATCAATTTGTGTTAAGTGAATATTATTGTGATACTTCATAGTCTCTGTATTCTGGGTAAGGAAAATAAATGATTTTACTTCTATTCCCTCTGGTGCACTCTCAGTAGCAGTGAAAGAGCAAAATGAAGACAAATTTTTAAGCATTGAGTGAAGTGGTATACTTATCATGTAATTTGCACAAGGTGCCCCTAATTGTGTACCCAACATAGCATAAATAAAATAATGGGGATTAATTACGCTGATAGCTAAGACCATTGTGACTTCTTCAAAAACTAGCTTCGCGAGGTTTTGCGGGAGTCGTATTTCTAGTTATAAATTAATATGTCAATTACTACCTACGTCGGATTTGCTTCTTCAAGTCAAATTTATCATTCTACCCGATGAAGTATTTACGCCAGTTTTCCTTGTAATTATCTTTAGGTTTAGCTTTCACTCGGGCTACACTTTATAATAGGACTTCGAACAAATGTGAATGTCAGTTTACGTCTAAGGTTTGTATATGTTGTATACTATATGGCTGGTTCCACCACCGCAAAAAACCTACCAGACAGTAAATCGCACCGAAATTCTTGTCGGAGTCGCGTTTAAGCTGAGCGATTTTATCAGAAAGATGTCTAAGGTTTTACAGAAATTTCAGGGTTCCAAGAATATCCAAATTCTTAACCATCTTACATACTTTCGAATCTTGTCACATTACGTAAATTTTGTAACAGAGCGCTTTGAATTTCGAAAATTGCCTGCGCGTGTCTTGACTACCGAGGTTATTTATTTTATATTGTTAATGTATTAAGGTTAAACGTGATCCTGATATTTATTTATATTAAATTTGCCATAAGACATATCAAGACTCAATTTAAAACTTCGAAGTTATTCAATTTTTGCCTTCTTGCGAAGCGGTCAAACCACCATCATTTCAAGAAGCCGTAAATATTTTCAAAATGCCGCTAAAGAATTAAACTTATCGATTAATAGAAAAAGATAACTTGTGCTATTATTCTACCATTAAATCATTTTCCGTCGTTGCAAACTGTTTGAACACAAAGGTACCGAACTTGGCCTATTTTGAGTTCGAAATATGCATAATTAATGTTAATTGACAAACCAATTGACAAAAATGAAAAACACAGAGCTCACATGAAAAAAATACATGAAAAAGAGAAGAGCTGACCCAGAATTTAAGAAAAGAGAGAACGAAGCTCTGTTGTTAAGAAATACAGCAACAATTCTCGAGAGAAAATAACATGCATGCAATTTCTTTTTGATGTATTTTTTTGAGAAAGCAACTTTTCGTCTTCCGCACCTGTTTTCCATGAAATGCAAACAATTGTATTCGAACTGCATCATAATCTTAAGCTTCGATGACCTTGGAATACACTTCTTCAGTTATGATTTGGCAGCATCTCGAACTATTTTTGTCTTTTTAAATAGTTTAATTATTTTCATGTAGGGAATTCTGAAAGGTTCTGTTTCACGACTTCCTCTGGAATGCAAGGCAGAAACATACCTTACCCGTGATATTCTACACTTCATTTTATTTGAGTGCAACTCATCGGCGCTTTTTAAATTATCAGTTGGTGATCCCTGGTCGGCACATTCATTTCCGTTTGTTACAAGCTGTTAATGACTCTCACATGTCTGCTCGCGTTCGCCACAGATTTTTTCCCGCTCACTGTATATCTGTTTTGATTTAGGGTTGATTTGTTCGTCTTAAGCGTGGATTTGTCCGTCTCGTTCGCATTTCTTTACACTTGGCAAAAATTTGTACATAATTGGAGTTAAGTCTGTCGTCCTGCCTGTAAACTCGTTCGTGTTTGCACATTAGTTGGAGTACGTTTTTTCGTACTTAGCGTAGATTTGTTCGTATTTCAGAGCAGTATTTCTTACATGAAAAGATGGAAGTCCATTCGCCGAGCAGTTTACGACGTAAAAGAAATGCTAGAAATCTGAACAGATCCCTCCAGAATAAAAGCCATCGCCACAAAGCCTTAACACTGATCAATCGAGGGACCAAGTGGCGGAAGAGGAATTTCTTCCCCACTGCTATTACTCGTTCATGACTTCGCATTTACGAGTTAAAAAGGAATGCTGAAAATCCAGAACAGACGAAAGCAAATAAGCAAAGTTAGAGAAAACGCAAAGTAGACAACCCAGAACACATAAGGTAAATCAACAAAAACGAAAAGGAGAAGGAAAGTTAGCAAGTTGCTAGCAACAAAAGCAGGTACTGAAACGCAATTACGTCAAGCAAAGAAACGTGAACAGAATGCAGTTTCAATGATATTTTTTTTACAACAACATTAAATGTGGACCAGAATATGTATGTAACTGTTGTGATCAGTTGTGGTGTAAGTCATCTGTAGTGAAATGTAATAATAAAACTATAGGGTT
This sequence comes from Ricordea florida, assembly GCA_949710005.1. Taxonomy (NCBI): domain Eukaryota; kingdom Metazoa; phylum Cnidaria; class Anthozoa; order Corallimorpharia; family Ricordeidae; genus Ricordea; species Ricordea florida. Next base: position 14,467,853 of record OX453274.1, on the reverse strand, counting down.
TGTTCACAACTGATTTTAAATTCTTGTATCACTGGAGAAAAAAGTGTTGATGATACTGAATGGATTTGCATAACTCACTTGTCACTCAAATTTAAAGAAAGGCAAGATGCCCAACTGTGCTAAAGCCAATAAAATTAGCTTTCCTAAGAAGCGTGACATTAAATTTGACGCCATTAGAAGAACCGTTACGGTTAATATCACCTCGTAATCCATTCGTGAAAATTTCATGCCATTCAACCAAGGGGTGGTCACTTGTCTATTAATGGAAGTATTGTCAATGTACCAAGTGGTGTAAATTCACCCGGGCTGTTCACTGTTTTACAAGACCGAATCACAAACCATTCAAATAAAACTCAAAAGTCGTCTCACCTACAACGGGATCATTTTCAGTTTTAGAATGTTACAACTAAGAAAGTGTTAGATTCAGCTAAATATCTTGTGGAAACAAGTGATTTATTCAAAAGTTAGGGTATGCAAATACAATATACATGGGTAGATAACATTAGCTCACAATCTTCCTACCATGAGGATTGGAGTGAATTTGTACAAAACTCTGACAACCAGTACTAATTTTCAAAATGATCGAATTGCAACTGACAATACAACTGATGATTTCCAAAACAAAATTTCTGCTAGCAATGTTAATAATGCAGGCAGAGATAAAGATGATAGTGATGGTTGGTGTGAAGTTGAGGAACGCCCTTCTGGAGTTACAGATACGTTACTGCAGGAAGCAGATGTAACAGAAAATGGAGACCAAATTATTAGTTTTGCACCAGGAGAGGGAAACAAACCATTAGGATTACTCGTGGATAAGGATTCTGAATATTTGTCATTCCCCACAGTATTTTGTGGCAAACGAAGATCAGAAAATAATGAAAGAAAACTCCGTGTATCATACAATACAGTAGTCAATACGATAGAAGATCTGCAATGTCAGTTCCAAATATATTTTATAAAGCTAAAAAATTGCAAATCAAGCAAATTCAAGATATATAGTGCTTGCATTTCTTTCAGAAAGTGTAAAACAAAGGAAAAACATATAACGCTGGTGAGTTGAAATCACAGGATTATCTTAATAAGCTAGTGCACCTTGATGAAGGCAGACCATATATAAAAGAGTTTCTAGGATATAGCATCTCTGAATTGAAAAAGTTACAGCAACCCATAACACCTTTTCGAGATTGCTGCGTGCACTTTGACACTCATTCTTTATACCGACAAACTATATTGAAACTGCTGCATACATTAAATAGATTTAGGCCAGCCTAAAAGCGGAGCTCCTCACACAGACCCTCACACATTGAAAATGTTGTCACTAAAGTTATTAAATACGCCCGATGTACGCAACTACTTAAAGAAGATTCAATAGCTCAAATAAATCGTCAAAAAAAAACATCTAGCTCGCGACTCAACGGAAGAACCATTACCTGGTCAGTAAAATTATAATAGTTTTAAAGCAACACCAAAAGCAGCTAGGCAGCTCTTTAACAAAGGAAAAATACACACTCAGCTTTATGCTTATGTCCCTCCAAAAACGCTTGAAAACTTGTAGGAAGAAAATTTTTCCTTCAAAACCGCTATGAATATAGAGATTACTTCATGGTTTATACTGAGGGCGGACGATTTTTCTTCACGGGTTGTGAAGAATAGAAAACGAACGAGTGAGCGCAGCGAACGAGTGAGTTTACTTTTCTTCACAACGAGTGAAGAAAAATGGTACGGGCGAACTAACCATGAAGTAATTTGCTTATTTTTTAGGTACTGAGATTTACTCCTTACAAAATACTACTAACTGATCATGAACCACGCTGGGCTAGAAAAATCAAGATACCACAACAAGGTGCAAAACGCACTTAGCAGGCTTTATTTTGGAGCATACCGAATAAACATGACAGTCAAGTTAAAAATGCGTTCAAAATTTACTTCTCGAAAATGATACAAACATTGCACGAACTGGAAAATTCTACTTTAAACACTGTTGGAAATGTCGCTAGAAGTATAAGAACCAAAGACAGTTAAAAACGTTTTAAAACGACTCATGAATGACTCAGGAATGTCTTGTGTACGGGAAATACAATGTAAAATTACCTTTTTGTTTTGATCAGTTTAATGCGGCTCTTGCTTTTTCAAACACCACTTCTTTTGAGATGCTGAATCCGTAGCTTTTTTATTCAAATAACCGTTGCGAAAGAGAGAACGCAGCGAACTTGGCTCATAATCTTTGTTTTCCTTCTTTCCCACTGCTACCGGACAAATTCACTCATGAACTGAATTGAGCTCGTTTGAAGGAATTTCTTCTACGGACCTTGATTCGCCTTTCAACGTCAAGAATTCTTTCAGTGAAGCGACGGGCTGTTCGGATTTGTTATTCGTATTTTTATTTTCTTGATCTTGTATGAAGTCCTCGACTGAAGCTGTATCTGCAAACCTAGAATTTCTCAAAGACGAAGCTGAGGAAGAAGCCGTTATTGCTCACTTTTTGCCGAGTTGATGGCGCCAAAACTGATCCCACCTCTATGAACAGTGAATTGGTCGGACCACTTTTTTTCACTAGTGAAGAAAATGGTCCAACCAATCAAATTGCTTCTAGTTTTTTACAGACTATTTTTCTCACACAGATTTATAAGGAGTAAATCTCAGTACCTATGGAATAAAATCCGTTTCTTCAGCAAAACATTGTAGACTGCTGTAGACTGCTGGCTGTTGGTTGTGTAGCCGCGGCAAGCCGCGAAAAGCGCGCGAAAAACAAAGCCTCCTTTCGGTTTAAGACCTTCTAAATATCCCAGATGACTATGGCCGCCATGTTGGGGCAACGTCGTTCGTCGTCGTCGTCGTCGCTAGGCGCACGCGCCCGCGAGCCATGCCGCTAGTCACAATGACCATGAAAACTCAAACGCATGGTTTTTTCAATTTCTATCCTCGCACGGTAGTTATGGGGCTCCGCTCTGCGGCTCTTCGAGCCGCTGTGGAGCTCCGCTGTAATGCAAAACACTCTGCATTGAATCACTCAAAAACCTGAGTGCATGTCCCATCTTCTCATTCCTCAACTATAAGCCGTACAAATTGAAAACCCCTGAACATTCGTTATGAACTTGCCTTTACCTACATCCACAACCTTAACCACAGCTTCTATATCTCACCATTCACGAGTTGCCTCACAGCAGGCTTTGATTTGACTCCGGCTGTACAAATCCATTGTCTGCTTTACAGATGTATCTTCCAGTGTCGGTTCTCTTACTCTGTGTGATATCCACTGTTTTATCTGAAGCTGTCAATGGATTTCCATCTCTTGTCAACGTAATAGTGGGTGGTGGTTAACCAGACGCTTCACATCTGAGAAGGACTGGAATTGTTTCATTTACTGTTTGGTTTCGGGGCAGGCGCACCAGCTGTAAAGGTACTATAATAGAAATATAGGAAGATAAAATAGATTGACTACAACAGCAACAACAAAAAAACATTAACAGACGTTAACAAGTTACTGTAATGTAATCTATTGTCTCCTATTACAGGGCGCCTTAATTTCCAATACTCGTCACTATTTTCACACCAAAGATAAACATTAACTAAGTTTTGGACCACCCTTTGAGTGATATTTGAATCCTAAGATTCTTTTTTAAATTTTCCATTTTGCACCAAAATGTAAATACAAAAATATGCTTTATAAACTCACCATTGATATTAAGATCAACTGTGGCTTGTGCTCCATCGCCGACGTCATTGTGTGGTATATCTTTATACCTGCCTTGATTCTGTGATCGTTGGACATTGTTAATAGTGTATTGTCCCTGAGTTGGTTCAGTAACAGGTGTATTGCTGTTATTAAAGTAAATTCTGTACACTGACGCTGCTGGGTTGGCACCAGTCACTATACACGTGAAGGTCACTGAATCACCTTGTACAGCGTCCTTTCCCTTGACACTGGTTTTCAGTGTTGTACCCTCAGGTTTGTCTGTGGAGGACGGAGTTGTTGATATAGGAGCAAAATTGTCTGCCATTGAAACCTGTTGGTTAATTTTGATTAATTTTTGTCTAACAAAATCATTCAGTCCATGTGATTGGTTCAAAGGCTAGATGGCAAGGTCTCTCTTGAGGACAAATTACATGCACAACGTAGCAATACGAGGAAATCCACTGAACAAAAGTGTGGTAAATAAGAAAGAATACGTTTTTAAAGTCAGCAGTATATTCGTAAATGTTATGCATAAAAAAAACCCACTTCACGACTCAACAGTAATTTACATTTTTTGCCACACTGTTTCCTTCTAAAACTGAAGAACCCTCATTGGATTGTTAATAAAAATTTAGGCAAAAGCAATTCAGCGTATTTTTTTTAACAGCAACTTGAATCAATGCAGTGGAAATTTCCATTTGTTTGCAACTTAACCGTGTCATGTGGAAACAGTTCAAACTTCACCATCTATAAAAGCATAAAGGTATTATAAAGAGGGTCCTTTACACACATCACCAGAGTATCTAACTTGCTCTAACTCTCACCAGGCAAACAAGAAAGTGATGATATTGGTTCAAATTCTTCCGCTAGGAGTTCGTCAATTTTACATGGGACAATAGATCACTAGTTTGTCCTCAGACGATTGTCTTTCGTTTCAAGTTCAAGTTGGTTATTCTCCAATCTACCAGTATCCTTCTCCCAATTTACCAGCGAAAGGAGTATGACTATAAGATCCACTTTACAACTTAATCACTTCTGTATTACGTTTTGTTCTGGTGCCTATGTTTATTTATTTATTTACCAATTAAGTCTTCATTCTCAACAGAGTATTGCAGACTGCTTTAAGTAATAAAATTACAAATATGAATACAAAGATAACATAAAAGTAACAATATATCAATATGTAAGATTACACAGGGATTGCCTAAGTAAACATGGCGAAGTAGAAGCTACAACTTCTGGGGAGAGATTGTTCCACTGTGCAATTGCCCTAAGGTAAAAAGAGTTCTTATAATAATCACATGTTTAATTTATTTAACTGCTGATACTCCACTGATGCTCCACTGATGCATTTCCATACCTCCACTAAAACTTAAATACATAACCATCGCCACTTTAAATCAATAAAATCTAACTATATTGCTTAACTTACAGTGAACCACGAGCACCATTTGTTCCTCTTTGCTTCCAGCAGAGTTGTTAGCTTTACATGTGTACTGTCCATCATCTGCCCTGTTGATGCTGCTAAACGTCAGTACAGCGGAGTTCTTGCCTGTACTTTTCACTTGTCCATTCCTGAGCCAGCATACATCCGGGTTTGGTGTTCCTGTTGCTAGGCAACTAATACTTACTTGGGATCCTTCGTTGTAACTGGCAGCTACTGACACTTGACTGATCACTGGGGGTTCTACAAACAGGTGCACACAGGGCAATGTTCGTAGGTTCACAATGTTTAGTCCGTCATCACTGAGGTAGCCATAGCTAAAAACAGTTTACCCCTTTCGTAGTTCTTAAGAAAAATCTGAGATGTGAAAATTGAAATTCATACTTATTGGTGCATTTTGCTCATTTTCAGGAGAAAGTGGGGCTCGCTCATCATTGTAATTTCAATTCAATCCGCCTTTGAGACTCAAACAGGGAAAAATTTGACAACAAATATTGTCCCCTATTAAGCGGAACCAAATGTAAAAAACAAATTTCAACGGTTGATACACTGGATTTTGACTTCTGCTTGGAGGCATAATCCTTCAAAAACAAGGGTGGATATGAATTTAACAGGCCGTAGTTGTTCAAACCACGAAAGATTTTTTATTACACGTAACACGATAATTCTATTCCATAAAGCTGATTTGTAGAATTCTATACGCTTTATTTTCACATGTGAAAAGAGCGTATACAGCCAATCAGAATGGCGTACAGCTTTTGCACGTGTGAAAGTATAACCAATCAACGATAGCGCAAGGTCTTTCTGTGCCAATCAGAATCGTACATTGTTACATTCAAATTGCTTTTCAGATTTGGCCCTTTTTTTAGCGGCGCGTCTCCAGATTTTTCTTGCGAAAACGGAAAAGGCGGAGGAAAGCAGTCTAGGTTTGTGTTGGTTGGTTGCTCCGTAGACGAGTTTGTAGACTTTTTATAGCATCAAGAAAACAAAAACACATTGACAAAACACAGACACATGTCTCGTTGTCGAAAGTTTTAGTTTCAAGGAACGAGCAGAGAGAGAATGAAAATATTGATGCAAAAGATCTCTCCAATTTTCTGCTTCTAGTTCGAACGAAAGACGGATAACAATACGAACCCACATCGCTCAGGTATTTTCTTTCACGCTTTGATCGTTATTTATGAAAGAGTATTCCTCAACCATTATGAAGGAAATGACTTCAGCAGTTTATTTTCTTGATGTAGTGCGGACCAGTGCGATATTTTCCATTGCTATTAAATTTGCATTTGCTTCTGTTGTTAGTGAGTTTTTACTCAGTTCTAATTTAATTGTGTTCAGAAAACTATTTCAATAAAAACTCTCCTGTTACGTGTAATAAGCAGATCACGTCATAGAAAGTACTTTGTACGGGGTTGTATTCACTCGTTGTTTGTATCAAAAGCCCTCACTCGCTCGTACCTCGCTCGTTCGGGTTTTTGACACAAACAACTCGTACGTCGCACTTTCTATGACGTAAACTATATATGTCACCAAACAAATCTGTATCCAATTCTTGGTGCTGACAAAGGGGATTGTGGTCTTCTGAAGGTGACAATGTGAAGGAATGACGTAGCATTGGAGAAAGGTACTTTAAGGTTGCTGTGCCGAAGATGGAGTTGCGCTTCCTTTTTTGTAGTACTGCCTCCTGCCGTGTGCACGGGTATCAATATCTATGGATCCCTTCATCATAGTGGAGAGATGCTACTTATCCAAAGCAAGTATAAATTCCCCATACACGAATATTTAGTCAGTAGTAAGGGGGGTCACTATGGGAGAAATAGAGGCTTCTGATTGGCTGTTAAAAAATTAGCATACTGGTCAAACCGGTTATGCAAATGGCCAAAACCGGTTTGACGAGTATGCAAATTGGGGTCCACCGGTGTGACGAGTATGCAAATGAGCGTGGGATGGGAAAGGGGATTATAAGAAAGGGTGGGGATGAGTTGTATAGTCACTCATGGTGTGCATCATGGCAACATCAGTTGACAATAAAACGATGGAAGACATTATTGATAGGATTACCAAGGGTATCGCTATTACCCGAGATGAGTACGACAGGTATATGGATACATTGGATGACGATGATTTATCAACGTGTTGGGACCCACCAGAAGGGGCTGTTATTGAGGATGATGAGATAGTCCTGTTGGAAAACGCGTTACATGTTTTGAAGTTGGACCAGTGGCAGGGACGAGATTACAAGAAAGTGGTGATTCAAGTGGATATGTATCTATCTCAGCTGGAGAGGATATCATGGCGACTTACCAAAAGGGATTACATGCAATGTGTACTATTGGGCGGATTTTGGTACTGGAGAGGAATTTTACGAAGCAGCATGGCACGGTGAAATCCTACCTAGGGAGAAAGCTCACAAGATCAATGTGTTTGACAATAGGCAAAATGATGACACGATCGCTTGTGGATTCATTCGTTCCAGTGTCAGTGACAAGGACTTCCCTTTCATCCTCACTAACATCAGAGTGAGTAAAAACTAAAAAAAAAAGAGTATCCCCATTCTTTCCAACAGGTAAATGAACTGTCCTTCAAATGATCTCTTTTTTTATTTTCTACAACGCTTGTTACAACATTGTTTTCTTGATACATTGCATTGATTACAATCCTGAACGATGTCGCACGTGGTCTGACGACGACGACGATGGCGACGAGGTACCAAGTGATGCTTGACAAAAGCTTCTACATAAGCATCGTTGGCTTGCTTGTTATTGGGGGTGAACGATTGTTCAATGGCATCCAAACTCTTCCCTCTTGTTCGAAAATACAAATAATAAAGACAGTAGTAACCACATGCCAAGGAGTTGAGGGCTTGTAGGGATGTCTTGTTGCGTACTGTTCTTTTCTTTCCTTGGGTTAAATACTTGGTAAAATGAGTGGCATAAAAAGAGGGTGGAAATCCATAGCTATCAAAAAATTCATTCTTGGTCTTATCTAGAAAATACATGGCAATCCAATGTTCTCCTGGTTGACTGGCAGGATCCGTGTTGGCAGTGAGAGAGGCAGGATAAGTACGTATTCGTTTGGGTAGCCGATTCCTTGGAAACACCCCCACAAATGTGGAAGCAATACATGGATCACTCATACTTAGTGTCTTCAGTTGATTGGTATACAACATTTTTTTTTCACAGTCTTCTTAAGCCAGGTTGTACGTCACGTTCTTGTCAGCATCAATTTCCATCACATCCACATACTCTGTATAGACAATCATCGTGAGTACTGTGGCTGTGGCTTGGGTGAACACCCCTTTTATGCTGACTTGTCCTTTTTATTTCGGATGCATATGAACCACAGCGCCGCTTCCATCGGGGGTCAAATCCCACATGAACAGAGCAAACCCGTCAAACCAGTTGTTTCGGCTTACTTGCAGACCAGGTCCTCGGTGCATGGAACCGCTTCCCAACAGCAGTGAATTGTAACCATTCACATTACCGTTGTCATCCAACTCGATGGCTGATGTGGGATATTCTTCTCCATTGACTAACAGTTTGAGTGTTTTTAGATTGAACAACTGAAAATTAAACGGGTTCTGATCTTTGTGCCCCACATAGGCATCGTTTCGGACAAGTCCAATCACCACACGTCTGGGTATTTTGCCCAAGAACAGATCGTTTCTCTGGAAACTGGCTTGTCCACTGGCAATGTTGTAGGCTTGCACATCCCCTCTTTCCAAAGGGTACAGGGCAGGTCTTGGGAGACTTCCTTTCACTCTTCCGGTCATGATGTTGAGATGTTGTAGGCGCACAGATTCATTGATTTTCACATAACGCACCACAAATTCACAGTCCAAAATTTGCAGTCTTTCGGTACCAGCGGATGACATGAGACAGAAGGTTTCATTGTTGATGTCAATGCGAATGTTAATATTCACATCACCCACCAGTTACTTGTCCGTGTGAAACAGAGCATGAGCAGGGGTCCCTTGCATTTGTACAATACTACTGCCATCAATGAACAGCTGTCTTTCCATCAAGTTTGGAACAGAAGCCCCAGCAGAACCACCTGTTGTTTCCACTAAGTTGAATTGTCCTGCTTGATTAATGTACCGCAATACACAAGTCATGTACGATTGAGCACTGGCCGCGGGGTAACTCAACAGGTTTTCAATGTACGCTTTGTAAGCAAAAGTGTCATTTTGTTGAGTGACCAGCGTATTGTTGAGCTTGATGGACATCTGTTTGATGATACTGTGCATAAAATTGTTGATCGGAATACATTTCTTGTCACTCAAATTTCCACCATTGTCTTTGGTGACTTTAAGCTTGATCTTTAAGTAACACTTGGATAGGTCAATGTAATCAGGGGTTGTTTCAATGTTGAATTCAATGGGGCTACCACGTTGAATTCGTGATTCCGGGTGATACGATTGCCAACGACCACTCAGTACACTTGTATCCGTGGGAGGTAATTGAAATAATTCCAAAGCAGAATTCCCACCATGCGATGAGGCATAATGTTTGGGAGCTTGCTCCAGACTCATGATGTTATCCTAGTCGTTTCCTAGTTCCGAATGAAAGTGTTTCACCACTGAAAATCAATTTATCCAAAAATATCCCCTTTTCTTCGAGAACGCGTTTTGTTACGCATGGCTCTTAATTTGCACATAAATCGTTTTGCTTGGGCTGATCCTTTCGCGTATCTTCCTCCTCCTGTTTGTATCACTCTTTGTCTTGCCATGACGATTCTCGGTCTCTTTCGTTTTCTTCTCACACCTCCTTGAGTAACTCCTATCGTCCTTCTTGCGGGTGGTGGTGGTGCTGCTGCTGCTGCTGGTGCTGCGGCTGCTGCTGCTGCTATTGCTGCTTGTACTACTTTCCTTAATCCTGACGTCCTTCTTGTTGTTGTTGTTGCTGCTTGTCTGCAGGAAGTTTGATGGCGGCTGAGCTGCCATCAAACTTCCTGCAATACGTTTGGCACGTTTGGCGACATCCTTTCCGAGAGTCCTGGTACCTTTTCGAGCTACTCTTCTAGCAATGGATTTGGCTGCTCTTTTCGCAGCGGTTACTGCTGTTTTGAGGACAGTTCAAGCTCCAGCACGAAACAAAGGTCCCAAAAATGCACCTATTCCTCCTCCTCGCTGAACAATATGTGGTACAGCAGCCCCTCTAAACACAGTAATGGATCCTCCTACTTGTCTCATGGGAATGACGTAAGGTGGCGCATTCATCATTCAATGCGGTATTCTGCTTCTCTTGAAGTGTAACGTTATCTGAACAACAGAGTCTGCAAATAGTATCTCTTGACCCGTGTCATCCGTTATAAAGATGCTGATGGTAGCAAAATGTGTTTGGGACAAGTCAAAATACATAGGATTCACAAAATCTTGATTCACCACAGGTTCTTTGGAAATGGTCGGCATCACTCTCAATAGATTGGCATTGATATTTCCCACAGGATAAGGTTCCACAATATCTGTATAAATATACATGTTATTGGGTTTGTATTGTTCCGTTTTGTCCAACTTCACCTTATGCTGAGGTGTATAGTAAGCGGTGGCATTCATTTGTCGGGCCAACATGAGACGATCTTGAGTCAAAACAGATTTATCACCTCTTTCACCTTGAATGTATTGGTAACTCCTGAAACTCAGTTCAGGTGTAAGAAATCCCAGAGCGATGGCTAGAGGAATACTGAATCCCAGTTTGGCTTCCTTTTTCAATTCAATCGTTGTCAACTTTTCATTGTCCACATTGTTCTCTATGACGATGTACTCAGCGAAATCTATACCCTGATGATCGGCGAGCGTGGCGAGTTCATCGTGAATGGTCTGGAAAATGAGACCACTCGTCGGGAGGTGTTTTGTTCTTGATAGATGAAAGTGACCAGAATAGAAATGGTCATCAGGGTTTCCCATTTCCGCATAAACAAGGTAAGCTCTTTCATCTTGATTATAGGCATTGGCATAAATGAAGTTGACGAGAGCCACTTTCCAATATTGATCCATGTGAAGTCTCTCAGGCAATTCTATGGTAAAGTTTCCTGGTCTGCTGGTTTGAGGATGGGTGTTTTTGGTATTGCTTGGTAGCGTCATGTAAAAGCTACCATCAGACGTCATCGTTTTTTTTCTGAAATGCAACGTTACGTTCACCACTCCATGTAAAAAGGGGATTGGTTTTCCCATATCTCCTCTTAAAAGGATTTCAATGGTGTTGAAGGATTTCAAACGTACATCATGATAGAAGAGATTGACAAAGTTTTCATGAATAATCTCTCCTGGATTACCTCTGGGAGCCACTGCACGTAAGATGTTGGCACGTACATCACCCACCACCTGGATGCCACCACATCCGAATAAATGTATATGGTTTGAAAAGAAATGGCTGTTAGAAACCAGTGAATCGGTTTATCCAGAGTCGTTGCCAACCAATAGGAATCAGTACCATGAGTAAAATCCGCACAATATTCATCAGCACCCAAACGTAAGTAAGTATTAAGAGGATCAGATGAATCCAAAGCACTCTGTCGAAAATAACGTCTTCCATAAGGTTGATCCCCATACACTTGTGCAATTTCCTATTTGTTGACGATCCAAGGATTGATGGCCAGCGCCGAAGCCCTCTGAATGGTAATGGTGGGATGATTATTCTCATAGGTGAATTTGAACTCTTGATCCACTAATCGATCTCCAAAAGTAAATATCAATCCTCTTTCCATACCTCTGATAACATCTTCAGCGGTTCTGTAATCTCCTTCATGAATATGTAAAGGAACCCAGTACTCATCGTAATACTTTTTAATATCATTAAATTTGTTGGGTCTTCTGGCATTACCAATTCTGGCAAAGAACAGACTCTCTGGTGTATAAGATGGTGATATATTCATCCATGTGTGCGGATAAACAATACTAGCCAAGGCCACCTGCCAATCATCTCCATGAAGTTCATATTTGTTGGGTAAGGCAATTTGAAAACTGGATCCATTGTTGTTTGGATAAATGTCAGTACTTGCATTACTTGGAAGAAACAAGTAAAAATCATCCCCATTCATTCTCGTTTCTTACGAAAACGTAACGTGAGTGTCACAACTCCTCCTTTGAATGAAATCGGTTCTCCTGTGTCTCCTCTTAAAAGCACTTCAATGGACTTGATACGATTGAGTCGCACAGGATTGTAAGAGAGATTGGGAAAATTTTCATGAACAATCTCATTCGGTTGTCCTCTTGGTGCAACCACACAAGGCACATTGGCTCGTACATCACCCACCACTTGTGTTTGCACTATGTCTGAATAAATGTACGTGGTTTGAAAACCGAGAGCTCCACTAACACCATCTTTTTCATCAATGAACCAACGAATGGTTTCATTCAAATTGTTTGGAATTCGATAAGTGTTATATCCACTCTGACTGGCAATTGGTTCTGCAGTAAATCTTTCATCCCATCCAAATACGAGATAACCCCAAGAATCAACATCGCAATATTCAGGGTTTAGAAAATCGTCATCAAGACTACCAAATTCATCTCCTATCAGTCCACCAGATCCTGTTGCATGTTGGAGCTTGAGAGCTCTATACAGATATCTATTAAAAGCCAATCCGGAAATGACTTTTATTTTAACTTCTGTGTGATTGTCCACTTCTTTGATTTGCCATTCTTCATTGACCACCTCGTTTCCAAATTCTTTTCGTAAGGCGTGATCAACTCCTTTAATGACATCCCTTATCGTTTGGTAGTTACCTCCAGCCAAATAGATTGGGACCCAACCGTTCCAATATCTGGGTTTATCTTTGTAGTTAGCAGGTCGACGATTCACACTAAGTATGGCCAGAAATTTTCCCACTGACTGGGTTGAACCTTACTCCCATTCTCAGGAACTGCAGCAATGTTGTCCCACGAATGAGGGTAGACAATACTGGCTAGGGCCACTTCCCATTCACCGTACAATTCCAGGGTGTTGGGTAGAGTCACTGTAAATCCAGTAAGACCGTTGTTGGGAAACGTATTGATGCTTGCGTTACTTGGTAAATAAAGATAGAAATTGGATGAAGACGTTTCAGTCATGGTACCACGTGAATCCTGTCTCTAAAATGAAGTGTTACTGTCACTGTTCCTGCATAGAATGGAACTTCTTTCTCTGTATCAAGCTTTAAAGCAATTTCTATTTCGCGTAAACGTTGTTCATGAAGCTTGTGATAATGAATGTTTGCAAATACTTTATGTTCCTGTTCTCCTTCTTGAAGATTTTCATTGGGAGTGATCCATTGCAATACTCGTGATTTTTTACGCCCATCAAACCACGGTTCAATATTCAGATTGGATTCAACGAAAAAGGACTCCACGGGTCGATAAGCAACAGGTATATATTTCCTTAACCCGTGGGGTGGATCGATATAAAAAGTCCAGGCTTCTTCTTGAGGTAAAAAAACAAACATGAAATAGGGAAGAGAAGCATCGATTCGAAACCGTCCATCCCTGTAAGGTGGTCTAATGTTGTCATTGTTATCAACAAATCCAAGGATGCGTGCAAACGGTAACGAAATCCTGAATGTGGCGTCTGGTTGAAGATCAAAACGAAATTTTTCTTGCTCGTAGTTCATAGCAATACCAACGAAGAAATGAGTCTTGGTCAAGTTCCTCAAAATAATACGAAAACGATGAGAATAGCAATGATCCACATCAACAAAATGTGACAACCAATTTTGTGTCCAGGTGTTGTTAACACAAAAGTCCACATCATGATCAGTCGCTTCAATAAAAGGGCGAAGATTCACTCCCATCGTTTCATCATCATCATCATTGGTGAGTTCAAACCAATTTTTCCTTTCAGGTATCTTGAATCTCTCCGTTTGGTTGGCGAAAGGGGGTACCACCGTATAATCTTGGGCTTGTGACACATCTGAAGAGTCGGGATGCCTCAAAGCCATAAATCCCAATACTCTGGCCATGGGTAATGGCAATCGAAGAGTTCGATCCACTGGAATGTTTCATCGAACCTTTCTTGCGGCTGATTGATAATTGGATTCGATTTGAATCTCAGCTAAATCGTCCACCATGGCATCCGTCACATGTTCAAACACACTGTAGTAACCAGGATATGGCGCAGGAGGAAGTTTTTTGGTGACAAAAGGATTTCCTGCTCCAGTACTGTACTGCCAACTCACATCACTTGTTTCATTGAGGAATACTTTTCTGGGTTGATACCATGTTTTAAAAAGCACAATTTCAGTGACTCCAACTTCCCATGCTACTTGCAATAGAATCTCTTGAGGTAACTCGATTTTGTAATGATGTGGTCTATTATCCAAAAAACGATCACTGATGGTGTTGCTTGAAAGAATCAGGTAGAAATCCTCTTGTGCCAACATGTTGATATCAATGAATCAAAAACAGTTCAAAGAACTCTTTTTATTTACACATCTTTCATGTAATGGGCGGGAATCCATTGATCATATTTGCTTGGCCACCCTCTCCATCGTACTAAATATTCTTTTCGACGCCCCGCCCCTCGAGTATCGAGAATTTTGTTCCACTTTAAAAAAATCATCCTCCTTGATTCGAACTCGTTCCAGTTCAGGTTCATAGAACATGCCTTTAAGCCATGTCCCGTCATATTCCTTTAATCGATAGGTGGGTACTGTGGTACGATTCCGTCTGGCCACGGTAAACACTTCTTCAGTCCAATTGGGGGTGTATCCCTTTTCAAAGATACCTCTCTCTTTGGAGATACGTACTTGATCCCCCACTTTAAACTTGTAACGCATCCGTTTGACTCGTTTCACAAAATTATCCCCATACAAATAACGCCATACATCTTGAGCATTGGCCTGGGTGACAAGATTAGGTGCAGTTCCTATACTACGATGTTTTGAACCATTGTAACTTTTCACCAAATCATCCAACACATCCAAGTAACGATAATGATTCACTTGAGTGAAAAATCGCCACATGGGTCTCTTGATGGTTCTATTAAAGCGTTCCACGATTTGGGCTTTGGTTTCACTGTAGGTAACAAAATGATCCACGTGTTTGGATTCCAAAAACTTTTGAAACTGACGGTTCGTGAATTCTGTTCCTTTATCGGTTTGCAAACGTTCAGGGATACGTCCATCTTGTTTAAAAATGTGATCAAAAGCTTCCACCAAACTTTTCCCCGTTTTGTTTTTCAAAGGTACCACCCATGCATATTTGAAGAGAACATCAATGACGGTCAAGAGATAACGAAATCCATCATTCTCCTCTTTCAATGCTTGAACATCCCCAAGATCCGCTTGCCATTGTTCATCATACCGTTGACCACTACCCGGCTGCGTTTAAACTGTTTTCGCACAGGTTTGTGCAAGGTATACGGAACCTGAGATTCGAGCCATTTCCTGGCTATGGATGGTTTGATTCCTTTGACGCGAGCGGCACCAACCAATCGCTTGGCGCCAACAAAGGCAGCAGGTTTCCCTGGTTTGTAATACAATCTTTCTAGCATGGGTATGGATTGTCTTTCCGTCTTCCATTTCTGCCGCCGAGTCTTCATACTCTTCTAGATCGTCAAAAATTTCAACCACAATGCCTTTACTGCAGGCAATATGACACCTTATGCGTTTAAACAAGTTTCTCAATGTAAGAGAAGGTAGAGATCCACGTCCCAAGCAAGGGATTGTAAAACTAGAAAAAGTTGATCCTCCGGATTGTTTTTATGGCTGTCTCATGTAATGATACAAGTAGATCATCACCAACCATGGTAAACTGGGGAGTTTCATATCTTGTTCCATCAACCATTCCAATATGAAATTCTTGGGGCCTGCCGAAACAAATGTGATGATATGATCATCACTGTCCAACTCGTTCGTGAGTTCCCCCAGGTAATCGGTCAACAAGGGTTCCCATTGTCCTTCTTCCGATATATAAACAAGACTGTCTGTATCATAATAACATACTCTTTCATCCAGTTTTTCCATGACCCGGTACAATTTCATTTTGGCTTGAGCTGTGGTGAAAACAGCCAAAACAAAATTGGTTCTGTCGGAAGCTTCCACAAAGTCATTCTCTTGGGTATAGCACACTTCTACCATGTCCTCAGAGACAAGATGAACATCTTTTATGTCGACACTGGCACTGGTGAACAGTTCAAAAAAACGTTTCGTATCATCCACCACTTCCAATTTGGGTCTGTTTGGACGCTGTCCCAATTTCCCCCACATATTGTTTAGTATTTGTTTCCACACACTTCTGGCTCCAGCATTATACTGAATATTCTCCTTATCCAAAAGAATCCCTTCGTGTTGATGGTATTCTTGAATATACCTGGCTTTATCTTGATCGCCTTCACACCAAGAAGGCCAACCCGATGCTTCCTGTTTCTTCTTCAAAAACATGTCGATGTAGTCTTTAAATAAAGTTTGACTTTTTTGCTCAAAATGCCACACTTCATGTAATCGCACCACTTGATATCCCATCTCGCGTGCCAAATCCAGTTCTAGACTCACCCATGTTCCAGTCAAGGTTCTTTCTTCATCGGTATGTTCACAGGGGGATTGTTGTAATGATTCAGCACAGCTTCGACACAATGCAAACATGAGTTTGTTGTTGCATTTGTAGGGTAATACGGGATGATATAAACCACGGGGGGCAAGCACATCACATTTGATGATCCCAAAATACTGTCCAACATGAGCAGGATTTAAATTGTCCGTGACTATTCTGGGATGTCCCACAGGATACACACCATTCTTGTTGATATCTGGATATAAACTTGTAAAGTCTACATATTTGATCTTCTTTCCTTCCACCAACAATTTCGTGGCATTGGTACGTCCCCCATAGAAGGCATCACGCGGATTTAGGGGAGCAACAAAATTCAATCCATCAACAAACGCTTTCACTTCTTGGTTCTTTAGGAGCTCTCGCCATTGACATTCCCACATTTCCACCACGTCAATTTCTTCTTTCTTCAAATAGGTGGTTCTTTCCAAGGTATGTTGATACAATTCATGCATGGAGCATTGACTGATGGGATTCATGGTGGAACCGGGAAAACAATTGATACAGCCATGAATAAAGCAACCATGAAACTCATAGGCTGTATGGGTAACCTCACAATATCCATCCAACAAATAGGGTCCCACACGCTTCTCTCCTTCGTTTCTACCATGCTGAATGAATACATTGTTCTCATGTGCCACATAAGCAAGCCACTGGTAGGCGCAATGCAATTGATTGGCTGTCTTTCTGTATCCTAGATGAGGGATAATACCAATGGTTTTCTCTTTGAGAAACATGGTACGATATATTAAATTGCATAAGGATGCAATGGTCATAGTTTCTTTAAACGGGTGAATATGGCATAAACCTTTCACCGGGTCTATGAAATGGCAGCAACATCGACGCAAAATGTCCACATCAGATCGACAATAGGCCACCAGTTCCTTCTGCGTATCAAATACCACATGCTTGGTCTGTTGTTCTTTGTACCAAGTCAGGAAAGCATCACGAGCGTCTGGTTTCATTCCATCAGGGTCATAATATTCGACATCTGGTATGGGACCCACATAATGTTGGTTTTCTTCCGTGTTGAAGAAATGGGGAAAATAGCCTTTCTTGAGTTCTTTGATGCCAAATGTTTTGGGTGACTTTGACAGTGCCATAGGAAAAAAATTTAAAGTGTCAATGAAACGCACATCAACCTCTGGAACTCTCATTTCAATAATCTTGGCGCCATTCATGATCAGGGTTGGTTTCACATTGTTCTTGTACAAATAATCCAAAATAAAATAAGAATCATAACCCTTAAAGTTATGGGCTATGCAGGTCGAGCCTGGCATCTCGCCAAACAACCATTCGGTACATGCTTTAAAAATCGACTCCTTTCCATGTTGATCTTGCACCACCACAAGATTGGGTACATGGCTTCCGCTGTTCTGGGTACATTCAAAATCAAAAAACAAATACATATCCTCTTGTTTCTCCTCCTCTCTCTTTCTTTTCTTGCTTTGTTTGGGTACTTGCATGAAACACTGATGATTTTTGTCGACAAACTTGTCACATATACGACACATCACTTCTCCACATTTGTGTTCATTGACATTGCGTCGAATCCGATCCAGCACTTTACCACAATCTTTACACTTGAGATACTGTTTACAAACAGACATTCCACCCTGAGGACCCATTCGACGATGATTCTCAAAATATCCAGGTCCCTGAAACGATATTCGGCAATAAGCGCAATAGATCCATGAGGATACATCACCACGACATCCTTCTTGAAAACAAGACAAACACTTCTTGGTACATCGATGATGTCTTCCGTCTTCTGTGTTATAACCCTTTTCACATTCCAAAGGATAATAAGTGCGCCCCATGAAGCCAGGCATGGAGGTGATGAAATCATAATGACCATGATGTAAATATAAATAAATCACTTTCTCCTGGGTGGGACCTTTGTAAATAATACTGTTAAAATGTTCCGCACTGACAATCACCAGTTGATAGTTGGGTAAGACGGCTTGAAACTTTTTTTACCTCTTCGATGCCACATGGTTGTAAGGCGGATCCGCCCTTGTGATGTAGTTCCAAGGCTCTTGTTCTTTGTATGGGGTAACCATGTCTTATGAAGTCATACTTGGGATCGTTCTCCAGTTTAGCCATGCCCACCACTATGGCTCTGGCCATACACAATTCGTCCTTATTCCTGATACGAACAAAACAACGTTTATCTCTCAAACGTTTGGCCATGTTCACCACTTTCTTTCTTCCACTTCCGGTGGGAAGAGACACGTGGACCAAATTCACATCAAATCTTTGATTCGCATACAAATCCTCATGAGACTGTAATACTCTTCCACTTCAAACATAATTCTTTGAGATGTAAGGTCTTCTACAGGTATGAATGGTAGACTAATGGGTGAAGTTAGTTCGCGAGTTTGCATGACAAAACGAATCTGATCTCGTTCATTCATTCCACGGGTGACATCTTCAACCACTCTTTTCAATACATTG
Organism: Ricordea florida; assembly: GCA_949710005.1. Lineage (NCBI taxonomy): Eukaryota > Metazoa > Cnidaria > Anthozoa > Corallimorpharia > Ricordeidae > Ricordea > Ricordea florida. The sequence goes on along the minus strand of OX453274.1, from coordinate 14,448,755 downwards.
TTCAAATTGGATGCTCCTTCTTGAATGTTTTTGGCTCGGGGAATATCAATGGTTAAATGATAGTCAATACCCGAGGTTTTGAATCTGGGAACGTGGCGTCGATTCTGTTCTTTCAGGTTATAACTGGGTTGTTGTTGTTGACTTCCCCCGCGACGGCCACCCATTTGCTCACTTCAAACATCGAACATGGTGACATCAAAAGCAACGGGTTGAACAATGTGATCAAACATATCAACTTGCCCCTCTTCGTGTTGTTGTTGTTCAAGGATGGTTGCTACTGCTTGTAATAACTCCTTATCACTCTCTTGGTTCGTTTCGTCATCACTCTCTTGTTCCATGGTGTTCCATGAATCTAATTCATCATTGTTATTCACTGCAGGTATCTCGCTGCCAGTCATCAAACCCAACAAAACGTTTTGAATATCAGACCTCACAAATTGATAATCGACCCATTCCTTGTTAAAATACGTGATTTGTTGAGGGGTGTACCCCAACATCGTGCATGATTGTAACCAAGGTCGGATGACCTCAGCTGGTTTGATACAATGCTACGCTTTTTCTATAAATCCTGAAACCTTGTCTTCATCACTCAATGCACATAGTTGATGATCTTGTTCGTATGGAGTTCTATGAGAACATCCATAACAGGCCTCCTTCGATAAAATTTCAACTCTATTCCAAACGCACTCGCAATAGACACGCCAGAACTGAGTTTCTATATTCTCTTTAGTCTCCTCTGCTTGTTCCATGATCTCGCTTCACTATTTGTGATGAAAATATCAGAACTTACTCCTCTATTATACTCTCTGTATGGTGCCCCGCCCTTTACCTGTTTTTTACCGGTTTTTTCCGGTTCATCAAGTTTTATTCCTGTCAAACCAGTTTGTCTTGTTAAAAAACCCGTTTTGATGGGGGGTACCCCCCACCCCCCTCGTATTTTTTCAAAAAAACAGTTAAACCGGTTTTAAACTGGTTTTTTCCAACATGTATATAAGTAAGGACGCTGCTTCCAATTGGTGTCTTTTCGCTCATCTCCTTGTAGGCGAAGGTGGTACAGGGTGATATTTGTTCCAGTGTTTTTCTATTTGTCGGTCTCAAGAATGCCCAAGCGTAGACAACAGAGCCAAAGAGGTGCTGCCAAAAGACCAGCAACAACACCATCTTCTTCTTCCAGCGACCCTGTATCGCCTTCGCCTTCTGGGTCAAAACATATGTTTAATTTCAATTTGAACAATGAAACCGGGCCATCTACTGTTGCTGCTGCTGTTGCTGATACTGTGATACCATCTACATCCGCTGATCCTGTGACACCACCCAGCAGCCCAGATGTGCAGCAACAACAACAGCCAGATGTGCAGCAACAACAACAACCAGATGGGCAGCAACAACAGCCAGATGTGCAGCAACAACAACAACCAGCCTTTCAGAGAGATCAACCCATTCCAGGAGAATGTTGTATTTGTTTCGAGGGAGAAGCGAGTCCACCCACACCCTGTTGCCGCAAACCACTATGTAACCCTTGCTTGGAAAGTTGCATGGCTAATCGCCGATTTGATTGCCCCCACTGCAGAAAACAACTTCCCAACAATTATAGCGGGGCTCCCACGCGCTCTTCGCGCGCGTGGGACAGAGCCCCATACTCATGGAATATGGTCAACCTCTTTTTGTTTGGTTGTCACGTGACTGACCGCGCGTACGTACGTACGCGTCTACAGATTGTACGGGTAGGGTAGGGGAGACTATCAAAAGGAAGGGAGGGGTACCTCAGGCGTGTCTTGGCAAACCACATCTTTTATATTGGACATTCACAATATGGTCAATTGACAGCTGTCAAAACGGGATAGCCACTGACCAGCATCACATGACCATATTGTGGGCTCACGTGTCAACTCATTGAGCGGACGTGATTTATTTAGAAGCTGGGCTCAAGTCTCGGGTTTTGGTAGCCCGCGTATTTTTGGCGGGAAATTGCGTTGACGACTGAAAACTAAATTTTCAGTTCATTGTTTTTTTGAGACACAATATTACTACTCTACACTGTTAAAGTTTTACTAAAGGATAAACGAAACAATTTCTATTGCTATGTCAACAAACAATAGCAGAGAATATATAATTTGCAGAACACAGGGTTCAGGTGAAGAGCAACGGGAAAGAGAGCAAGAATTAACTGAGGAAGAATGAGCGAAGTAGGTCGCCAAAGAAGGCGCGCTCGGGAAAGAGAAAGGAGACGAAATTATAGCGAAGAACGCCGACAAGCAGAGTCCGGGCTCGAGAAAACAGACAAAATATTAACGAAGAACGCCGAGAAGCGGAAAGATTCCGTGCTGTGGAAAACAGACAAAATTGTAGCGAAGAATGCCGAGATACCCTGCTAAACGCCATGCAAGAGAGAAACCTCGGCTCATAGGGTAAAGCAGAGAAGGTTTTTTGCCCATGATTATAAATTATAGGATTGAAGGAAACCCTGAAGTTCAGTAATAGATTCTTGAGTGCTTAATAATTTTACGATTTCATTTAATAACAAGATGAACCACAAATTTGCTTAAGTTTTGTCTGCATAATATTTGCTCACTGATGCGTGAGTCGGCACTCGCACTTTCCACTTTCCCTCAAACTTGACACTTGACTTGGAAAACCGACTTCTAAACAAACCTTCTTCAGAAAAATGATCTTCTGAATGCACTACGTTTGAACGAGAAGCAAACTGATGAAAGATTTAAAATTTTTATGTCCTTTAATCATATAAACATCGCCCCTGTCGACGGCTAAGAAATACTCCCGCAGGAATTTTTTTTTGGCGGCAGATTGCAGAGTGTAGCGCTTTCACTGGCAGCTTTTCGCGTTGTCGACGTTGTCATTTAGTGTGTCGATTGAGAACTTTGGTTTCAACGCCGTTGTTTTCGTAAAAAATGTTCTTCTAAATTGTAAAATGTATATTAGTCATTCACGTGTTGCGTTGGACCAGGTCTACTTACAGTTCACACTTTTACGGTTATTTATTTCTTTTGTTAAGTAACTACAGCTGATTGTAGTGAATAAATGAAGACAGTAATTTTTTAAACTTACAATGTAATTAAGAAAAGAATAATTAATAATTATTTTTTCATTCTCGTGAAAATTTTTTTTCGGGCTAGTAGATGTTGGTTACAGCTTGCGGCGATCTGTAAAATTAATTTTCTTTGCACCCTGCTTGGAGTAAACATTTATTTTACCGAGGTGTCCTGCATTTCCCAGTAGCGTATACAAATCTTTCAAATACATTTACGCAAATAGAATGGTTAATTTCATCAGGAATAGAATACAGTACATTGATAATTTGTGTTTTTTGTAGAATATACTCCATGACTTTGTAGGTAGAAAGACCGTCCTAATGGCAGACGAAAGTTTAGACAAAAATCATAGCGAGTTAACCGACCTCGACACTTAACTATAGTTAAAAACGTTTGTGAATTCCTTCGCAATATCTTAGAACGCTTTTACAGTTTAAAGTGAAATGAAAGTACTAAACAGGAACCCCGCTTTTAGGCTTGGCTAAATCTATATATTATTATGGCCTCTGAAGAAGCTACGGATGCCCTCTTACAGGACCCAGAATTTCAACGAAGGATTCGTCTGGTAAGAATAGACTTGAATACCGTCATAATAATGTTATTAGTCATACTTTCTTTGTGTTTCTTGACCATAGCACTTTATTATTTTTATTTGACCACAAGACATGTTCAAACTCGTTTGTCTTAATTTTTTTCTTTTAGACTTATGCGAAATATAAACAAGCACGAAGCATGAGGATTTCAGATATTGAACTTCGTATTATGTTGCTACTATGTAGAGCCTTGTGTATAGGACCCGTTTATTTTGAACCCCCCAAATTAACATGGTTTGAAAGAACTCTTTTATCTGATTCTTTCATTGTTTGATTGTAAAAAAATACATGTTTTTTTTTCTTTTTTTTCATAGGCGTTGATTAAATTAAAAGCCACCAAATCTACACTCAGATACAAATCACCCAACCACATTGCTTGCCCTCATCGTTTTTTCTTTAATTTTTATGTATTAAAACATCTTTTGGAAACTACCTTGAAATGTAACGAAGCGACCCGAACACTTGATTATACCTCTGTGAAAGAATTATTCAGAGTGTTGAACACGTTTTGTTGTTAATGTGTTCAGATGGTTTTCATCAATATAATGCGCATGATGCATTAAGAAGAAGACAAGAAGATTAGTTTTTTTTTAATTATATAAACATGTTATAAGTCAATAAAAGAAAAGAAAAGTTATTCCCTTTGGAGGTTAGGGGTGGCTGTAAGGGTAGGTTTGGAGGCCACTCAAAAAAATAACTTTTCTTTTCTTTTCAGACCATGGAGCATATGGTATCATACATTCAAGTTCCATTCAACACTCAAATAGTCTATTTCAACCAAAAAGAAAAAATTCGTTTACGTTTGTATGTGGATTATTGTCATTAAATTTTTTATTTTATTTATTTTATTTTTTTTTGGGTGGGGGGTACCCCCACCCCCCTCCTCCTCGAGATGTTTCTTTTTTTTAAAATGGATCAAATCGTGGATATTCAAATACCATTGAACACATGCATAATACACCAAAAAAAACGACTTTGTTTAAAGTGATCCGTATGGCATGCATAAATGTCTTTTAGGCACACCATCTTGTCGAGATGAGTCGTATGATTTTTTTTCTTTTCTTTTCTTTTTTTTTTAGGTTTGTAGTCGTATGATTCACGGAGGTTTAGTTGCATATCATAGTTGTCCTGTATTTTCAACCACGAACACCATTTATTTGCTAAGATATGGATTTCGTCGTTCATTAAGTTTGGAAGAATGGGACTCGTACCTCATGGTTCTTCACAATACACAACATAGAGCTGATAATTAGTTTTTTTTTTCATGTCTACAGATGTATTTCAGACTCCGAAATGAGGATAGATCCAGAGCAGAATTCTTTAGCAGTATAAGACGAGACTCATCAAACAGTCATAGTATGATCGAAACGTTAGCTTCGAGATTACTCTATCACGACCATTTTCGTCACCGTAATGTGTATGCCTTTACCAGTCAAATTCTCTTTCATGCTGTGAAAGCGTATCGTCGATCTCTCGCTAAACAATTTTTAACTTCGTTTTTCACTTAGACTTTTTTTTTCAGATCTATCCCGAAACCCGTTTCTATCATCCAGAACCGAGTATCGGCCGCTACTTAGTATTCAGACATTTATATTTATATCGGCCGCTACTTAGTATTCAGACATTTATATTTATTTATACCGAAACAACTTGCCGTTGAATCCTTGTTGGACACGTTTAAAACACCTTTTTTTTATGAATAGAGAACACCATTTAAAAACGAGGATCGATTTTCCACCTTACATGATGTTTTTTTTTTTATTTTCGTAGAGCATCATCCGTATAAACGAAGACATCCTAAGGGCTAAATCAAGAAAGAAGAAGATATTAAAACTAATATCCTCTTTCTATGGTCGAGATTTTATTCATTTCCTATATTATTAGCCTTTCTTTTTTTTTCACAGATAACCCAATTGATTGATGAATGTACAAGCTTGTGTAGAGAAAAGTTCAACGAAGTAGTAGAAGAATCCGTTCTATTGGATATGTTAGATATTTACGATGATTTATTACATGCCTCCAGAACGTTTCGAAGTATGCGTGATTTATAGTCTTTTTTTTCACAGATGATTCAATCCATTGATGATTGTACACGTTTTGTTTCGTTAGTAGATGGACCCGTTGCCCACATTGATATGATTCAAATCTATCACATGTTACGCACTTATGATAACTTGATGGAATGTAGACGAAGGGTTCGACGTTTATTCATGGGCGATTGAACTTTGTTTTCCAGATAACTCAATCCATTGATGATTGTACAAGTTTTTTTTTCGGATAGATTCCAATATCCCTGAAACGGATGGTGTCGATATTGAATGTGTTTTTTACGCTGATTTGATGATTTTTCATGCGTTAAGACGATGTCTCAGATGATGATTAAAAAACAAATCATCCTCTTTTTTCAGGATGAAGATACCGATGATGAGAGTAGTGTATCTGAGGATAATGATAGTTCCGAACTACTTTTTGACTTGGCAGCTTGTCATTGTGATGACTGTAACAAAGATGTAGATCAGTACACGTATTGTGGTTGTGATTGTCACTATTGTTACCACATGATGGACAGGATAGATTATTGCGATTGTTAGGGGTGTGATGCTCTCTTCTGGCACATAGGTACTCTATCCCTGCAGTAATTTTGTTTAAAATTTTTTTTGTAGGACGATAGGCATGACGATAGCGATCAAGAATATAGTCATACTGAAGAGTTTATGAGAGATTCCATCCAAAATGCCAACGAATGTAAAACGATGTAGATGAATCCAATGATTATTTTTTTTGTAGGACAATAGTGATGACGATAGTGACGAGGACGATCATCAAGGGTACATGAGACCTTTTTTACGAGAACTTTGTCCATGTCCTTTTCAATGTACCCTATGTGAAATGCCAGACGTTTGCACGCATCAATGCATTCACTGTCAAGATTATTTAACGTATGTGAATCCCCATCATGTGTCTTGTCTTTGTCATTTCTGTAGTGCTTATCAACGTTTTGAACCGATCCATGGTCCCTTATCGAGGCGTTATTTCAGATCATTGTTCTATAGATTCAGTAAAATACCATCTATCTATGAATCATGGTAACATGTTGTAAAAGTCATCATGGTGACTGTTTCCATTAAAAAAAACGTTGCATCCTCTTCATGTGTGTGTGTGTGTGTGGTCTGTACCCATAAAAAAGCTCGACACCACCCGTTTCCCTTTCATTTCCAGTTGACCGTCATGCCTAAAGGGAGACGCGTCAAAAGATACAAAAGAGTGTTCAAACGAATAAGACAGTACGGAGGCAAACAAAACAGATTAAGAAAACTTGTTAACAAGTACAGGCGATTTCCCCCTTTCATTGGTACTTGGTGACCTCCCCCTTTCAATGGTACTTGGTGATGGTACGAAAGAAAAGAACACGCTCTAAACGAAGACGAAGAAGAGGACGCACCATGCGTGGTGGAAATTTGTCACGTGAAGCATTTGAACTCCTTGACCACGTGAAACTGGATGGCATGGAAAAAGAGCTCAACAAATTTGGCAAAAAATCCACCCCAGTAAGACTCACCAAATTTTTTTTAGCACCAACTTATCATTTCGCCAAGTTTCTTGACAAAAAAATTAAGGCAAAGGAGATGAAAGACCATGTGGATGTGACAGTGAAAAACAATAAACAACATGAATTGTACTTTATTTTGCCATTTGTTTTCTTTTATTGATACTCTCGTTCCAAATGGGGCGGCATCATCATCATCCTTGACAACAACCCGTCCCACCCCCCAACAAAAAAAAACCCGTTCCACCCCCCAAAAACCGGTGGACACCGGTGGACCCCAATTTGCATACTCGTCAAACCGGTTTTCGCCATTTGCATAACCGGTTTGACCAGTATGCTAATTTTTCAACAGCCAATTAGAAGCCTCCATTTCTCCTATAGTGACCCCCCTTACTACTTTAGTCTCCAAATGTTTTGGTGGACGAAAATTGAATAAGTAACAGAATGAATGTCTTCCCACTCACCTCTTACCACCAGATGTAATTTGTCACTTATTTTTGTACCCAGAATACTGCTGGGTTCAACCCGGCAAACATAGAACTTGTCATCCTCGTTTTTAATTGAACTGAGTGTAAAGACAACATGACCAGGAGCTGTTTTTCCATCCCAGGATCCGCTGACACGTCCATCATACTGCGCAGGGAGTGTTACGGGTGATGATCCACCGGTGGTTAAAATGACCAGATCATCTTTTATGGTATCACTGGTTGTTTCTTTGGTTCCCCATACAATTCTGTCTGCATCACCAGTAAAAGTCCAAGAGAAGTTAACAGCAGATCCTACAATCCCTAGAACGTCTGCTCCACCATACGTTGAATTAAAGACTACTTGGCTTGCTGCAATGAAACAACATTAAAAAGTAATCGTACTTAGTTATGCAGAATAAGAGAACAACCTAATTTGACCTCTTTCAAACCAATGGGTAAGTGAACCAAAGCAATTTATCTGCTTCTCGTCCAATTAGTAGAAAACTTCAATTTGTGTCGTTCTCAATAGGCCTTATCTGCTACTTTATCCTTAAATAATTACTGATCCTCTTCAATCCTATGGTTCTCTCTTCACATTATAATCAACGATTGGAGCCTTAGAGATGCTAAAACAACTGTCCAAGGAAAACGTGGGCGGTTCTTTTTGTCAGCGGGGAAATTATCATGGGTAATATGTAATAAACGCGCTAAATCAAACAGGATGCAATATTTTTAATCTTGTAGCCTGCACCCTGCAATATTTTAAGTATTGCACTATACAGGCTACAATATAGAAAATACTGTAGTTATCCTGTTCTAGCCAGTTCCATGTTTGTACAGAGCACTGTCCCAGATAATTTAGAACCGACTTTGTCGACAGCACCGTTTCGGTCTAACTCTCGTTTATTGCACCTCATTTTTTTGTCCCGAAGTGCCACTTCAAAAACTCTCAAACACTGAGAATAAACGGAATCAAGGACAAGAATAGAATGGCCCACAGTTTAGTGTATTAAGAAATATTCTAGTCAGAAGTTCATTTATAAGAAATAACACTTTTAGTTTAATAAGTGCTAACAACAACTGACTGATTACTACTCTACTCTCTTGGTCGCATTTTTCCAGTTTTACTCCTTTATCCTCGATCTTGTGCAGTGTAGGTTTGCCCAGCACCGTTTTCGTCTTTTTTCTATTCATCAATTACAGCCTATTTTGAAAGAGAATCCTGCAAATTTTGGTTGCTTCCCTTTCAAGTGTCGATGACGTACATTTACAGGCTCTGACTAAAGCGGAAGACCGATGACCAGTAGTTTCTTGACTAAGGTTTTCTGGAACACCACTACCATACAATCGCGTAGCACTGCTTCGCCAAAGAGAATGATTTGTGTAGTGCCCATCAATTCGCGCTTTTTCATAACTTTCTTTACCACATTTCCTCAGGTTTGTCTCTCTGCCGTCTTTTTGCGGTGCCAGATCTCTCCCTTTAGCTTTGGCAAAGCGCTCAAATAAAATGCGTTGTCGCCGACTTCACGGAAGGAAGTCGGCGGAAGTCCACAATATATTTATTTTTAAAACTATAATATATGTAATATATGCAGATTTCGAATACTTTACAAACACCACAGACGCATGCACACCGAATAGTACTAAAAGCGTCACTCAAAAATATAAAAACACACACCTTTTGACTCTTGTTATTTTATCAATCCTAGTGATGACGCTATCTGTGAGCCTATTCTCAAGAGTCACACAGCCGCATCACCGGATGATGATATGGCTCAAATATTTGTCCAATCGTTGGAGCGGCATATTAGGCAAATTTACGAAATAAGGTAAAGTACAATAATGCTACGCACTGCCATATCTGTGAAGGTGAGTTAGGTGAAGACAAAGTACAGAGTACCGAAGTGTGACGTCACGTTACCATGGGCACGATTTGAGTGGTTCTAAACAAAGAGCATTCGAACCAACATGGCGGCCATATCGATAACTTCTCTTACTTCTTTCTTTTCTGGTGAGCCGAAATCAATCGAACGTGGTGAAAATCATTACAAATCCGACCATATAGAGTCTTTTCAGTATTCCAATGGAATGATTATAGGATTGGTACATGCCAGTATGAAGGACAAGTCTTACAAGGTCACGGTAAGTAAACTCACAAGTTCGGAACACTCGTAATCGTTTGTATAAAACTTTAATGTTCCCTATGTTTACTTTGCAATACAGGTTTCTCTTCATGGGAATGAAATAAAGTCTGCTAAGTGCGAATGTCCCCGTGGAAACTATAAATGTAGCCATGCCGCGGCACTTATTATCTATGGAATCCATAATCTTAGCCGAACAGATGTAGAATGCAAATGGAAAAAGCCCAGGGCCCCAAACCAAGTGAAATCCGTAGAAGAGTTATATCCTTGCTCAAAGGAGTATAATTGCCTTAAAAGAGAAGTAAACGAAGAGGATCGTTCCTGGTTCTACCAAGAACTGAAAAAGTACGGCAACTTTACCAGTACTTTGTGGCTTCTCTCTCCAGAGCCTGAAAAGAACAACGCCCTGCCTGCGATCACTGTAGAAGAGATTGTGTTGTCTCGGGAATTTCTAAATCATGCGGATAAGAAGAGATACCTTACCGAGAAACTTCGTATCTCTGAAGAGAAGCGTATAGCCGTAAATAAAGCCACCGTAAGACAACGAGATAATCCTTCCTGGCAAATGATAAGGAAAGGAAGACTCACAGCCAGCAATTTTGGAAATGTCTTAAACTGCAAGAGAGCCACTCCATCCCTTCTAAAGCGAGTGCTTGGCCAGTACGATTTATCAAGGGTACAAGCCATTAATTGGGGCATAACTAACGAAAATCAGGCAAAGAAAGTGTTTGAACAAAAAACAAAGCTATGTGTTGAAGAATCTGGGATTTGGCTTGAGCTGTCAGGAATGCTAGGTGCCTCCCCTGATGGCTTGGTAGGCACGTATGCACTGCTGGAGGTGAAGTGCCCATTCACCCAAAGAGATTTAACCATAGAAGAAGCAGTATCATCAGGTAAATTTTATATCAAGAAGAATTCACAAGGACACTATGAACTCGATAAAGGACATGTTTACTGGCATCAAGTACAAGGACAGTTATATTTAACTGGAAGGGAGATTTGCTTTTTTGTTGTGTGGACAACAAAAGAAACCCTCATCCTCCAAATCAAGAAAGATCCTGCCTGGGCTGACAATCTTCAACTCTTAAAGGACTTTTATATTAAGCATATTATTCCAGCATTCTCTAATGATCTACTGTAAGGCTACAGGCAGTCAGCAGCTCCGCAGACTGATTTTCATGAACATATGAAATTGTTGGAGACTGAACATTGTTAAGATCTCATGCATGTTTTTTTCAGCATTGTGAAAAACAACTTTGGGTTGTGGTCATCTGATGTGATGTACAGAATAAATTGCTTGTGTTTTGCAAACTTGTGATGTTAATTAACTTAAGTCTTTGGGTAACTTATAAACTGTAAAATGCAATTCAACATTTTTTCAAAAACACTGTTTTTAAGGAGTGCAGCTCCACTATTCCATAATTTCTTTTATTTGTTTTTTATATACACTAGCTTACCGTAATTAAGTAATGGTCCGCGTAAGAACTAGGCAGGTCAAACGCAAAATCGATTCAAAAGTGTGAACTCTTAATTGTTAATATCAATTAAATCGACGAATCTGATTGGTGGACGGCCAAAAATCGCCGAAAAACAATGAAAAACCCGACATAAACAACATTTTTCTCCTTAGTTTTCCCCTGGTCCCTCCTGTCTACCTCACGGTCAAATATTAGCATTGTTCTATGCGCCAATCAAAAGTTAGAGCTATTGCACTAGCCTATTGTTCTTTTGCCTAGTTCTTACGCGGACCATTACTTAATACACATTTACCAGGTTAAGCCACTCCTTTTTCTTCCTTTTCAAATAGATGGTAACAACTACAATTACAGTAAAATCTTAACATGAAATAAACAGAGATGAATGTCAGTTGAAACACTCACTTTTATTTTAAGTTTTGCAAAAGTGAATACTCAAAACACTGCAATCAAGACTGTAGGGATATAAACATTTAATGGAATCAAACAAAATCATATTATGCTATACATGCAGCATGTTCTAAGTATCAAAATTAAGCTCACAGCTAGGGATGCATGTTTCATCTCAACTATACCCAACCAAGAATTAGAAAAAAATAATTCTATTCCATGTCAACAGAATCTCTAACTTCTCTAATGAGGGAGTTTTGTAAGTTTACCAAGCCAGCACATAATTTCAAAACTTTTTCAGTGTAGCATCTCAAGTATGGTGGAATGAAGGTTAGAATCTTGAAATCTTTGAGGCGTGCATTTGCCCTTTCCACATGAATTCTGCACCGTGCAATAGTCTTAGTTAGCTTAAGTTCACTCTCGTTAAATTTCCCATTATATAAAAATGGGGGAATATTAATAGACACACCATTTGGAACAATATCAGCTATCAAAAAGCCTTTGTCAGCAAGTATCAGATCCCCAGGTTTAAAGTGTTCTAGTACACCAGATTTTTCCACAATGGCTTTATCTGATGTTGAGCCTGGAAACAATTTACTAACATGGGTAATAACAGCATTTGGTGCAACACCAATAAGTGTCTTGAAGGAGTTCATTCCCCTGTATGTTGAGTAAGTCAATTTTTGGTCACTCATTAAACCAGGTGCTGCAATTTCTATATCAGTGCAGTCGATGACCATTTTGCAATGCCCAAACAGTGAAAAAGATTCTGGCATAGAGGTTCTGTTCTTCTCTTTGGATGGCACAGATTGTAAACAGTCTTCATATAGTAGCTTGTATAATACATGAACCAATGTAAGTATTATATTACTGATTGTTGCAGTGCTACAGTGAAAGAGCTCAGCCAAGTGCAGGTTTGTGTAGTTCTGTCGTAACTTCATAAGGGTTATAAAAACTTGATCTTCCAACAGGATCCTTTCAACCCTCCAGCCATAAAAATAGTTAATTTCTGCCGAGAACCGTCTGACATAGTTCACAACAATTGAAAATATTTGCTTGTTTGGTAGTCCTGTTTCCATACATATTACTTCATCTCTTAAAGCCATTACCGAGTATATTTCTCTTTGATATTGTTCATTTGACTTCCTGTCCTGCAATTCCTTTCTCAAGTTTTCCAGTTCGACTTCAAGAAGGACATTTTGCATAGAGGCATTGCTGGTTTCACACTTTGAGGCTTCCCCACTTGATGAGTACGAATCGTTTAACTGCTTGATTATATCAGAAACCGGAACCGAGTCTTCTGAACTTGTCTTCTTCGTCTTAGCTCGCTTTGGCGTACGTGTTTCAGCATTTGGAAAGAGTTTATCGGCATTTCTTTTAAATATCTCAGGGCCGTTTACTTTCAGTCCTTCACGAAAATGGCAGCTACAAACTCGAGAACTGCTTCCCGGACTTCGGTCTTCTCGTCTATTAAAAGCAGATTCATTTCAAACGAATATTGATACATATTAAAAACCGTTGTTTTAAAGAGTAACTGAGAGAGGGATATCGAAGATTAAGAACAATAAGAAGAATTCAAAGAGTCAGAGTTCAATTGTTCGAGTCGTCACGCCACTACCTAGCGCCGGTATTTCTAGCGTGTTTTACCTTACCTTAGGAGCTTTTTCCACCAATTGAACTCCACAGGATCCTTCGGAAACCTAAAAAATTTACATGTCTCCCTTTCTGATTGATGATTACAATCTGGGGCAAAACATTGAACCATTTTCGACTTGTCCACGTTACGTTACCCAAAGAGAGACGCTATGTTGATCTTTTGTTTAGAACCAGCCAAAATGCTTCCATGGTAACGTGACGTCAGCGCTTCGGTACTCTATTAGATCATTGTCATCTCAAAGGTAAGTACAGAGGAGTGTCGCATAATCAATACAATTTGAATTATAAAATTCCTAACTTCTTCCCAGTAATTTTCCCTAATCTAACTGGGTATGATTCCCATCTATTTATTAAAAAGCAAAATTTATCTGAAGACACACCGGAAGAAGGCGGTAAGATTGGCTGCTTAGCGAATAATGAAGAAAAATACATATATTTCTCGAAACAAATTATTGCAGACATATATAATCAAGAAAACGGTAAGACAATCCCGGTTTATCGTTATTTAAGATTCATAGGCAGTTTTAGATTCATTGCTACTAGTCTAGATAAGTTTGTAAATAATTAACAACGCGATAAATTCATAAACACTGAGAGCGTTTTTCGAGATCAAAAACAATTACAATTAGTACTAAGAAGAGGAGTTTTTCCATATGACTGGTTTGATAGTTTTGAACGGCTCTATGCCACCCCATTACCACCAGAGGAAGCATTTTATTCAAGGCTGAACGATACAGACATTTCTGAAGAGGACCACCAACATGCACAGAAAGTCTGAAATACATTTGGTATGAAGTCAATACGAGAATTTCATAACCACTACCTAATGACTGATGTATTATTATTATTATTATTATTATTATTAGCTGATGTATTTGAGAATTTCAGGGATGTGTGTATGGATAATTATAAGCTCGATCCACTATGGTATTACACAGCACCTAGTTTAGCGTGGGACGCTTGTCTTAAAATAACAGGAGTTCGGCTAGAGTTATTAACAGATCCAGATATGTTTTTTTTGATAGAGGAAGATACTAGGGGTGGAGTGTCAAAAATAAGTAGCTGTTAAACTAAAGCTAATAATAAATAATGATATGAAGCATCATGATCCGAACGAGCCAAGTAAATACATAATTAATCTCGATGTAAATAACTTATATGGCTGGGTCATCAGAGTAAACCGTTGCCAACTCACGGATTTCGTTGGATGACTAAGAGTGATGATGAGCTAGATAATAATTGGGAAAATATTCCATTTATCCTAGAGGTAAATCTGGTTTACCATCGTGAGCTTCATGATTTACATAACGCCTATCCGTTAGCTCCAGAGCACGTACAAGTCGATAACGTATCAAAGCTTATACCAAACTTAAACAATAAAACCAAGTATGTCTTACATCACTTGAATCTTAAACTATAGTTAAGACGTGACTTAAGATACATAGAGGCATAACATTAAGAGTCAACCTTGATGAAGCTATATATGGATAAAAATACCGCACTTCGGGCTAAAGCAACTAATGATTTTGAAAAGGACTTTTGTAAACTAAGGAATAACTCGGTCTTCGGTAAGACAATGGAGAATATTCCTAATCGAAAAGATATTCATTAAGTTAAGAATGAATTTAAGGCGAGAAAGCTAATAATACAACCCAACTATCGACACTTTACCGTATTTGACGAACATCTAGCTGCTATCCACATGTGATACACAGAGCTTTACTTCAACAAACCGGTTTATCTTGGAATGTGTCGTGATTTTAGATATATCAACAACATTAATGTACCAATTCCTGATTATGATTATATCAAACCCAAATATGGAGATCGGGCTAAGTTATTATTTACTGATACAGATAGTTTAAGTTATGAGATCCAGACAAAGGATTTTTACAAAGATATCAGTCCAGATTTAGAATCCTGGTTCGATACTAGTAATTATTAGAAGAATCAGCCATCTAGTATTCATACCGAAGTTAGTACTTGAAGAAGGTTATCGGCTTTTTCAAAGATGATGCGGGTGGTAAGCAGATTATTAAATTCGTTGGTCTCAGAGCAACGCTATACTCATATAAGATGGATGATGGAGACGAAGAGCGAAAATGCAAACGTATAAAGAAATCTGTAGTTGAAATTACTCACGAGGATTACGAGGATTGTTTATTATCTCCGCCAAGGAGGTTATGTTTTCACGCCTGTCCGTTTGTCTGTCTGTTAATCGTTTTACGAAAAAACTAATCAACGGATTTGCACCAAATTTGGTGGAAAGGTCACAAATATACCCAGGATCAATCGATTAAAATTTGGGATTTATCCGGATTAAACTCCGGATCTCAGATCCAGACTAGACGCTCTCGGGAGCGTTCACTCGGGCTACACTTGATAATACGGCTTCGAACAAACGTGAATGTCAGTTTACGCCTAACTTTTTTATATATTGTATACTATATGGCTGGTTCCACGACCGCAAAAAACCTACCAGACTGTATATCGCACCGCAATTCTTGTCGTGTTTAAGCTGAGCGATTTTATCAGAACGTTTTCTAAGGTTCTACAGAAATTTCAGTGATAATTGGGTTTGTTTACTAATCGAATTAATGATGACCAATCAGCTTTCTTGGTTCCCACGGTAGAAAACAGTTGTGAAACTAGATGCCGTTCATCTGATTCCAAGTTATCGAAGGCGAAGAAGCCATATGTGGGAAAATAAAACAATATTACTCCTCAATCGGATATACCTTTCTTCCGATTTTGCCTTATTGGCCCTGTTCCCGCTAATGTCTTTCCACTCGACCACGTAGAGAAAAAACTTGAGTTTGAATAAGAAAAGCTCCCGAGATGATTTTGAAAAGAGGCCCGAGGGAATTCGGCCTGACAAACATAGTCACCGAATTAATAGCTTTGTTGTATTGCAATGTATTTGTTGTTGGAAAATAAACAGCCACCCAGTTTAGCATTTTTGTAATTCCTCAATGATGCCACACAAATAAGGGCCAACATACAACACGTTTGGGACCATAATTGGTAAAGAATCAAGCAAATATCCAAAATAGCTCTTATTTGTGGATCCAAACTCTTAAAAGACAACAATATGTGGCGGGGCGGAGGTATGCACTCTACCGAGTGCCCTTCTAGTTTAGCCATGAGCCGCAGATGCGCAAAGTGAATGCCATTAGAAGCTATTTACATGACGTGTACACCGAAAATATTAACGAAAACGCATTATCCGCTCATTATCAGAGAGGACAAAATACACACACACGCCTACGGGCACTATAATCTCAACACATGCTGAATCCCCATTGAATACAGAACCTTAACGATTGATTACTATGACTATCAGTTCATTCATCAATGCCAAATTAAACCTTGGTATAGTGGCAGGTAGTACACAACTAAACCAGAAAATAGTCGGCATTAGTTATCGCGATATTATACACTGTGCGTGCAGCCTAAAAGTGGGAAGTTTAAAAATCAATGCACTTTTATCATTAACGCAGGTGATAAAATTATAAATACTAAAATCTTCAATAATGGAAAAATAGTTAATGTTGGTTGTAAATCTAAACAACACGCCGTAAGTGCCACTAACGTAGTACAGCTTTCGCTCGGTTTATGTATAAACGATTTACAACCAGCTACAGTATGTATATCTTTGATTCACTCTATCACAAATTGCGGTTACTATATAAATCGTAACAGCCTTCAACAATTAATTGATATCCATCAGAATGCCGTTAGGTGCAATTACAATAAAAATAAGAATGCTAAGGGAATTAAAGTATATAGAAACCAACTCGAGATGTTAAGGTTATCGTGTTTCACACTGATAAAATTAACATCACATCGGCAAAAACTCATCTACAGTTGAGCAGGCGCATAACTTTATAGCCGGAGTTTTTACTAAATATTTCCGTGAAATAAAATTGAATAATAACTGTATATTATAAAATGGAAGAACAAAGAAACAAGCAGTAACCAGCGTAAATGCTACCGTTATCCTAGTGATTTTATTAAAAACGATCGTGTGTTAAAATCATGCAGTAGGTGTAGAGAGCCTAATAGAAAATCCAAATTAACAATCACTGTCCACATAACAAAAACAAAAGTCGATGTGTGAATAATGCGGTGGCTCGCAAATATGCGTGCATAACAAAATGAATTATCAATGCAAGACATGCTCAGATCCCGTCAAACTAAGCATCATAAAATGGACTTGTAATTGTAGAATATCCGACAAGAAATACACTTGTTGTGATCCCGATCATTTCATAGATTAATGTTTTATTCGAGGATTAGTTGAGGACTATTCGGTATGTTATTATCCAGATTGCAAAGTAAAACTGTAATAAGTTGATAATACAGATAATTTAACAACAAGTGAAGGACTAAAAAACAACGCCGGCACCTTCAAATCAAATTGTGTTACATGCTACCGAAGGTGTCATAATCAAGGCAAAAATTGAATTATTTCAAAACAACCGGAGGTAGAAGCATAGTATCCTCTGGAACAACTTGGAGCTGTTCACGCTCAAACCCCCTCTTAGGTCCACCGACTAAGTAATAAAGTCCAAATTGTCCAGGAGATACCACGCTTCTGTCCAAATCGTAAATTTCCAGACTCCATATCGGATCTGTAGCCCTTCTACGCTCACCACCTTCCAGATTGCCGGGTGCCAATAAATATCTTACCCTAACACCTACATGCAACCTAACCTCATCCAGTCCCACAGGACGTTTGTAATTAACCTCTTTTATATTAAGTTCACTTAATTTCAATACTTTAATAGGTTCCTTACCTATTTACCTGGTAGGAGTAGAATTTAATGCCTTATAACTGCAGGCAGCCTTCTTACCCACACACGGGATCGATCATCACTAATAAATTCCTGAGCATGTCGATGGCTAAACAATCTTTCGCTTAATGTTCTGTTTGCTTTCTCAACGAAAGCCTGAACCTTCTGATTGCCAGCCTCACTTCTTTGAATTGTAACATCATGTTGCTGCATTAACTTAGTTACATCACCTTTAAATTCGCTTCCAGAATAAACAACTAGTGTTTTAGGTCACCTTAGCTTACGAGACTGAGTATATCTTTTAACGCCCCAGCAACTTCGCCGGAATCTTTCGAGGTTAAAGCTTCTGCATCTTTACATTTAGAGGCTACATAAACTACAACTAATGACAATATATCTGTATGTCTTTCTACCTACTTAATCGAGTGGTAAAAATATCAAATGAACTTGGTGAACCATGTTAGGCTTCTGTACTGCCCAGTGTGGTCTAGGTATATATATGTATATGTTTGAGGTGCTCTTCGGTGGAGTAAAACTACAAGAAACATCAAGGTACGATGTATTTACTATAGACCACGATTTATACCCAAAGACTGAAGAACGTAAAGACAGAATACGGCAAGGAAATTCCTCCGTAAACTTAAGGTGGCTTAGAACCAGTGCGAAGAATAAGAAAACGTCAAAAGCTGATGATGTTTTAATCTCACGTATGTGTTATAGTTCAATTTTATCCTTGGTTCAAATTTTATTTTCTTTTGTTTCAAACTCATTATCATACATTACCATACCAGAAAACAAAAGAAAATAAAACTTGAACCAAGGAAAAAATTGAACTACAACATCTACATAAAACTAAATACTGCATTCCGTTAGACCACTCCACCTTATCCAAGCATGGAGTATTTTATCCTAACAGATTGCAGCATTAATAGAGGAGACTGGTTAGGAAACTCGGTAAACTTTAAAGGACCAAAACAATAGCCGTTCTCTGATGTTGAGCTAGTCCGTCACATGATACTGACCCTGCACACTCAAAACAAGATGGAGGACACTATGAACGATCTCTACCTCTTGGCGGAAGATTTCGAAGCAATTTTGGATATCCTAGAAGGTGATGAAGACTTGGAGAAGCAATTTGAAAGCTCAGTAAGACTAGCGATGTAAGTACAAAATAATCCAGAAAGTCTCCTCTTTTGTTTCGGCTGGAATTGGAACGCGAGCTCGTTTGCTATATAAACAACCTCTAGTTTGTCTGTTCAAGATAATCGGTAAATGTTTCCGCAATGAAAAGAAATAAAAACAACTTATGTTAGCTTATGTACAGGCATTATTGCGAAACTTTGCTCCAGATTACAGTGTTGTAAGTAAAGAATGTGTAGTTGTTGTCTTCATTTACTATCCAAATGTTTCACCTTATCAAAACACTTTATGGCTCCCTATCCTTATTTGTTTGTGTTTCCGTGTCCATTGTAGGTTCAATCGACAGTCATTTTATGCAGCGACTGCGGAAAAAAATAAAAGTCTAGTGGAGGCTACCGTAGGCACAAATTACTACTAAACACAACGATCAACAGCAACAGTTGCCTTAAGCGCCAGTGGTTCTTGTTGAGATTGTGAATGCTGCTGTGAAAAAAGTTAAAGAAAACAAAGTCTTCCACGCTGCCTTAGGAGACGAGTTCAAGCACTATGAGTACGGACAGCTTATTGAAACTGAGGAGTTTTCCGTGTTTAAAATACTGTTTGATGTATAGTTAAAGGAGACAGATAAAGGTTTTAAGAGAAATATTATGCCCATGCAGATTCCACAGATTCCTCAAAGCTGGGAAATTGGAGTATGGCTCTGACTCACAAAGACTGGTTTCCAGTTTGGACCTTGGTCGCCTAAAACAGAGTCTGCACAATTCACATTTTCTAGGACCAAACATTATTTCAGACAGTCAACTTTGAAAGTTGCTGATAGTCTGCAACGAGTGGACTCAGAAGTCAGTCACTGATAGTGATGTGGTATCGAACTAACAAACTATGGCTTCAGATGTTGAACTGGTTCCCACTAAGGATTTTAGCAAAGATGCCCTGCATAGTATTGTAAATTTGTACCTCAGGGTTTGCTCGTTCTCATTAGCCAAGGACATCATACAAGACTTTAAAATTAAAGCAAAGCAATCTAAAGACAAGGCTCTACGTAAAGAAATCAAAAAGAAGTTGTGACGAGCAGGCTCAAGAGAGGCATATATAGTGTAGTATATTAGGGTTGTTTTCTGTTAAATTATAAGGATGATATTTCTGATTATTATAAACATTATTTATTAATAGTATACACTGAAGCAATAATATTTGACGCTCAAATGGTCGAGTTTCCTTGGCCCAATCTAGAGTCTGTTGCGTCACACCCATAGTTGGGCACATGTATTTGATAATAAAAGTTGATATTAAAATCTTGAATCTTGAACCCAGCGACAAAAATACCCCACATCAAAACTAAATCACCCAAATAGTAAATGTGTCAAAATTAATCTTAAGTCAGAATTAGAAAACTCCGAGTTCGAAAGAATAATTGGGTTAAGAACAGGTTGCCAGGTTGTAAAGAACTGCACTGATTCCTGAACTAAAAGGGTCTAAATAAGACATAAATAGTCTTAGGTACTCTGGGAAGTCATTCAGGAACTGGAACCTGAAGTCAGAAAACAATGAAAGAATAAAAATGAAAGGGAATAGTAACCTGACTAACCTTAGTTTTTTTCCGAGATCATTTTCAAATGTTTGTCTAGAGCTCGTGTTTCAATAACTATAAGTTATACCAGGAAAAAAAAGAGAAATTAATGGATGGTACTCTCGGCAACCGGATAATAAAACATATCAGACACTGATCGTGCATTGAAATTATATAGCCAAGCACATCCAGATTACTTTTTACGGGAATCGCAACTTTCTGATTATTATAGATCGAGTGATAAGCAAAAGGGGGGTGAGTTACTTTATGTTGGTGGTCGGATGTTAGCTCTTGTTTATCTGGCTGGTAGATTATTATAATATACAGATTCCATGAGCTTAATATCGAAATGGCTTTATATGATACTGACCAGACTGATCTATTCGGTATTGATGATGGGGATAAGAATACAGAGGATCCATTACTACCAAACCAAGATGGAAATACAATAGAGAGTTCCACAACGCGGCCAGCGGGCGCTCGGCCTAAAGATAAGTATCCGAGCTAACCTGAAAAATATATTTATATGGAAACCATAAGTGGAGATGACCCAACAGTTCCTTCATTAGCTGATATAAATGATGCAGATATGAGCATCTGTAGTAAAATCCCACGTGGTAAAATTAAATCCGCACTCATTACACGGACGGACAGATTAGGGAGGGTATTAGCTAGGTTATTTAGGAGAGGCGCAAGAAAATATGCAATACTATAGACCCGATAATAACTTAGTTGAGGGTATAGATAAAATCCGGCCTACAATGAGAGAAGCTCTTGGACCCACAGTAGATGAGATCCTTATGGTTAATGAACGGGAGATTGCTGGACGTCAGGCTAGTAAAACATATCAGACACTGATCGGGCATAGAAAATACCCTATACCAGCTATAGATTTCCCAGAGTTGGCAGATGACATTACTGAGTTGTTAACAAAGTTGGATATATATGTGGCGACTAAAGTTTGCAATGGGATAGCCGAGATATTTTCCGATCGGCCGTTGTGACTTTCAGATCTGACGGACAAAGCAAACGATGGTTAAGTGGCCCTGATTTTAACTATTGGCCTCAGGAATTAAACTTTGCCTCTTCGTGTGCTGCATCAGGTTGTGTTATTAGTCTATCGGAGAGCATGGATTATCCACCGTGGTATATAGCTTCATTAAATTCCATACTTACTTTACCATATTTTTTCATATTTACTTATATGAGTTGAGAGTCCCACTACCTGATGATCCATTATTTAATGTGACAAATAACCCCTATAATAAGGTTGCTTACCCGAGACTATATATTTTGAAAGAGGGATATGAGCAAACTAGCTACGAGATCTGACTTTCCGGCTTTTATGCATGTCGAAAGTTTCAACACTAACAAACTACCAGCCTGTTCCCTCGTCTTGAAATTTTGGTATTTTTTCAAGAATATTACGGAACGCAGTACCGATAATATCAGGTAAATAGTCTGATTCAATTATTAGTATCAGTTTGCAATTATTGAAATGAGCATAAGTTTCCCTAGGCTCGTTGGAAGTAGGAATATTAGTTTAAAGTTACACTGTACTGTAAGCGAATAAACTTTAACTTAACGGGTTTTTCCATCTTTCGTATGGTATAGATAACATTTAAGAACCTAATTTTTTCGATGAATGACTCTGCATCACCATTATCACCATTGATAGCCTGGTTTTAAGATAGCTTTTATAGCCGTTTGCTGTTCTTTAGGTTTGCATTTATGTTAACTATTGTAAATTTTATGAACTTGATCTTTCACCTTTGGGACTCGCGTATTTACTGTTGTCTGTATAGGTGGAGGAAAGATAGGAGCCAATCAGTAAACTTCTTAAGCTCTCAATTCGCGGATTCGGCCAGTTTATTAGTTAATCTACGTAATGTGCTATGGCTGGCTGCGGGCTCAACATGTGATGTTGGCGCTAGAATTGGCACATTGATCTCAGGTATTGACTCAGCCATTATATTTTGTATTTGACTCATAATTGATTAATGTACAAAGGATCAATTTCCCTAAGTTATAAAATGAACGGTACTTAGAAGCATTAGTGTTAGTAGGTACAGATGGAAAAAAAGAAAGTTTACTGAATCTGTAGATGAAAGCGAAGAATATACTCCTTCAAAGAATGGTGAACGCTTGATGAAATGCATTTGCGCAGAATGTAGTGCGCGGAAAGCTATATTCGTCCGCGGATACAATGTGGATTATATTTGGATTTATCATAAGAAAAGTGATCTTTTTGTTACTTATTTTGTTCGTGGAAGGTGTTTGAGAGCTTGCTGGTGAATGGATAGTACTTAAGTTAGTGGATTAGACTGAGGTTCTGTTAGCAGCTGCTTGGCGGTTCTGGCACAATATTAAAAAAAAAAATTCCTAGGATTTGAGAAATGTCCCAGAATACCCTAGTCCTTACTACTTATGTTTTTACTATAAGTCGGACAAATTAAAAAAAAAAAAAACGAAAAGGTCCAGGAAGCTTTTTAAGCTCGACTAGTTTACCTTCTTTATTAGTAAGTGTACCCACTGTACATAATTGTCCTTGTGAATGATATATAGTTCTCTTCAATATTAGCTATGCAGTCTATTTTCCCTTCCTCTAATTTTTCTTCCTCTGGTTTGTCTTCCTCTAGTTTGTCTCCGTCTATTTTGTCTCGAGATAAATTTAGCTTTTTTATGAATAAATGACTGTCATAACCAGTAAGATTATGGAATATAGCTGGAAGGAACTTTAGTAACTTATAATTTAAATTTCATGTCTCAAGAGCCGCTCCTCTGTATTTGTTCGTAAAGTGTTGTCAGTGGTCTAACAGGCTATGCCTCCACCTAGCTGTTTTCGCAGATATGGCAGTGTGTAGCATTGTTGCAATTTACTTTACATGACGGGGTCATATTACCGTTCTTTAAACTTTTGGTTATTTGATTGTAAATATCCCTAATATCTCGCTCCAACCAATGGACAAATACTTTAGCGACATCATCATCGGGTGATTTGGCTGTATAACATTCACGTTTATGTCTATATATCAGTTTATCAAAACATTTGATTGAATAGCAGAACCCGGAAAGGGTGTGTTTCTGATATTCAATTTTTAGTGAAACTTTTACTATCATCAGGCAGGAAAGTGTCTAGTTTCTCTGTGTACCATTCAAAATCTGCATAAATAACATTGAAACACGCATTTTCCTGTTTTGGGTATTAAAACTAAGATACCCTTTTCTCACTCTTTCTCTATGTATAGATTATTTTTCCGTATTTCATGATCATCATATGCCATAACGTTAACTGCATAATTGTTCTGCTGCTCAAACCGATCAATACCCTTATATGTCGCTGGAAGCTCTATCCCTGTCCAGTTGAACTGTTCAGAATCTTCCCGCATTTGTTTTCGTAAGACGGTGAGGATTTTTTTTCTTTTGGGTATATAGCGGAGGTTAATGCCGATTTAAAACACTTGTGATCATGCTCGTTTTATACATTAATAACAGCTAGCTTAGCGGCTATATGTTTAAGTAGAGGAATGTAGGTGCTCCCAGAAAGTGGGTTGTGTGTGTCTCTGTGGATGTCGAATCTTTCAATATTATCAAACCGCCAGTTTAAAACATCTTGTTCATATTTATCAATTAATTCATCTATTTTGGAAGCATGGTATCGTATTTATTAGACATATTTGTGGCTTTATATGTTTTTTCTTTTTTACTACTGACGTAATTTATACTTTCTTCAACAATAGGATCAACAGCACCCTTTATCTTAAATCTGCATGTTAATGTAACTGAAGTTGTATTGATTTTTTCTGCGCATTTATGAATTCAATAACTTTTGGTTGATCGCTTCGAGGAACGTTTTGGAATCATAGACACTCTTTCCATCTTATAGTTTCTCATCTTACTACTTAAGTCTGATTCCTCTTGTATGATGGGGAATTCATCTTCGGTGTTATCTATAGGAAGTGTTTGATGTTTGTTCACCTTCATCAGCGGTCTCGTATTCACTTTCATCTACCGCCTCTGTTTCGGTGTTAACTTGGTTTGACGAGAATCTATCGTAAATTCTACTAACTCCATCCCTAAATCTTTTCTCAGCATCCATACGTCCGCGTCGAATGATGAAGACAAAATTGAGAATCACTACGATTGACGAGAATGTTCACGGACGGACTCACGCAGGCGATAACAAAGAGTCCACGATGCTCCAAAGAATCTGTCGTATGTTAACTGTCACGCAATCAGTATTCTGATGTTCGATGAAGCGTGCGCCCTTGTCTGGATGTTGAAACTAAGAGCCTTGCATGAGCATTACAGTACGGAACTTTGCTTCACACGGGGTTTCCCTTCAGTAATCAGAATATGTTTCTTGCACTTCTTGAGTTTCTTTCTGATAAATGAATCATTTCAAAATAGTTCATTATTTTACCGAATAGTGTAACTGTCTCTAGAAAGCACACGCTTAAACTCAAAAGTTGATCGTGCTTACCTGTTTTACACACATTGCGGGTAGCTTGCCGTGACCTTAAAAATTTTACCTCGTCCACAGATTAGAATTAAACAACCAACAAGCAAACCAATATCATATTTTTTCTAGACTTAGAAAGGCGTTTTTAGCAGATTTGAATGAGAGCAAGCGAAGTTTACAAGAAGGTGCCAGTCATTTCAATTTCGGCTGATCGAAGCCTTTTTGCATATTTTCACTGGTTCAAACATACAAGGATTCGATCAGTGACAACTGATAACTACAGTCGCCATCACTTCTATCCATCGATGGGCCTTTTATGTATTTCGGCACACTAATTTGGCTTCAGCAGTTTACTCTCACGAATGACAACTGATAGAATTGGAATGGCTTGTTAATACTTAGTCAGACTGATATATAACTGAGAAAAATTCATGAAACACGAAATCTAAATTAATCTAGTGTTGACCAGTGATAGTACATACCTTCAAGCGAAAGTGATATCGCCATAAGTAGTGGGATGGTTAACAGTCGGAGCACGGGATGTTGCCACGAGCTGGCCATAACTCAGCTGAGCGTTGTAAGGCTTAATGAGCTATGCGGAAACAAAATAGTCTGTGTAATTATGCCTTAATCGCCTTAACATAACATTACTCAACGTCTTGCGTGACTAATTACTTGTAACATTGGACCCAGGCTCTAAATTAATGTCTCCAAATTAGTGCTATCAGAGCGTTACATAAATCAATAATGTTGATAGAGAACAGTTTTCATGCGGAATTCAATAAATATGGAAAGAGATGCACGACATTTAATCGACATTATAGAAATGAGCTCTATCGTTAGTATGTACAATGAAATTTGCACTCAAGACCCACAAGGCTGGAGTTTTTCCCGATTTTTGTAGCATGGATCACTTGGAAGTATTATTATTAATGCCCCTTAACGAGATGCTACTATATATAGTTCATCGCAGTGTTATCCATAGCACAGGGACGGCGGAGCCTATTTTGAAGTGGGGGGGGGGGGTGAAAAAGAGCGCGGGAGGCGCGAGTTGGTAGGGGGGTCTGGGGGCATCCTCCCCCAGGAAATTTTGAAGTCTAGAGTCTCGGAAATCGTATTTACAACATTCTCCGCGACATACTTCTTGAAATAATTAGCCTGGATAAAGCGTAAAATGAAAGGTCCTTTTAATGCTTACAGCAATATTTTGGAGGTTATTTCTCAGCCTTCCGGTCTCCAACGCTAGCCTGCGGTTTTTGGACACAAGCTTCCCGACTGTGGGAAGGAAGCACACGCTGAGAAAATGTTAAAAATACGTAAACGCGAAAAGTTTCCGAAGAGGCTTGTATAAAGTTGTAGCTTAAACAAAATAAAATGTCATCCTCCTCAAAAGTGGGGGGCTAAAGCAACCCCAGCCCCCCCCCGGCTCCGCCGTCCCTGTAGCATAATATCTGCAATGCCCATTTATATATTCATCTAAATGAAAAGACAGAGAGAGTATGGAGCTGCTTTTCTTGTCTAAGAGAACAACACATTGCCATTGTACCACTCATGTTCGAAACCGTAACCTCTCACCCGAAAGTCTAACACGCTAGCCCTGCTTTACGTTTTTCCTTCTTTTCCTTTTCATATAAGGTAGTTTATAGTGATGCGAGGTTTAGATATCAATTGCACTCATTCTATTTTGTTAGATAATTAACATAAAACATTAAAACTCGATTGAACAAAAATTTCCCTACACCCCGTACTAAGTAATGGTTCTGTCATTGACTTCCCCATTGTTTTCTCCACCGTTTTAGTGGCCGGGTAGTGGAAGAGAGTGAAGCAAGGTAAAAAAAAAAATAAAATAAAAAGAAATTGGCCTTAGTTCGCCCGGTTCAATGTAACAGTTTAAAGACGGTTTTTCGTTTCATCGTGTATTCAATCAGAACACTTTTAAGAGTTCAGATTGAAAGAAAATATGGCCACGAATCCTCGACTGCTGAGAAATGAAATGGAGCAGGTAGATGGACTAAAAGTAATAAGGCCCGCATATACTGCTCGATATTAGTTTTCAGGGTGGTTTTTCGTTCCATCGCAGTTTAATCTAGACCTTTAAAGGTCCTAATATAAGACGAGAAAATATTTAAGAATAGTCTACTGGAAATGGACTGAAATTGTGCAGAATGTTATTATGAATCATCTCAGTCCAATCCAAGTTGAGTTAAAAAGATTGTGACCTATCACTGTAATTTTGCAACTGTTATAGGCAATTAACTTTGCTTACCAGCATCGTCGTCAGAGTCAATGCTTAGCTGTACTGACCCTGAACAATGAAAAACAATAGTAATTAATTTACTATAAAAGTCCTATATTAATTCCTACTAATAATGTAGGCAAGAGATAGCCAGTTAAGTGCTTACATATGGTACGCTTTAAGGAGGTGTTTATTGATTAGACAAATATTTGACTGATTTTTTTTTTCTGAAAAAAAAAAAGAATTTTATCTGCAGCCATCAGCTAGGGGAACATTTTCCCTTGATGGTTATCAACTAATTGATTATTTGCATAATTATGAGGCAATTAAAGAAATATTTATATTATTTATATCTCAGTTGTTGCTAAGCACTGGCATGCTCTTACAATTTCTGACCCTTCTGAATGGTCCACCATGATGTCTACTTTTAAATTAATGTGTTTGAATGAAAACTCTACCAATTGAATGAGAGTGTTTTGCGTTTTTTTTTCTTCTCTGGTACTGTACACAAAAAAAGAGAGATGACAAAATTACAAATTCACGCTCTATGTTGCTCCTTTGTGCTTATGCAGTCAGGTATCTTCTGGTTTGAAACAAATGTTAGGGTATTGATATTTTTCTCAATAAATCATAGTAGCACATTTCCTTTTAAACACTACTTCATTCCCTAGTTCTTGTTAATACACTGATGTCAGTTATGTTAAAGGAGGAATGTAAACTGTCATACCTGCGTTCATTTCTTGGCAATGAATTCTGTGCTACTGGGGTTGCTACTGGTGAGGACATGACCATGGCTGTATTAGCGTGGGCAGCAGTTGCTGGGACTGACAGTGAGGGTGCAGATGATGCTCGAGTAGAAAGTGGGGTATCAATTGATAACCGGAGCTGATGCTAATGTTGAAGGTGTGGTTGATGATGAAAGAGTTTGTGAGGAAGTGGTTGATGATGGAGTAGATGAAGTAGTGGATAATGATGGAGAAGTTAATGAGGTAGTGGTCGATGATTGAGTAGATGACGTAGTGAATAATGATGGACAAGTTAATGAGGTAGTGGTTGATGATGGAGTAGACGAAGTAGCGGATGATGATGGACAAGTTAATGAGGTAGTGGTTGATGATGGAGTAGACGAAGTAGCGGATGATGATGGAGAAGTTAATGAGGTATTGGTTGATGATGGAGTATATGAGGTAGTGGGTGATGATGGAGAAGTTAGCAAGGGCGTGGACAATGATGATTAGTCAGGAGGATCAGATGAAGGCGCGTTGTCAGCAGTTGGGTTGGAAGGAGAAGTACTGTATGGCAAAAATGTGAGTAAAAAAATTAATGTTACACTATATATTTCTTCACTTCATTGCTGAAAGGGGCTGTGCCTTGGTAACTCTTTCATTTTTTCTCACAGAGATATGAGAACATAAGCAGAATTTGGCTGTTTTTTCCATGAAACGAGAAGAAAAACTGGTAACAGTTGGTCAAATAATTTGTACAGTTCTAATCCATTTCAGTCCTTGCCATGCATAGCCATAGAGGCTTTTACTCGTGGCCTTCCTAGTATGATTTTAATATTTATATGAAAGATGTAACTTGTTCCAACTCCTTAAATGGCCCGTAAAATTCAAGATAACTTGGTAAAATTCTGTCAACATTCGTAACCTCTTGCATTTTCCAGATTAATAAGCAGTTATTAGATATTGTCAAACTGAGACAGGGATACAACCTATGTTTTAAATTTATCTATTCAGCTTTGCAGGGTGGAAAACCCATTTAATGTCATTGTTCATAGTTAGGCCTTAAATTTGATAAACGCTATCTTTGTAGTGCCAGAGGACTTGAAGATGGAGTTAATAGTAGAACCTTTTTCCACCCCTCAGACATATAATGTATTTTGGAGACATGCAAAAAAGATCAATGGGAACAATGAAATGAGGAAGCATGCATTACTCTGGCTCTTTAGAATGCTACTCGGTGCTCATACACTGAGAACCGTTATATTATTACAGATAAGCAACAGCATGCCCATATCTCAGTTAGAGACTCAAAACATGCATTGAAGGATAGTAATCAATCAATAAATTAAAGAAAATAAAATATCAATAAAATATTATGCTTACTAAACCGAGATGATACAACGATGTTGGGATGAACCATAATACTTTACAGTGGGGGAAGGGTTGTATAATATTTATGTATTACTCATGTTTTTATGTATTATTAAATGTAAGTCAACTTAAGCCATAATTAGTAATGGTAAAAGGAATGAGTGGAGTAGCATTGAAAAAAATCTTTATAAGCACGCGCGTGATGGCGCGTAGTGTCCAATTACTTAGACATGATGCGTACTGTCCTATTATAATAAACTGTCTTTTAAGGTTAAAGTCAGGGTAGTTGATAGGCAATCAGATTTAAGAGTTTTGTTATAGTTATGATTAATAACAAATATCGCTCTAATATTATATTAACTATATTAAATTATATTTTTATTCCTCTATTAAATATAACTTATATCAATATCATTACCATTAATATTTAGCAATTATTCCACGAAATCGAGTCGTATATGAGCCAATAGCCAACAAGGCGCGTAGCGCCGAGTTGGCTATAGCTCATATACGACGAGATAGAGTGGAATAATTGTTTTATTATATCTCTAAACCCTCGCTTATGAGACACTGGAATTAGTTTGTACGACAAGAATTGACTTTGTTATTGTTTTTGAACTGAACCATGTTGTTGTCGAGCCGACATATTGTAGAGCCGATGTGTAAAAAAGTTTCAAACACGAGTCCGGCTCTTTTTTAAACATCTATTTAATGTACTTGTCAATTTTTTTTTCGAGTTAGCAAATTATTTTGAGAATTTTAAAGTGGAAAATGTAGGTAGAAATAAAATAAAAACTCAGTTTACGGGCTTAACAGTTCTTTCAAAATGGCGGCTGTTTGTAAGAGTTTCACTTTCGTTCGTAATAAACAATTTCGCAATATAATTTGCTCACTTACCGTCGAATAATTTCATCCCATATTTATTTGCTTCGGTAGTTTTTTTTTGGTGTATGTTTTTTTAAGCTTGACTTGAATTTCTCCCTGTCTAATTCAAGAAATCATCCCTCCATGATGGCCGTTTTCCGTGCCAATGGTATATGAGCTGATATACTATGAGTAGGGAACCAATCAGAGCGCGCGTTTGCTCATATACAGGGGTTGCAGATATAATAATATTAATTATTATTATAATAAACTATTAGCCACACCCGCACCCATGACTTGTAACCACACCAACACCTACGACTTACGACTTTTACCCACGAGCCACGACCCACGACCATTAGTCAAACTCTTCACCACTTGAAACGTGACACACACCTTTACACACAAAAGGTAAATTTCCGCCAGCTTGCGGTTTTTGCGCTCGTAATCTTAGGATGAAGCCACATTGGAAATGAAATCCCGTATTCCGCTCTGTTTTCCTTGCCAATCTCGCTTCCCAACCCTAAAAAAACACCAAATCCCGCTGCCACTAGCAACTGAAATTTCTGCTTACCGCCACTGGTTTTAGCTCAGAGCCCGAATATTACCACGGAGAAAAGCCAAATCCTGCATCCCCCAAAACCTATTAGGGATCCTCATATTCCGGGGGCAGATATCCCTTATCCCTAAGATTCAGATGAGACTGCTATCCCCAAAATTACTTATATGTGGAATTTGACAATCGGTGGCAGTTTTAAAGTGTAAAGCGACCCATTGCAGTTCGTTACCGATCGTCGGTGATGCAAATCCTCGTCAAAAGTGACCAAACGTGTGACGGTTGACAAATCAAAGCTGTTTTTTGTTATCCCTAAATTTATCTCAGTTATCCCTTGTCTCTAAAGTTATTTTGCCAGTTATCCCTGATCGCTAAAACCTATAACAGTGCCTCTAAATTCGAGACTTTGCGAGTGGGCAAACATCTAATTATTTTTCTGCTAACCCGATATAAAGAAGCGGAAGCGGCTTTGCCCTAGGATTCCTGACTGTGGTATTCGAAAAAATTTAATCTTTTTTGT